>OZ021727.1:5199258-5799258 GCA_963978545.1 Linyphia triangularis
TAGCGTGCTAGCCTCTAGACCGCAAGGTTGCGGGTTCCGAGTCCCGTGTTAGGCATGGGCGTTTGTAAATGTATGTTGGCTTGTCTAATGACGAATGTTTCGGCGCATTATAGCCCTCGTGTTGCTGACGGCGCCAGATAATCTGAATACAACCAACCAATCAAGCTAACATGTGAAATTTATAATATATAGTTTCTTAGGGAGCAGTCCCTCGAACAAATTTTATGAATATATACCCTTAATCCTCCGAGTCCGTCAAGTAATATTACAAGACACATGCTTGTTGAATTCATAACTTGGGGCTTAAGGAATTACAAAGCGACTTTCGCTCACCATTACCGGTACCTCCAGATGAATTTCGTTATGGGCATTCGTCTCTGTGCAATCTTTCATGTGCCACATCAAAAGTGTGTGTAGCATCCCCAGTTGCACTGGTCAATCCCGGTGTGGACAGGTGTAGACTTATTGTTACTACGGAACTCAGTAAAATCTCGCTCAGTGCTGGCTGAAATATACTGGAAGGTTTGAAACGTTGATGGCAGAGTTTTAAAATTGAAATGTAGTGTCGTAAGAAAGGACATAAATATGTTTTGTGATTGTTTTGACGCGTTTATTTTTAAAAGAATCGTGTAATTTGGAACGAAGCTCGAGATTCGGCATGGACTGGTCAGTCTTCACATAAACCCTGTTTCCGACATTGGCCAATACCGCCGTGCTACGTAGAAAGTTTCGTCTGGGACTGTCAACTTCAGACTCTCAGAGCCGTGTAGAAGCTAAAAGAGCACTGACAGGTGAACATATTTCGGTCTGTGTTGATGAAAAAGACTCTATTGTCAGAAGCGCGTCAAACTAAAATTCGGAGGCGGCAAAGCATCAAAAAATTCGCGATGGCATCGTACCACTTTTACCTTACAATAGGTCGTCTTCATCCGCAGCCGGAAGGAAGAAATATGTTGTTGAAACATCATTAGGAGTTTGTCTAGAGGATAAGTGTCTTTAAAAACTGCTTCCGATAATTGTAAGTCATTACTTGTGGGAACTGGATAAGATTATCCTTTGGGGTTTTTTTTTTCCTGTTTAATGAAACCGTTAGTAGACTATTGGGGTACTCGTAATGTCTGATACTTTTTGTTTAAGGTCCCTGTTGGGTCGTTGATGCATGATATGAGCTCATTGATTTGTGGTCGTACATAAATCAACTAGAGCAGTTTCAAAATAAAAAGCTTTATACTCGAAAAATTGAAATCGTAAAGTTTAAAAAAAAATTATAAACATGTTCAATATATAGAGTGTATAGAAAAAATATGCACAGAAAAATTAGTTCCTTGTATGCGATATTATGTATCGTCCATAAATATACAAAATAAAAGTAAGTTATAATATACTAATATGCATTACACAGAATATATATGAAACATATCTTTCTTCACTATTGATCTAAACTTTAATTGAGGCGTTGCCGAAGCGAAAGACGAACTCAACATTGGGTTGAAAAAAAATAATAATTTGCCATTCAAATCTAGATCCTTTACAGGTTCTACCTACCGGTACATTTTTTTATGTTGATTTAGCCCCTCTTTCCTCCTCAAAATAAGCAGAGAATGGTAAAAAGTTGCATAGAAACTGCCATATGCAAAATTTCCTTAACCGCGTTCTCTTCTGCGAATCACCTTTTGTTGAGGGCACCCTTTGAATCCTCATCTTCTCAATTATAGTTAATCTGAAGGTAAAATATCTATCATATATACGCTGATTTATCATCGATATTTTCTGTTTTATCATCAAAGTTTTCTCCTAAACAAAAATATAAGTAACATAAACGTTTTTTTTTTTTTTTTTTTTTTTTTTTTTTTTTTTTTAAGTACAGATTTGTTAATAAGAATCCAATCGGGCATTTTAAAAATACCCATTTTCTTCCATATTTATTTCTAATGTGTTTACGACTCACAAAATTGCTTCATTGTATTCTTCTTGCTTTCACGCCGACTGTTACATAACACACGTTACTCCAAATTTAAGTCTCGCAATTCGTTCGGACAAAACAATCAATACATAAAACTGATAAAAAGCACTTACTTCGACACACACAAAAAAATAAAAAAACTTAATTACGCAGTCGCACGGAACGGAAATAGCAAAAGGCACGCGTACCTGATATCGGAATTACACGTGTTACGTCCCCAATAAAACTGGCAGTCAGTAACATAATCATAAAACTCATTGCCATTTAAAATGCAGCATTAAAGCTATTGAGGGCCACAATAATTGACGCACAAACGGAGAAAGAGTGGTTATGTAAGCTGGTTTCGTTGATAGAATACAGGACCTATTTTGTAGCCATGTTTGGTTCTTATCAGCTATTATGCAAATAGAAAGTGTTTTGCAACGTGTTGCGATGAAATTGATTATATATACTTTAAAACAGTAGTTTTTATGTTTTAGTTGAGGTTAATGGGTTTATTAAGGTCATTTCATAAGACAACTAGCTTTTTTTTTTTATAAGTTTTCAATTTATGTATTTGAAATATTTTTAGTGGATATATATAAGATGACAAACAAATATACGACTCCAGCTATATTTTTGTGTCCACAAATCTCAATGAAGCAATTTATACTCGTATGTTTTTTGTCGTGATTTTCTATTCTGTTTTTCCGTGAATGATTCGCTGAATGCAAAATGACAAAAAAAAAAAAAAAAAAAAAAAAAAATGTCGGCGTAAGTGGAAGAGACAAGAACAAGTTACAACTTTTCATTTAAAAAGGCGATTAATACTTTGTTTCAATACACATCAGAAAAATCAGAAATTTAACAAAAAAATTACCCTTCAACTTCTTTTTATTGTATTTAGAATATATACTTTGTTGAATAACTGAACTAAAATTAAAAACATAGGAGCAATGGTACTATTTTAGTCTTTATAATCCTCCTAATGGTATTATAATCATTTTCAAGAAAAGTATACTTATATTTTAATGATTATTATTATTTTTTTTTAATATATACTTTTAGGGATTAATAGGGTATTTGACAAATTTTCAAAATATGTTTTAAATAAAAGGTATGCACAAAATAAAAGACGCGTATTTTTTCTTTTTTCAAAATAATGCCGCAAAACGCTAAAAATTGCATTTTAAAATGCAAGTAGAAGCCCCGCCCCTAAAACGCTGCTCAAAAACCCATCTGTCTGTGTGACGTCAATCTTGCATGAACAACATCGCAATCGCGAGTGAGTTTCCAGCGCGAAATGTGTTTTTCTTTTGATTTCGTTCCAAGAAATGTCTCACCGGTATCGGTATTATGCAGTACCCCACTGTACAAGTACTTCAATTAAAACTCCGGAAAAGTTGTGTACACATGTTCTCAGGAAAGCAGACATACAAAAAAAGTGGTTAAATCTTGCAAGAAGAGAATCAACTTAGTTTTCACCACAGACTACGATTCACTTCTGTGAAGATCATTTTGATGCAAGTAATACTTTATTTAATTCTTTTAAATGTTTTAACTACACAATATTAAGTTTAAGTACTGATGCACTATTGAAATATTGAGGGTTTTTTTTTTTTATTATTATTATTATTATTATTTTTTTGTAAATTTGAAACCAAAATATTTGTTTTGTTTATATGAATTGTTTTGAAAAAAAAATTTTTTGTCTGTCATATTAAACTTTAATTACTGTATGCGGTCTGACAGACCTCGAGTCATTTTTTGTAGAATGCTTCCAACCCCCTAAAATATTTAATCTTTGACTTTAAATTAATTTTTCCAATTCTTTGTTATTGAAATTTTAAATTGATCTTCACCAAATTTTTTGGAGCAGTATGAACCACGTGTTGCCCTTGCGCCAAAAAAGATCAAACCACCCAATCACAGCAGTTAACCCTTTATTTACTAAACTTTTTATAATTTGTACTAACTCTTTTGAATATTTAATATTTCCAAAAAGAAGCAATCTTGTGCTGTCATTCAATAGGTGAAGAACAAACTTCATAGAAGTTGACTTCAAAGTCACTATGGGTTTCAAAGCATTTAAATCAGTATACAGTACCATGAGAAATGTAGTACAATGACTGGACTTATAAGTACCGTCAGTAGATAAAGGGTTAAAGGATTTTGTTTACGATAATCTTGTGTTTCTATTCACCTCAATGCATTATTACTTGTCTTTTTCACCTTTTTGTCTTTTTTAAATAATATCAGCTATAAATTATAACGAGTGTTCCGTTTCATTCCTTTCTGCGGGGTGAATCGGAACAACATGAAAAAAATCAAAATCAATGTAAGTCACGTTTTTTCCAACATTTTTGGGCTAGAACATTATAGAAGAAGGTAAGACCCACGTTCCTAAATCAAAAATATGCTAGTTAACTATATTATTACACTATATTTTTACTTTGAAAGTTGAAAATTGTTCCTTTTCACTCCGTTTTAACAGTACTCAGCGGATTATATTAATTTCTATTTTTTTTTTATCCTAATGTTTTTATGATTATTATAACTGTAAAAGTGTTGTTGTAGTTTTTCTAATTATAAGAACTGTGAGAATTGTTGATACTTACACAAATGTTTTAACATTTCTAAACTCTGCAGAATAAAATTCTGAGCTTGACTTGAAAAAGAACCCCACCAACAAAACATCTATTTTGGGTAAATTCGAAATGTATACCTTTACAAAACCGTCTTCCAATGTTCCAATAACACTTCTTTAAATAAATATTTCCTAAATGTTACCTTCAATAGTCATAATTTATCATATAGTAGGAAAAGAGATGAACCAAGCTTTAAGGGGGTCCGGCACATGAAAAATTTTCAGATTATTGATTTCGAGTTTATTACTGTTTATTAAAATATAAATTTATGTCTTTAAAATGATGCCACATTTGTAATTATATCTTATTTCAAAGTATTTTTAATAATTTTTTGAAGTAAACAAAATATAGGTATTTAATGCATGTTTCTTAACTTCAAACCCGAATTTCTCAAAATGCCATTTTTTCATGTATGGGGGCACATAGCTTAAAATCTATGACATAAATGCTTGAAATTTTTTTGACATGTTTATTTAATGTATTTAAGTACTTTAACACGAGGAATTATTGATAAGTAGCATACTTTTTTTTTTTAAAAATAATTAGTCTAACATTTTATAATTTTTCTTAAACATATTTTTAGAAAATCATAATTATTTTAATTTTTAAAAAATAACAAAAATCTCGTGTTAAAGTATTCAAAAGTATCCAAATATTAGACTGCGAAAGTTTCATAATGATTGAAGAATCGGTTATTAAATTAGATGCCCCCAAAGTTGTTGAATTTAACATGGGCTCCTATGGCCATGGTCCTATGGTCAACATTGACGTCACATTCTGGGAGGAGCTTATCCGAGCGTTTCTGATCACGTGACGAAGAGCTCAAAAAAGCAACTTTTAAAATTTGATTTATAAAAATTTGAGCAATTATTTCGAGTTAAAACTACTTGCATTATTATTATTTCGTTAAATACTATAAATATGCCGCATTTGGTAATTATTTGTTGATGGTGTCAAATACCCTATTATTTTTCATCAATTCTGTGCAGGTTTATAATTAATATGCCTGCCCTTAAAATTTACTTTTTATTAATTATAATTACTTATTTCTCAAGTAAGGTAAAAAGAGTTCTTAAAAGTTAACATAGTTTTTGTTTTTAAGGTAACTTTGATTTTAATTATTTGAATTAAGTGAAAAGCAATGATTTGAGCATTTTGATCACTATATAAACAGGCTTGTCGAAATTTAACACATTGTTGACCGGCAATTCTACTAAGAATTTACCTCATGTCGCCGGCTATTATTTTGTAATTGGCCCGGCTTGGGTCCCCGAAATTCTGGGGGGGGGGGGGGGGAATTTTCAAAGTTGTTGTAGTTAAATTGAATACTGGATTCTTTTTTAACATTTTTAATTACGTTTTGAATACAAATAAACTGAAACTGATTTTAAGTAGCAGTCGTTAAACAACTAAAATCTCGGGGGGAGAAAAGTAAAATTAAGATGAATTACATTTTGGTTGATTTTTTGTTGGGCTACTTTGGACTTTAGAAAATGATTATCAATAAACCTGCGAACTAAAGACGAAAATCCTTCCGGCAAACACTGTCAATAAAACAATTGGGCGCCCTCTCCACAATTTTGTATAGGACCTCGAAAACATGATGTGCTTTGAGCCCCGAGGGATGCTAGCTAGGTCTTGTGTTCAAGGAGCACTGAGAAAACAATGGCGATGCGGGGAAAAAAGCGCATCACGAGTATACTCGTGACTAGGCTTGGGCGATGTTAACATTTCTGCATCGCGATATATCGGGAAGCAAACATCACGATATATCGCGATGTTAACTATATATATTGTAAAATTTTATTAAATTCATGTATGGAAGGTTATTTTAAATAACATGAGCAGCGACAAAATTATTTTCAGGGGGATACACAAAGCACCCGAGGAGTATAAGCCGGTTATTTTTTATTTTGGTTTAATCTGGATTTTTCAATTTCTCTATCTTAAGGAAATTTTACTTCGTTATTATCCAGCAGAAGGCAGTGGGGGGGGGGGGGCAAGTACATTTCCTTTCACCCTCCTGGGGGTGCCCATGTGGGTAATTGCCCTATCACCTGTCTTCAACTAATAAACAGTCAAACTCCGTTAATGCGAAATTGCTTAACATGAAATCCCGCTTAACACGAAGTTAAAACAAGTCTCTGTAGTTAAAACATAACATTAATTTATTCACTTAACACGAAATTCGGTTAAAGCGAACAATTTCAGCTGCTCCATTGATTTCACGTTAACGGGGTTTGACTGTAGCATATCACCTAAGTTGAATTTGGATTTGAACCTGACGTATCAAGGACAGCAGTATAACGTAGTCAAATGGAGTCCTTACGCAAATCATTTTTCGATCCAAAAAACTTTTATGCTTAGCAATTAAAAAACATTAAAAAAAAAATTAAATTTTGGATTGAGTAATTAATCTCATGGAAATAAATAAACTTTATTCAAATTGTACTAATTATAAAAATTTATAAAGCATTTATTTACTTACCAGTCAGAAGAGAAAATCTTTCAACTTAAATGGAAAAAAATCGTTTATATGTAATCGTTTATACGAACTAGAGAAACAACTGTCCATGTGCTAGTTCACATTGATTTTGGCAGATGTAACAAACAGCTCATAGTAATAAATAACCAGATTAACTTAACTGGGTAAAAACTAGACATAAATTACCGCGGACCAATGGTGCAATCTCCTTGCGTTAATAAATAAAGCAAAATAAAATAATAGCAAGATAAAAAAAATCTTGAAGTTAATATAAAAGATTGCAAAATACAAAAGTGTAATATTTTATTTCTTCCAAGTTAGAAATAATAAAGGGGGGAAAAAAATCAAAAATGAAACAAAAAGTGTAGGAAATGCTCAATTGAATTCCGAAAATAGATATCAAGGTCTTATATCTGATGACTATTAAATAAAAATCAAAACGTTTTCCAAGTGTTGAGAGAACAACATAAATAATATTCAAACAATAAATCGAATACTTCTTTTATGGAATCTCCAATATTACTAGACTGCTGGCGTCCACCTCGCAATTTCAATACTCATCCCACATGCTTAAGTGGATACAATTACCACGATACTGATTTTTCTGATAAAATATCGGGCATCCGCAAAAGCAAATGGAAATCGTCTCAAACGGCCCGATGTCGACGGTATCACTATATTTCTATACAATATTGGGAACATCTCTCATATGCAAGGCAGGGTGGATACGATTAGCACGATGTTAGCTTGCCGATGAAGTACCGCTCAAAAGCAAATGGAACTAGTTTCAAACGGCGCGGCGCGGTGTCAACGGTTTCAATACGTTTCTATAGTGCTTTAGAAACACCGGGCATGAATCGTTGCCACGGTTCTTCGTCCTTGAAGTGCTAGGCAAGTATCGTTCTCTCGTCAAAAGAGATCGCGATGTATCGGTTTGGAGAAAATAGTGACACCGGTTTGACGATGTTGATTTCATACCGGATTTTCCCGATATATCGATACATCGCCCAAGCCTACTCGTGACTGGTCGGCAACGTTTGGCCATGAAAACACGAGTTAACTCGTGACCGGTCAACAATGTGCTAAGATCCCTTGTCTTGAACATTCTGAAGCCTGTAGTAATCATTAAACTTGGTGAAATTTTATCCGTATACTACGTAAAACAGCGCTTTTCGAAGCTGTGAGTCGCAACCCAAATTCCTAGGTTGTGGGCCCATTTGAGGTCAGTCGGAAATAGTTTTCAAATGTGTGAAGCTCTCATATAAATATTGAAAATGATAATTGGAATACCAAAATGAGGAAAAATAGGAAATGTTAATAAGCAGCTTCCTATGTGATTATTTTGTGACAGCAATTTCAATTTCCGAAACTTTCAAACTAAATAGAAATTTAAAAATTGTCATGGCTTTAAAACATTATAATAAGAGTAAATTACTTTTAAGAACTTGAGATGCATTTAGTAATTTTTACTAATTTAATTATTTTTAGAAATTTACATGCATTTAGTGATTTTTAATTATAACTTGAATTACGTTTTTTTTTATGGTTAATCACAAATAGCGTTGAAAAATAATTCAAGATACTTATTTAATGATGGGGTGGGGGTGACTGTATGGATTAAGGTAACTGGAATCTTCAAGAAATCTGAAAAGAGGTAAAAACTTACAACAATCCAATTTTACAGATTCTCCCTGCAAATCGGCTGACCCAATTTTATCCGAAGAATAAAAGATTAGAATAAAAGATTCCTCAAGGATACATTGAAAACAATTCAGGATGTTTTTTAGTAATGGGGGAGGTGATGTTCTAGAAACAGTGCGCTACCGATAATCAGCTTTCTAAAAAGGGTGGTCCCGACCTTAGAAAGTTTAGGAACTTCTGACTTAGATCTTTGGCTCATGGAACTATTCTAAACTAAATTGAATTGTTTTCTATTTTTGATCTAAATCCCTTTAATTTTCCTGTTAAAAGATTTCGGGTTTTCAGTTAGCTTCCATACAAGTCCACAAAATGCCCATCTGATGGAGAAATCCTGAACTATTTATTCAGATTTCATTTCTTCACGATCGCAATAAACAACATTATATTTCTAAAAAGTTGGCTACTAATATTTTTAAATAATAAATATATTAAATAAAAAGTGCTTTTGAACTGAAAAATGTAATTTGTAATGGACTGCATGCAGAATGACGTCATATATATTTTGACGTCACCACCAAAACATAACCAATCACCAATTAACAATAAATTCTAATTTTCAAACTAAATTAGTCCGTCAAAAACTGCGAAGCTGCGTGGTCAATGGGAAAATCATGCATTTTGTCCACCGGCAATGAGTGAAGAGAACTTTTAGAATAAAATGTTAAGCCGCCTTAGCGCCATTTAATCCAACGAAGAATGTGTAATATTTTTTTTAAAACTATATAGGATAGTTTCTTTTTTTTTTTAAATAGTTTTCGAGAATTTCTCAGCATACCCTATTTGATGTTTTGTATTTATTTCTTGATGTTAAATCTTATTAAATTGTAACATAGCCCTTCAATGTTTGCTACACTACTTTCTGTTAAAAAATCCCCCATGGATTTTTGCTTACGCTTTGCGAAATGAAAAACATCTAAATATAGCTTCTAATATATTTTAAAAATATAAAACGTTCCATCAAAAGTTTAATTCTATTCTAAATTATAAAATATTCAACGAGACAAGTAATTCCACACCTGCTTCATCATTTAAATAAAAAAATAAAAATCTTCTACACAGATTTGTATTTCGATGGAAACTACAAAGTTAAAGTACGCAACCCTATTTAAAATGATTTATAAAACCTTTTTGACATTCAAACTCTGTAAAAGCTTAATACAACTCCTTGAAAGAAAAAGAAAAAAAAACTTAATAAAACAAACTTACATTCCAATATCAGAAATCGCGAAAAACACACCGAACGCTCTCATTTGATTTCATTCTATAAACACAATTATCAACTCCGTGAAACCAATAACATTTCAAGAGTTTGCTCCAAAAGTTCCACTCAAAAACACTCAAATCAAAAAGTATTTACCATATCCCCCATGATCGGAACTGTTGCTCGCTGTGTCCACAAAACTCCAGATGAAAACCACTCGGGGCTAAAAATAAACCTTATCAACCAGAATTTAATAAAGTTTAATCTCGATTATCACAAAAGCCGCACGGGTTCCCCCTAGAATTGTTTTTTTCGCGAGACTTGGTTGGCTTCGCTATTCTCTTTTGCAGCAATAACTTTTACCGCTCAAAATAGAAAAAGCCCCCTGGTGGTTCCAGAGTGAAACCTCAAGATCTCATTGCCAATAATGCTAAACGTTTTGTTGTTTTAATTGTTTCTGGCGATCTTCTTCTTCTTCTTCTAAAGCCTGTGGCACTTCTGATGTCGCCACTTTCTACAATCCTTTTTTTTTTCTTTCTTTGTCGTTTTTTGAGAGAGAAGAGCTATGTAGCCATTTTTTGCCACAATGTTCAGATAACCTTGCGTTTACTTTGTTGTTGACTTTTATTTTACTGTTTTTGTCCTGAGGTGAAAGTTGCTGTTTCTGAGATGCGTGGCATTGGCATTACTCGTTGTTTCTTTCATTGTGTATCTAGTGCCTTTTTTAGAATTTTTTTTTTATGCCCTGAGCATATGTGAATCAAGTTGGGCCGCCTGAGTAAAACGTTTTATCTAACATTTGTGGAAATAAGCATAACACAGTATACCATCTTTAATATACAGGCAAATTCCTAATATACTTTTAAGGCCTTTAAATTTGAAACGACGTTTCGTATAGTCAGGGAAGTAATGTAGAGCCAAGAAAGTAACAGTTGTATGATAACACCGGAGAACACGTTTCTCAATTTCAAGACGGTCTCTTTTTGAAGTCGCGAAAAGTCCATATTTTCAACCACGAATACCACCGCCATTTTTTTTTTTCAGATAACTTTACGAAACTTTTTCCTGTGATTTTGTCATGTTACTGTGAGCATTTTGCATTTTTCTAATTGAACTTTTCCCCCCCTCTCCTTTAGTTTTATGGTTATTTTTTGTAACTTCCATTAATCACCGCTAGGAGCGCTGTAAGCTGTCTCAAAATATTTAGCATCGTAAAGTTTAGTAGCTTTTCTTGCGGTCGCTGGGGGGTCGATAGTGAGACCTTTGGTTTCCCGGCTGGATACTCTATCCACTAGACAAAAGAGATCTCTCTTGTCTAGGAGATGGATCTGTTATTTGTACACGAGACCACCACATAGCCCCTTCCCAGTGAGTCGCGAAGGGGCGAACGATTCAATTGCCAGGGCGTGAGTTCAGGGCGTAGGGCAGTGAGTAGCCCGATTGTCCGGCAGTGAGTCGCCGGAGGTTGCTTGCTGTTTCAGTGAGTCGCCAAAGTTGCTGAGATAATAGTGTGGCAGTCGTGCATAATTTTCAAAAGGTACCGATAGATGGCAGCATGATTCAGTTGTCCAATAGTCACCAATAAAGCGTAGTAGCTTTTCTTGTGGTCGCTGGGGATCGATCGTGAGACCTTTGGTTTCCCGGCTAGATACTCTATCCACTAGACAAAAGAGATCTCTGGTGTCTAGAGTATGTACTTGTTATTTGTACACGAGACAACCACAATAGTCACTTTACTATAGTTAAACGCTACTTACCTGGATATACGAGACAGTCTTTCAAATTTGCAGGGTCGTAACGGGTATTAGGAATCACTCTGCCTTTTTCAATTTATATTTTACACCTGTATAGTTGGCGCAATTTGGCCCTTGTGTTGCCCTTGCGCCTAATAAATCTAAAATACAACCAATCGATCACTATATAGTAGCGTCAAGCAGAAAGGCGAAATTCTCTGTTTCTGATAACACTATCCCGCAATTACTCAAATGGTCATAGATAAATGAAGCTTCTAAAATCTCGCGCCGATTTTTCTGGAAGCAATTTCAGGAACTAAATTGTCGATATTACAGTTTGAATGTAACACAAATCATGATACCAATTAAAATAATAAAAGTTATTCTACACGTTACTGACAGGTGCCAAGAAATCTCCGTTTTTTGGCGGTCGTAAAGGGAAATGAGAAAAGAGTTGGCTTTTGGAAGGTTTCACCTTATGCCTGTGCAGAAATTAATTCCTGTGAGTTAAATTATGGTAAATGAAATCTTCAAGAAATAGGCATTAAGAAAGGGAAATCTGAAAAGGGACAAAAACTCGTAAAAATCCAATTTTGCAGGTTTGTCACTGCAAATGGGCTGACCCAATTTTAGCCGAAATATAAATATAGAATAAAGGATTCATCAAGGATACATTGAAAACAATTCAAGATATTTGTTTAATAATGGGGTAGGTGGTATAGAAACAGTATGCTACTGGTAATCAGCTTTCTAAAAAGGTGGGTCTCGACTTAGGAAAGTTTAAGATGGTTGGTTGTTTTCAGATAATCTGGCGCCGTCAGCAACACGAGGGCTATAATGCACCGAAACATTCGTCATTAGACAAGCCAACGTACATTTACAAACACCCATGCCTATCACGGGACTCGAACCCGCAACCTAGCGGTCTAGAAGCTAGCACTCTAACCGCTATACCGTTTGGTCGGCAGGAAAGTTTAAGAACTTATGTTGGTTGGTTGTATTCAGATTATCTGGCGCCGTCAGCAACACGAGGACTATAATGCGCCGAAACATTCGTCATTTGACAAGCCAACATACATTTACAAACACCCATGCTTTACACGGGACTCGAACCCACAATCTCGCAGTCTAGAAGCTAGTATGCTAACTACTATACCATTTGATCAGCCCAATTTGTGCCATTGACTAATTTGTTTGCATCCAAAACCTTGACGGAATGCATTGTCAACCGCAAAGTTTCTATCTGTCGCAAGTTTCCAAGTACGACGACAAGTGGGTTAATTATCCCTCCGAAGATTTGTCCACCATAATACTCAAAATAGAAATTAAAATAAATTTAAAAAAAAAAAAAAAAAAAAAAAAAAAAAATCAAGTAGTGTTCGTACCATTTCTAAAAAAAAACAAAAATTAACGAGATAATTTTTAGAATTTAGACTTTCCTTTTCAATACAGCAAATACATTAGGCTCGCAATTTTTCAACTGCTGGCTGCAAAATATTGCAACGATTTAAACTTTTAATAAACGATCCATTCTGTGTGAAAGATTCCTTCATTACATAATGCGATGCATCATTCTTGAGTGATTCCCCGAACCACGCCAATTCTATTTTTGATATGTTCGCGCCCTAACGTCTGGAGTTGCTGTTATGATTGAAGATATGTTGTACGATGGAAGTGCGAAATACCATACTCAAAGTGTTTAACAAATTTGCCTTCCGATTACGTCAATTGATTAAAAGACAACAATACACAATTTATCAGAAATAATAAAATTATCGAATACACCTGAGTAGACTATTAAAATAAAGTACTTTCAAATATGTAAAATGTACTAATTTTAAAGTAAATTGGACACACTTAATCGTATTCTCCGAAAACATTTGAGTAAGACACAACTTTTTATTTTAAATTACCCATTTGTTAATAGAGTAATTAGAGTATTGAATTAGATTAAAAAAAAATTGCTTTCTTTTTTTAATTATTTTATTTATTTATTATTATCATTATTATTATTTTGCATTTCTACATGCTTTTTAACATGCTGTGTTAAAATAAAGTATAGAAAAATCTCTATGGTCAAAATAACTCCCAAACGGATTAAACTACAATCTTAAAATTTTGTGTACAGGTTACTGGGGACCATGGACCTGTCTTTAAGGTTTCCGTCAAAACTACACATGCGCATAAGGTAGACGCCACTGGAAAACGTATGCTTTTAAGCAATTGCCAAAAAACGTATCTAACGATTTTGATCAAAATCTTTTTTAAGGAGCTCTAAATATTCCTTCAGCTCCGCCCTTCCCTTTTACTCGAAATTTCAGTTGAAATGCGGTAAAAGGGTTAAAAGGTGAAAAACGAATTCCATTAAACAATAGTTCTTTTCCCTTGAGATTGTCCATCAGACTTTTTCTTTGTTGCACCTACAAAAAAGGATAATGTAACATGTATAAAATAAAATGTCGCCAGTTTCACCGTTTTTTTTTTTTTTTTTTTTTTTTTTGCCAATGTATTAATTAACGCCAAAAAAATCGCCAATTTTAAATGTTAAATAATAAAAACGATAAATTTCACCAAATATAAATGCAGTGGCCATTATAGTGTAATTGAAAGTTGTGCGATGTCCCCAGGTTTGAATGAATTTGGAAATATTTACATCTGATTTCACACTAGGAACTAATCCATCATCAGCTTTTTGCCATCTTACCCACTAGACCCATCGCACAGTAGGGCAGAATGACGAAAAAGCTGGCCAAAAGTGAATTATTATTTTTTTTTTAATTTTTATTTTCCTATTCAAACCACATACTTTTGTTAATAAGTATCTTGAGCATCTGGTTCCACCCTTTTTTGCTGCTTTATGAGTTTTTCGCGCAGCTGTTAAGGGTGAAAATTTGAACTTTCAGAAACGTTTTCAGCAAAGCGCATATTTTCATCAGAACAACTGCATTTTCAAGACGCATCTTCTACTTCTGTTTTTATCTTAGAAGTAAAACTTTGCCATGGAGTCTATAGCAAGTGGTTAGTAGAACGTAGCACATTTTTTTCTTTCTTAATTTTTGGGTTAATTTTAATATTTTTTATTTATTTTTGAAAAAAAATCTCCAATATTTGCTGCATTTTTTAAATACCTTATACATATATTAGTAAAAAAGTTTGATAAGGTTATCTTGGGTCATCCAACTTTGTATACAGTTTGAAAAAGCATTTAATTGTGTATTAGAAACTGTTTGCACATATTGCCGAAATTTGCCGATTTGACTGTAAATCCATTCCAAACAAAACACAAATAGTTTCACTTATTAATAACTGCATTAGGAATATGATCCAAATAACAACTTAGGAGCGTTGTAAACAAATTAAAATGACCATAATAAAATTATTTTTAAGCTAATAGTTATTGAAATACGTAACGTTGAATTCCATTTATTAATATTTATTATATTATTAAACTTGTTATATTTAATTTATTATATTTAATCAAACTATAATTTAAATTCAATTTACTGGAGAAAATATATGAAGATTTTACATTTGAATAGTTGTGACAACCGTGTAAAACTCAATAAAAAATAAGTTTTTTTAGCATACCAATACGTTTCAAACATTACATGCAATCAACTTTAAAAATAAATTTTATAATATTCTAAAAATCCTTTAGATTTTTAAAGTAGTTTTTTGTTAAAAGGTTCAGAAAAAAATTATAAAAATTTTAGAAAAAGGAAATTGTTTTATATAATTTCCAACATGCTAGCTTTTATGCTCTTTAAAACTAAAGTAAAAATCTTGAAACTTGCAATACAAAAAATTGCAAACTAGCCGAATGAATCTCGAATCCAAGCTATTTTGATGCAATTTTTGAATCCCTAGAAGAGGAAATGGCAAATCTGCAACAGAACGGAGGTGTTTTCAAAGTAAAAGTAAAGGATGACTAAATGAAGGTATTTAATTTTAATCGTATTTAAACAGAAGATTTAGAAGACAATCTTCAGACTTTCTGGAAAGCAGTGAAAGATCAAAAAGTAGAAAACCCGAATTTATACTTTCAGAAGCATCTGCAGAAGTGTTGGCCTATACAACACAAATGATTCTCAGAGCTAGTAGAAGTATAGATGCGTCAAAAGTCGCCAAAGATGCAACATATACTTCCCCATCAAGAGCTTGAAAATATATCAAATCATTTTTCAGAAAGCGAAGAGCATGTACATCAAGTTTCAGTGGATGTAGCATTGTCGGTGATTGTTGAAATAAAATTACCCCGACATCAATATTACGTAATCTGAAGTCACTGTGAAAACATTTTTCCTTCTTACAAAGCCATACTAAGAGCAAAGAAGAGCTATTGTCCACAAAATAGTTCTTTGCAATGTGATGAGTTAAAAGTAGAGGTTGCTGTTCATTATTTGCTGAATCATACAGCTCAACGCATAATCGAAAGTAAATCAAACGACGTTAAAAAATATTCAAATGTGCAGTTGTATCAAATAAAACTTTTAACCAAATGGGGTTGTGACGAAAGTTCAGGCCGAAGTAAATAAGAGGTTTTTATAAAAGTGAAACAAGACCTAATCACATGATAAACCAAAACCTGGTTACAGGAATTTTAATTATGGCAATACCGCAAGTCGCTTCTATAGTAACGGGTTAGTCGGTACAAATATCAAACTTTCTGCAGACTTAACTGGCATAAACTGGAAAATAATATTTCGTTTCTTTGTCATACTACAAACTATTTCGAGAAGCTATGACATTCACGAAGAAAGATTTTGGGCACATTGTTCGGAAACGGTAAAATTGCATATGTAATTCTATTCTTAGTTTTATATGCCATCAATCATACATAAAATATTAGTTCATGGACCAGCAATAGTAGAAAATTCGCTAATGCCCATTGGAACCAGAATTCTCTGTCGTGTTTGAACAGACTGTAGTGTTTGTTTTCTTATTTAAAGTTTTGTATAAAATATATTACCATATCAATTTTATTTACAATTTTTATTGTTAAAAACTATAATTAGGATTTTTAAGTGATGCATAGCGATGCAATTTGAAGTTGATTTTGTGTCAAGATTTACAAATTTTTTTATAAAGATTGTTTGTAAATCGCTGATAATGATAATTTATAATAAAAAATGTTATAAAATATAAAGATATTTTTTTTAATTAATGCATATAAAATATTAATTTTAACTGAATACTTTAATTGAAAGTTAAATTTCAAAAGTAATTTTAGGGGGAAAAAAAAAAAAAATCAGATATCGCAATGCAAATTGTAATATTTACCCAAAAATGATTAAAATTTGTCTATAAATCCAAAATTAGGGGCGTAGTATACTTTTATAAACTCATTATAAACGTTATTATCAACATTTTGTTTCAATAAATGCACTTCTGAATTTCGGCCAGGTTTTCACCCCTTCTGCCCCACTGTGCGTCGTTTTATTCTCCTTCAAAAAAGTAAAGAAAGTTATTTTTAAAATGTAAAAGAACAATCCTTTCGCAAACTTCTTTCTTTCGTATGCGAGCGCGAAAAACATGTGCTAAAAATTCGAACGTGTACATTTCTCAATGCGCAACACTTGAACAATTAAAAGTCCAAGTTCGTAGCATCACTTTCACTGAGATGTTTGTTAGTATTAGAAACAGAATATATGTGGTCTCTTTTTAAATCCTTTATATTAACATTGATTTTGTTTGTGTGTCGATGGGAGTGGAATTTGTGGAGGCCTAATTACCCCCCCCCCCCCATTGACTTCATATTATCGTGCTGAAACTTGGCAGGTGGAATGCATTGTCATTGGCATTGAGCCTATCAAATTTTGGGGCTGTTACTGCCTCTAGAAGGTCTTACTAATAAATCAACTTGCAGTCATCCAATCGCATTAAAATAGCATTGAACCGATCATTGTTGAAACTCATTCCTATTGCCAAAAATATTTTTTAAAAATAAATAATAAAATTAGTTTAATCAGAATAAATAAATGATATTTGGATATGAGAGCATAAATCCACGTTCATTTTTAATAAATAAATTTTGAAACGTAGATTGCCGCACATTTTGCCGATAGAAATGTTTTTGATGTCGGCACTGTGTTAATGAATCTAAAAAAAAATTGACAATGCAAGTAAAGGTTTAACTATTGTGGAGCAAAATTAGCAAGCAAGTGAATTTGTCCAATGTATACTAGTATTGAAATTTTTTATCTAAAACATAACATCGGTTTTGAGTAAAAAGGTCCAAACTCCACTTTAAGTTTCAAACCACTTTTCGGTGTTTTGGAAACAGGAAGAGAATCCCACATCGGTAAGAAAATGCTGCCGACTATATATTAATACTGCTAATCAGTCCTGGTATTATTTTAGCTGTTTGTTCAACTACAATGCCGGCCTAAGAGCAAAATGCTGTGTGTGCAAGAATGAGTTTTGGCACCTCTTACCCTCCGAAAATGGTACGGGTGCTCTATAACTAAAATTTGCAGGAATTTAATACCTGAATTTTGCATTTTAAAGGGATTAAAAACTAAAACTAATAAGTAGTAATAAATAATAAAGTATTTATAGTACCTTTTCATTATTTTTATTTTTTTTTAAATGATTTCTTATATTACTAATTCTTTTAACGGACTTTTACATACTTTAATAGACATGGTGAACAGTACTTCTGTAAAGAGCAAAAAGTCTTTTATTTTGTCGATAGTTTTGTCAGAAAATAAGACCCTTTTTTTTTTAATTCATAAAAAGTTTTGATTTAATATTCATGAAAAAAAAAAAGTATTACACAAAATTGATTAAAATAACCTGTATTACATCACTTTGCAGTGGACCTTCCTAGCTTTAGTAGCGAAAAATGTTTTTATTAGTTTACATTTTTATCATTGTTTTTTTTTTAAATATTTTTCTCATTTCGGCTCCCCTATCAAAATCACATGTGTGCGAACGTACACACCTTAGGACGGCCCTGATTAATAGGAGGATTCAACAAACATCTATCTATCCGTTTAATTCTAAAATAAAGGAGATATAATAACCGTAACCTTCTTTTATCCAAACTTAAATTGTACACTTATATTATAAAGTAAAACTTACAAAATAACTAAATACTTTTAATCAATGCTTATCTAGATACTGCATTCACAGGTTGGTTGGTTGTTTTCAGATTATCTGGCGCCGTCAGCAACACGAGGGCTATAATGCGCCGAAACATTCGTCATTAGACAAGCCAACATACATTTACAAACACCCATGCCTTAAACGAGACTCGAACCCGCAACCTCGCGGTCTTAGTATGCGATCTGGACTAGGACTTCCTCTAAATGTATTTGACATGCTCCGATTGTGTAACATTTGAGATTAGCCTACCATTGACGTTTCCTAAGAAATTCAACTTGATCTACACAATCGGCGATGAAGCACTGACTTTTAAGATTGTGGAGATAAAATGTAACGATAATTTAAAAGTTCGTCTCCAATAGAAAATAACCTGGGAGCATTTCATTCCTAACATGGGACTCGAACCCGCATCCTCGCGGTCTAGAAGCTAGCACGCTAACCACTATACCGTTTGGTCGGCTACTGCATTCACTGAGTGATAATAATAATAATCAAACTCTTCAAAGATGCGAGCGAAACGTCCGCAAATATGGACTCGTGTGAAAAGGCATGCGTTAGCCGGCCCGCATCCGCACTTTTCATACGCGTCTGCACCGTGTGAAAGAGGCCATAGTGGTAAATTATGTTGGTAAACGAACTTTTAGATGTTAGATATTTACGACAACTGTGACGCAGAAGATATTTGCTAGTAAAATACAAAGAAATTTAACGAATTTATTTTGTTTAAATGTCAATAATACTCATTAAATAAAGTCAAAATGTCAATAGCCGCTGAACACAATACACATTTGATGACAACACAAAATGTAAACAAAAATAGGATGAATTGAAAACCTAGAAAAACAAAACGATGCATAAAAAAAAAAAATTCTTTAAAACCGCGCATGCGCAGGAGTTGTTTACGGTATCGACTGACAATAAATATCTTGAAATATTACAATAAAATGCGAACTATTTATCGGACAGACGATTGTAATACATAAAAATAATCAGAAAAATAAGGACACATTAAAATAAATTTTGGTTTTATTTTGATGTAATAAAAATACAAATACAAGAACTTTTTTTCGTGTCATTAAATTTTAATCAAATCAACTTTTAATCTAATCTAAAAGTTGTTCTCTACAATTTACATGTACTAAAGCTTCTATGTACCAAATTTCGTACCTCTAGACGCAAAACTGAGGATTTGTTTAAGGTTCAGACGTACAGACAATTCAGTTTTATGTATATAGATATTATTTAACTTAAAATAAGCACATTGTTTATGGTGGTAGTGTAAATTTTTTTATCTCTTTGAAAATCATTCTGAATTTCTTATAGAATGTAGTGAAATGCTAGTAGATTATGAATTCACTTGTATGTCGGGAGAGGGAAGCAAAAATTTGCCGAAATTCTTCAGAAATCGATTTAAATGATTTGAATTAGATTCAATTACCAAATATGTCAAAACTTGTCAAAAAACTAACATTCTTTATTGTCTGATAACCCAGCACTCGTTAATTTTCAATTAAAAAGGTTGCAGACGATTTTTCTTTTCTGGTACCAAGACATTTCATCTTTTTAAAATTCAGCCAATTTGGCAATAAATATTACGTTATCAGTGACTTAATACTTATTACTTGGTTCACTTTTTAAAAGCTGGAAGTATTTTTTTCTCCAAAGAATATCGTCTGCAATCTTCCTCATTGTAAGTTAAAGACCAGTGAGTTTCCACATAAAAAAGAATGCTCATTATTTGAATGTTGGGACATATTTGGCAATCGGATTTAGTTCGACTCATTTAAAGTCTATTTTTAATAGTTTCGGCCATTTTTGTTCCGGCAGACCAGTGGGTGGATTCATCCTGATCTACTAACGTTTCTTTACATTCTATGAAATATTCAGAAGGATCTTCGATGAGGTACCTAAATTTGCAATCGTTTCTCAGTCTAAACGTCTAAAAATCTTATCTTTAAGCAATGGTGTGCATCTCCAAAGCAGTGCCACCTAATGTTCATTTTCTGATTTGGTACTAAACTACAAATTTTGCAACACTAGTACACACACAACACTTGAATATTTCTGGAAACATGTATGGGAATCGTTACCTTCGAAATCTTGCACTTTTAACAAACAGCGAATACCTTATTCGCGTGTAAAAATGTCAGGGCCGCGAGCCAAAGACATCAATCCTTCACTCACGAAAGCGTTGGCGCAAAAATCTCTCTTTTAATGATACATAAAAAACACAATCTTGGCAACTGTTGACGGGAATGTGAAACGATGTTCATTTAGATGTAGAATATGCAATTATTCTTTTTTTTTATTTTACAATGAATATCGCACGCAATTCCAATCGTCATCAGAACTTCCATTTTCCTGAAGCGCTGATTGAAGTCGCTACACAAATGGACATATTGTGACTATGAGATTGACTGCGATTTAGGCAGAAGGCATAAACTTATTATTTTTATAGATCATACTTTATTTCTTTCTTTTATTTGTGAGCAACGGCAGTTTCTGATGGGTATTTCGAGATTTTATGCCGATTGCTTTGATCATGGGCGCCAATGAAAAAGAGGGCGAGAGCCCTTAACTCCATCAACAGCGGGTTCAAAGGTATTACTTGGCCCCTCCGTTCCAAAAAAAAAAACCTGTTAGCTTTGGATTTTTTTTTTAGGTTTCCAAGCGCAAGAGCAACATGTAGGCCATACTGCGCCGAAAGCATAACTAAAAATCCGTAAAAATTAGTCTTTCCATTATAAAAAATTGCGTAAGAAGGGCATCTTGTATTGTTCAAAGAAAAATAAAATCCCATAGAAATAGAAAGTTAAGACAATATTTGTAAGAGCACTGACATTTTCCATCCTTATCTCTCAAATGAGAATCGAGTAAGTTTAGCAGCTCTTTTGAAACCATTGCAGGGTGACAAAGAGGGGAAGTTAAAGGCTACTGAAGAGACCTTAACCTTTCTCATAAATTCTTATAAAATTTCATAAAAAGCATACATCTCAATGTATTGCATGATATTGGAATTGGTAATTTTGTAACGATGAGATTACTTCTGACTATACGGAAATGATTGGTATCCTCTACCATGTTTATAGTTCCATTGTGCGTCGTAAGAAAAATTCAGATTCGGACTTAGTTCTTTTCCCATGTCCCACAGGCAGTTGAACGGTATGTCAAGTTAGTAACGGTTGGTTGGTTGTTTTCAGATTATCTGGCGCCGTCAGCAAACACGAGGGCTATAATGCGCCGAAACATTCGTCATTAGACAAGCCAACATACATTTACAAACACCCATGCCTAATACGGGACTCGAACCCGCTACCTCGCGGTCTAGAAGCTAGCACTCTAACCACAAGTTAGTAACAGAAGCATCCTCAATGGTTTATGGGTTTCAAAGTAGAGACGAATTCGTTCGATCCACATTATTTTCCTGATCAATTATGTCTGAATACGACCATAAGGCTGATTTCAAGTCTCTTCTTGTTGATTAAGTATAAGTAAAATTTTGGTATTGGCATGTCATAACAGTCTATGGATACAATATTCTTAACAAATATTATATTAATATACTGTAACTTAGCAATTATTTAATAATTTTCAGACAGTATAAATCAATCGTGAAATATTAAATTGCAGTACACAGAGTTTGTACCCATATATTTCTCATGTTTGATATATTTCTATAACACATAAAAAAGTGCACTTTTTTAAAAGAAATTCCAAAATTTCAATTGCGATGCAGGAATAGAAAATATTATTCAATCGAAGAAATATTTTATACCTTTCTTATTGAACCCAGTGGGCACCTATTCCGTACTATAAGAAAAGATACTTTGAAAAATAATTACAGTTGCTACGGCGAGTAAAAATTTACAATTTTTACCCTAATTTACAAAATTCATGTGCGATGCGGGAGCAGAAGATATCATCCAGTCAAAAAAATATTTTACACCGTGTTTATTGAACCCAAAGAGAACCCTTTCCGCTATATTAGAATAACGATATCCAAAAAAGTGTTTTCTGGCCCACCCTACTAATCAGGCCGGGACCTACAACTTAACGTGGATTCCGTACCACAACATCCATGCCTAACCCGGGATTCGAAATGCGAGGCCAGAGCGCTAATCCTACAGCCATCAGATGGGCATATATATTCAGAAGGGAGATCATGAA
Organism: Linyphia triangularis; assembly: GCA_963978545.1. Lineage (NCBI taxonomy): Eukaryota > Metazoa > Arthropoda > Arachnida > Araneae > Linyphiidae > Linyphia > Linyphia triangularis. Next base: position 5,222,243 of record OZ021727.1, read on the forward strand.
AATGTGGTGTCTGGAAATCTTGGGAAAATCCTATATATTACCATAATGCCACACGCGATGGCAATGAAATTATGGAATTTCTTTTTGAAGCGCAAGAATTATTTTTTTTAAGTTCTTTCATTTCTGTACACACTAACGGGGGGACAAAATTATGAGGAAGTCCTCTTCTTCTTCTTCTTATCAAGGACTATGGGGACTAAGGCACCTCTGCTTAAGCATTTTGTACCAACCCCATATCCCGTACAGATCGGTAGTGGGCAGTACAGCACAGGATGTAAGCGCACACTCGCGAGATGGAGTGCGCAAGTCTACCAATAGTCACTGAAGAGTTCATTTCTACCTCTTTCGGTAGCTACCCGGTAGATGGCAGCACTACCAACAGTATGTGGAACTTCGTAATTTAGAGGCAATACCAAGCAGAAGATTCCACAAGAAGATTTGGCTTTGCCACCCCTAGAGATATTGATTTGTATGGGAACTTGGAGGACTTTGCGACCATGACTGATTTAACTTGCCCCAGTCACCATTAGCGAACACGGCGGTCTTTAGTCGGTCCCAGGCCCGAAATCGCAACCTCAGGGCTCGCAACCTTCTAGTTGCGAGAATGATACTCTCCCGATTGGGCTACGAGGCCCCTAAAGGAAGTCCTAGTAAGGATCATTCCCTATACTTGCCTTGTTACAATCTTCTAGCCCAGTGCATTTAGAAACTACTTTGTATAAGGCCCGCTTGACATTGGCGTGTAGATACGAAAATGATCACTTAATGAAATGACATAAATTGAGGACTAGAAATAGAAAACGACCTAAGTCCAAAAAAGAAAAAATTTCAGCAGAGCCGAAAAATGAAAAACACTCGCATTGGTACTTAAGGCTATGACTAAATATCAGATTTAATTTGAACTATTGCTAATGGAGTTCACACTTTGTGGGTTCTCCACTTTGTTTAGCTTGGTCTCTAGGACATTTATCAGTAAAAAAAAAAAGATTTTCGATTTTTTCTGGTACTTAGGTCAATTTCCATTTCTAGTTGTCAATAGTCTTCATTGAATGTCTATCTATTATAAATGAAAATTAAAATAGCAAAAGACAAAACCAGGTGGAGCCACTTGCATGCGCATCGACGTAAGGGTTTCAAATATAAAATAAAGTATATAAGACGCTAATTTCGAGTTTTTGATTTTTGTCATTTCATTAAGTGATAACGTTCGTACTTACCAAAATTCAAAGAGGTTTTTTAAAAAGTAGTTTCTAAATGCACAGGGCTAGAATATTGTAACATAGCGAGTACAGGAAATGATCCTTACTAGGTTTGTTGTTTTCAGAATACCTGGCACCGTCAGCAACACGAGGGCTATAATGCGCCGAAACATTCGTCATTAGACAAGCCAACATACATTTACAAACACCCATGCCTAACACGGGACTCGGAACCCGCAACCTCGTGGTCTTAGTATGCGATCCATACTAGGACTTCCTTTAAATGTATTTGACATGCTCCGATTGTGTAGCATTTGAGATTAGCCTGACGTTTCCTAAGAAATTCAACTTGATCTCCAATCAAGCACTGACTTTTAAGATAGATTATGAAGATGAAATGTAAAGATAATTTAAAAGTTATTCTCCAATAGAAAATAACCTGGGAGCATTTCATTCCTTTCTTCAGAAATTAATGGGTCCATGTTTTCAATATCATGTTCATTAACTTCTAGTACATCTGTTAATTAAAACAAGCTCCGGAAGTCTTTGATAGTGTCTACTGTTTGAAGGTTTATATGACACCCAATGGTTACCGTTTTTAAATTTTTTACATTAGGTTCAATTTTCTTTGTGTGTGTGGCTGGAAAATCTGGGAAGAACTAAATTACCCATTTGTCTTCCAATCGAGCTCAAACTTGGTAGATAGATTCGTTGTCGATGATAATGCATTTTATCCAATTTTGAAGGCTATCACTAAAAGGCCTCTTTTACACACGTTTCTCTTGCTGTACTTCAGATCCAGATACTAAAACACACTCATGCATGTAATTTGGCGATGTTTAATGGCTGAAACTTTCCCAAGATGGCGAAAATAAGAAGTTAATGGAAAGGAATAAATGTTTTTTTCGTAGTTGTTAAATTCTATGAAAGCTCATTCTGTGGTGAAATTCGTCTAAATAAGTTGAGATTGCACATAAAAGTTGGCTAGGAATATTTAAAGGATTCAAAGTAAAAAAAAAATCTTATGAAAAAAATTCGCGTATCAAACTAATAACTATCATTTACATTTTCAGGTATTTGTATAAAATGACAATTTGAGCTTCTCTGTTGAAAACTACACGAAATAAACCGTTGCGATAGTCACATCAATATTTCAATATAACGTTGAACACCTTCCAAAGTCTTACGAGAATGAAAACTTTATAGTTTCCGAAAGAAGTAATTTCAGATTCCAAGAAACTTTTTGGCCATTCTGGGCAGTCATGCTTCGAATATTCTAGAACACATACCGCACACAATGCACGCCATAAAAATCTATTCAGACATTTTCTTCTCCTATACACTACATTTAAAGTCATCCACAGAATTTTCCGAAGCATAACAGAAATCCAAACGCACTTTTTGTTTACTTTAGAAATATTATAACTATTCACCATTCCATTTCCCCCCCCCCCCCCATTTACTTTCCCCAAGAAAGAGCTGTTTTTGTTTAGAACGGAATGGCATCTATACAGAAGTAGTGTTTGAGCAGATGCTGCGGTCGGTTTTGAATTGGTCAGAGTCAGACATCGAGGAGATTAATTCCAGGAGCTTAAACTGACCGTAAGCAGATTCACAAGGAAGATTAATGATTTTGACACGGATTTCACTTGGCGAGCAGTCCTTGGCGATCAATATATTTCTTTATTTTTATTGAGATACGGTGCCATTTAGTTATGGCATTTGCATTTTGGAATTATTCTGAAATGAGTTTTAGTTAGCCCATATTAATGCTTTTGTTGGACAAAATCCAGTAAAAGAACGTTTTTCTCTTATTTTCGTATGCTTTGCTTTTAATATCATTGGAATGTGAAATTGACATTGAGCCAATGCCATTTCCATATGAAGCGGAAATAGTAATTAAAATAACGTCTGCTCGACTTACTGCTTCATTTATATTGAGTTATGATTTTTTTTTATCTGAGACATCCGATGGAACTAGTACATGAAAAAGCGTAATTTATTTCGAGATTATTCGTATTAAATTTCATATTGAGAATTTCTATAAAATCTATAAATTTTCATGTTCTATTTATATGTTTAAATAAGAGAAATATTTAAAAATTGTTTATATTTTTCACTATTTTTTTGGAGCTTGATCTCCTTTCAAATGATAAAATATGTTTTGTCTATAAAACATTTATTTTACGTGTATAAATTGGGAATAATTGGATAAATTATATAGATGTACAAATGTTAGGTGTATTGCACTAACCTATCAAAAAAGGTGACTAATAAAGTTTTCAGAATTAAAAAAAGAGCTATGCTATAAAAAAAAAAAAAAAAAAAAAAAAAAAAAAAATCGAAGGAAACAACTTTTTCCGAACAAACAATGTTAAACAAAAAATAAAAAAAAGATGTCATGTTTTTTTTGTTTTTTTTTGTATTCATTCTTCATCGAAGAAATGCTAAATCATTTCGTTGAATTAGTTTCGAGTGAGGATGAATTATTGTGATAGGGTCTTACAAATTTGTGTTCGATTATTAAGTAGTAGGTGTGTGTGTGTGTGTGTGTGTGTGTGTGTGTGTGTGTGTGTGTGTGTGTGTGTGTGTGTGTGTGTGTGTGTGTGTGTGTGTGTGTGTGATTTAGTGAGTAAGTACGAAAAAGATCACTTCATAAAATGACATTAAGCGAGGCGAAGTCACTGCATATGCATTGACGTAAGGAATTAAAATATAAAATTAAACATATTATAAGACGCTATTTTTTAATCTTTAGTTGATATTATTACATTAAGTGATCCTTTTCGTTTCTGCTCACGAAATGTCAAGATTCTATACAAAGTAGTTTCTAAATGCACTGTTCAAAAAGATCGTAACACAGCTAGTATTGAGAATGATCTTTGCTATTACTTCTTTTTATTTTAAATAAAAAAAAAACTCTAAAATAACTCTTTGGCTAGTTTTGCGATATTTGAAGTGTGTATGTACACCTATACTTACTTCCAAACATATGTGGTTGCCGAAAAATGTAGAAATATTAAACGCATTCAAGACCTCAAAATAAAACAACTTTTTTTCATTAAAATATTGGCCCGGATCTTGAATATGTTGAGAAATGATTTTCTCATTTCTCAAGATGTCCGATTATGCAAATAAGTTTCTGGACATCGATATGCTTTTGTTCCTGCATAAATGAATCTAAATTCTTCCCGATTTTCAGGAATGTTTTATATTCTGAGTTTGTTGAACAAAGATTATTTTACTTTTTGCCATCCATCTGTTAGATCCATATTTATTTCGTCATTATACCATACAAGTAGGAAATACAATCCTAACTTCTCTCGAATTATTTATTAATATTTAATTACAATTTCCCGCTTCACAACACAACTAGCTGAATACCCGTTCTTCAAATTTTAGCATGTGCATTTTGGTAATCGTAATCAAAAGGAATTCGTGCATTCCACCTCTTGGATGTTCGATCCCGTTTCGAACCCTGAAAATTGGTTTTTATCAAAGTCGGTATACCTTACTTTATGTTTGTCCTTGTCGACATTTGTTCCAAACTTTATAATTGTGACTAGATTAGAAGTAGGGTAGAGGGATATTCTTCGCATATAGAATGTTTTTACCCCATTTCGATCCTTTAAAATTAGTTGAGATAGGAAAAGCTTACTTTTTCTATGTTTCGCTAAGCTGATATTTATACCAAATTACGGAGTTGGGACTACATTGGAAGTGGAACCCGTTGGGAGCGTTTAGATCTCTTTAGACCCTATAAATTTAGTCAATCGATGTTGGAATAGCTTCTATGCTTGTCCTTGTTTACATTTGTACCGAATTCAGAATCGTGTAAGTGGAACATTGTATTCCTTGTTTGGAACAATTGATGATTCTTTTTTTTAAACATTTGATGATTCCTTGTTTGAAACATTTGATGATTCCTTGTTTGAAACATTTGATGATTCCTTGTTTGGAACATTTGATAATTCCTTGTTTGGAACATATGATCCCTTTTCGACCCCTTAGAGTTGGTTTATCGACATCAAAATAGCATATTTTTTCTATTTTTGTTGTTGTTAAAACATCAATTGTCAGTTTTGTTACTACATCGGAAGTGATACATTCGAATATCCTTTGTTTGGAGCATTTGACCCATTTCGACCCCTTAAAGTTGGTTAATCGTGATCAGAATAGCTTACTTTTTCTATGTTTGTTATTGTTGACATTTGTACCAATTTTCGGAATTAGGACCGTATGGGAAGGGGAACAATTAGTGATGAGTGAAGGTTTGGTCTTTTATATAGAGAGATGTGAAATTAACATTACGCAGACGTCTTACAGTTTAAATTGGTATATCAATCACTTTTGGTTTTGTATAAAGGAAGAAAAAAATCTTTATAAAACTCACCGTCCGAGAAAAATGCATATCGTTCATTTCAATTTTTTAAAGAGAATTTTTAAATCCTGTGCATATATAAGCTAAGATTTTATTTGTGGCTGTGTGGCTGGGAAATATCCGGAAGTGGGCTCTTAAAAAAGAAATATGTACATTATTTACATTTATTTATAGAAATATTGCGTAACAATACGAAAGTATTTAAGTGAAATATTATTTAACTTGGATTTAAAAACCAGGTATTTTAATTTGATGCAAAAACTAAATGAAAAATTCGTATCAAGGATCCCAATTGTGATTTGTGAAATTAACTTATGTATTGGGTAATCAATAATAACATCAATATTATTTCCTAAATATCTAAAAAAAAAATTGGCGATTTTTTTTTTTTTTTTTTTTTTTTTTTTTTTTTTTTAAGTACTGATTTACCAGCAGGCTTTTATCTTTGCTTCCAATTAACATTTTTATATTTTGAGAAGATAAATTGCAAGTATTTCTTAAGCGAAGGGTCGAATATTAATCTTTAAATTCAATTGAGGAAACGCTGTCTAGGTATAGGTTGGTTGGTTGTTTTCAGATTATCTGGCACCGTCCGCAACACGAGGGCTATAATGCGCCGAAACATTCGTCATTAGACAAGCCAACATATATTTACAAACACCCATGCCTAACACGGGACTCGGAACCCGCAACCTCGCGGTCTAGAAGCTAGCACGCTAACCACAATACCGTTTGGTCGGAGTCTAGGTACAGGATTTTGAAGTTTTGTAAGAGCAGAAATAAGAAATATCTTCAAGGGTAATTCAATCATACATAAAAACTTATAGATATCTTCGATCAAAATATTTTTTTTCCTTTTAATGACATGTGGTGTAATAAAATGCAGTTTTGAAATTTGAATTGTTGAGGGATGACAATTTAAAAACCTGATATTTAGTGTATTTCAATATTTTGAAGTCTTTACAGTTTCATTATTTTTAAATTTTATTTAAGTTTTATTTATTTTTTTATTATTTGGAAAAATCTCAAAAACTTAATGTTTTAAATATGAATTAACGGTTTTTAAATAATATTTTTAATACTGCAAGAGTGCGATTATGTGTTTTGTAGACTTTGTAATTTACAATGTTCTCGTAATTCCCAAGCGAATATCTACCATCTTCAGGCACAAACGTGTATATATATATATTAAAAAGAATATATATTAAACGTATGTATATTAACATGCATTAATGAAACGTTTATTTTACTGAAATGAAAATTGGTTTTAATCAGTCTTAAACCCTTTGAAGCGAAAATTTCGATTTTATTTCATATTTGAATGACATTTGGTTATGGGACGTTTTTATGTGTAGAAAAGAGATGGAGTATACTTCCTTTTTGAAAAGAAAAAAAATATCTATTACTTTCAATTACCCATACGTATACATAGGGTAACGAAAGTATAGTATTCGGTCATAAAAGAAACTGTTATATATTTTTTTGTTTTTTGCATTTCTCCCTTTCTTGCAACATCCTGATTTCGAAAAAGTGATCTAGAGCATTTTCTTGTCTGTGTGTGTGTACGTGGTCAGCATAATTCCCGAACAACTTGACTTACGATGTTCAAATTTGGTGTGCGAGTTGGTGATGGCACAGGGACATACCAGTAAGGTTTTCGTCAAAATCGCGCATGTGCATAAGGTCAATGATTGTTAAAAAACGGCTGTAACGATTTTGCTCAAAATCGCTGTGATAATGCCTCTGAATGTGTTCTAAGCATGCCCTCCTCCGACATTTTCATAAAAATGCAATAAAAGCGTAAAAAGTTGGGAAATGAGTGCTTTTAATACAGAGTTCTCTGACCTTGAGCATCGTGCACCAACGATTAATATGTTTGCGTTCCACGCACAACCAAGGACAATGTAATGTCTATTGAATAAAATCCCCAATTTTACCATTTTGGCGATTTTTTTTTTTTGCTCACGTAAAAATTATTGCCAAAATGATCGCCAAACTGACCATTTTTATTTAAATGAGTGAAAATAAGTAAATGGTAACACTATGTTAAATTTTACTGCTATGACCAATATTATATTGTGTAATTGAAAGTTGTGCGATGTTCCACACCCCTAGTTTTAACTTTTATTAAATGGTTACGTCATGAAACCATAATGCAAGCAACAGTGAACAGAAATGACTTACTTAATCACATTTTTTCCTGTATAGAAAAATTGCACTTTGTTTCAAATCATACAAAATCGGAAAAATACTATATGATATGTTATATTGTGATGTGTTATTTTGTGGTTTGTCTGCAAAACCAGTCTGCGTTTCAAAATAAAAATTTGAGTAAGTGGTTTCTGAGGGAAATCACTACACTTCAAAGGGTTCAAATAATCCAAAAAACATACTTGTGTAAAATGACTAATTTGTACAAGGAAATATTTATTACAAACATTAACTGACCTCTCGGTAAGTAAATATTATTAAAACTAGGGGTGTGGAATATCGCACAACTTTCAATTAAACTATAATACTGATGTCAATATGTGTCATTTAACGTTTTTATATTTTCAACTTTCATTTAGAAAAAATTACCAGTTTAGTGATATTTTTTACCATAATTCTTGTATGGGTCTTTTAAAAAAATAATAATAAATAAAATTAAAAAGTTTCGCCAAATAGATGATTTTAGCGATATACTTTTCAATAATTCTTACATTATCCTTTCTTGTAAGTGAAACTGAGGATAGGAGAAAAAATGATTGTTGATGAGGTATGCTCAAGGAAATAGAACTCTGTGCTGAGGGCATTCGTTTTTCAACTTTTTACTCCAGTAAAGCATTTTTACGGGAATTTCGGAGGGGGGGGATGTTTAGAATATCTCAAGAGACATTACCAGAGAGATTTTGGACGAAATCATTAAAGCCGTTTTTTAGCAATTACTGAAAATCATGATTTTTTATTCTATGGTAGCTGCCTTATGCGCATGCGCGATTTTGACAAAAACCTTAATGGTAGGTCCCTGTGCTATCACCAACTCGCGCACCAAATTTGAACATCGTAGGTCAATTTGTTCTGGAGTTATGCTGACCACAGATACACACACAAAAACAGACATTTTTTCTATATCACTTTTTTGAAATCAGAATGTTCCAAAAGTGGAGAAATACAAAAAAATCTAAATTTTTTTTTGACCGAATGCTATTTTTTCATTACATGGGTACACATTTCATTACACATTTTTCATCATATGGACAATTGAAAGTAAAAAATCATGCACGTATGTAAAACTGTCCGTCTTTAGTCAGTGATACTATTTTACCTGTTTTAAGAATCCTCAAAAATAATTTACAAAACTCAACGAAAAAGTCACAACTTCGACAAACTCAGTACTTAATGAGATTACCACGACAAACACACAGCCGTCGGGGTCCTTACGTGTACAATTTAAGATTACCCCGAACGCGAAGCGCTTCTTAACAACTCGGAGCCCAACAAAGCACCCCGATGCATTATGCTGCTAGACGTCGCTAAATGATGTAATTACCACCACGCTACTTGAGGATGTCGAATTAAACATCTTTTGCCCCCTCTCCCCTCTCCTAATGAACGTCTTGGAACTCTAATGTATTTGGAAAAGATCCTTGCTCCTTAAAAGTTAGGACTGTCAATGCTCAGACAGTTTAAGCTGGCTTTTTACTTCGTTAATGTTCAATCGAAAGGCGGGATGAAACGAACTTTAATGTATGACGCAAGCGCAACGTCAGTCTGTTGTAAAGTGGGTTTTAAGAAGGTTCGTAAAGATTCGCCATTTTAGAACTAGGAGCTTTAGTTGGAAAAACTTTTTAATAGTGTAATATGATGATATCGTTTGTTATAAAAAAAGTGTACAATTGTTGCAAAAAGTTATCTTCTGCCAAAATTAAGTTTGGGACTTAACCCTAGGTAACTAAATTTAACCCTTAAATGCGCGACATTTTATTTTTAAATTCTTTATATTAACCTCGACTTTGTGCGTCGAAGGCGGGTGAATCTGTGGAGGCCTAATTAAACCCCTTGCCGTCATCCAATAGGGCTGAAACTTGGCAGATAGATTCGATGTCGACGACAATGCATCCAATCAAATTTTGGGACTGTAACTGTCACTAAGAGGTCGCTTTTACGGAATACTAATAAACGTACTTGTCATCATCCAATCGTGGTAAAAGAGTATTTAACCGACCATTGAAAAAACTCTTTCCTGTTGCCAAAACTTTTTTAATAAAAAAATAATAAAATTGTTTTTATCAGAAAAAAGAAAAGATGTTTGGAGTGCGTAAACTCACGTTCATATGAAATAAATAAATTCTGAAACGTTGTTTGCCGCACATTTTGCTGATAGAAATGTTTTTGATATTTAAAATTCGATGCAAAAACAGCAAGCACGAGCTGTTTACAGAATCAGAGGCTTGTTAATGAATATAAAAATCGACAATGCATATAAAGGATTTGCAGTAAAAATTATAAAGGATTTATTGTAAAAAGTTAGTATTTTTATTGGTTATAATATTAATAAATAAAATTTAAAATCAAATAAGAGTGTAGTTAATATGAAAAAAAAAAAAAAAACTTTTTTTTAATGAATTTATCAGCATGTGCAAATACATCAATATTATTCGTTACTCCTACCTTGTATCTTTCCGAAAACAACTTTTCCTGTATGTTTTTATTCTTTTTACATAAATAATCGTAATTCGTAACACCCACTGAAATGAAATCGTACTCAGCCAACAGCTCCCCCAATAATGAAAATTGTCACAGATAAAGAAATAAACTGTCAAAAGATTCTAGTTGCGTTCAGAAACGATAAAAGAGCTTTGGTAAAATATGGGGGGGAAAACCTATGCAAAGGTTGCCACATAAAGAGATATGAAGTTTTAAACCTACAATGCAGACCTACATCGCTATGCATTTAAGGGTTAAATCAATGTAGCTTTGTGATACGACTTTTAACAAAAGTATTTAAACTGTACTTTCCAGATTATTCCGTTTTAGTCGACATCAATTGTGAATCGATGACTGTCAAAATAGTTCAGTTTATTTTATGATAGAGTCGATGTCTGTCGGAAACCCACCTTTTGCTGAAAGCTTTTTCTGGTAGTTTCTTCGGGAAGGTAGTGTAGTGGTCCTACATAGTCTGTCCTACATAGTTAGCACATATCATTTGGAATAAATTTCCGTGCTCTATGGGAAGTAAGAGAAATTATGACGAGTCAATGAGGGCTTTTATATATAAGAATAAGATTATTTAAAAGAGATAATCAGTTTATCTCTGTCTCATATTTCTGTTGGTTCATTTTTGGCCCTAATAACTGTCGAAGTGGTGCTTTAAAACATGCGATTTTTATACCAGATGTAACAACAGTAATGAAAGATCCTTATAAAAATTTAAAGCAAAAAACAACTAAGTATTTTTGATTACACTTACAAGTTTTTATAAGCTAGGTTCCTTCTAAATACAAATACAGCGTGTGTGTGTGTGTGTGTGTGTGTGTGTGTGTGTGTGTGCTTATTTTCCTTTCAAATTCCGCCACTAAAAAATTTGAATAAACGCAAGAAGCCATGTAAAAATAAGTACTCTAATCGCACAAAAAATCGAACATGGTTGTTCGTGACGTATTTAGTCCACAAATTATAATACACCGATTATAAAAATTTATATAAAACTTGTCGGTGTTTGTCCGTTTGATTTTCGCTTTAGAAATTTGACATTTCATTCAATTTATCTGAAAAAACATAAATTATTTAAAAAAAAGAAAAAATTAAAAAAAACTGAGGTCGAGTGGGTTATTAAAAAAAGTCAGGTACGTGCAAGGTTCTGGAGTTTCAGATATCGAGATTTTCGCTACATTACAACCACAGATTTCAAACCGCAAATTTCGACCCCTGCGATTCTTGTGATAATCACATTTTATTGCATAAATTACATAATTAATCAAACATATTTCATACCAGGACACACCTGTAGTACATTTCAATGTGCACCCCTTTCACATCTCGGCACAACACCCAGCGTTCTAATCGTTTCACCAGGGCTCGACAAATATGTGGGCACCACGGTCACCAAATTTAAGTCCTTCTAGGTTTCTTTGCCTGGAGAATTATAAAATTCAAGGTGTACCAAGCAAAGATACGCAACGAACAGCTTAAACTACGGATTACAACTGCAATTTGGGAAATTGCTTTATAGACTGAGAGGCGACTGCAATTTTTGGACCCCATCGAACATCATTCTGAATTTTTTATAGAATTTGAAGAAAAGTGGGTAGATTACGAATCCACTGGTCTGCCGTGGTAAAAATGGCCAAAACTGGTCAAAAATCGACTTTTAATAAGTTGAACTGAATCCAATTGCCAAATGCGCCATAACTTGCCAAATAACGAGCATTTTTTTTATTTGGCAACCCTGACGCTTTAAATTTCAATTAGGTTGCAGACGATTCAGATATCTGGCGACGGTCTACTTGCATCTATTAAAAGCGAGCCAAGTTGGCAATAAACATTACGTCACTGATGACGTAACCGATGTCGCCAATTTGGCTTACTTTTAAAAGACACAAGTTATCCGAGCCAGAGATCAGAAATCGTTTGCGCTTTTTCTCATTGAAAATCAAAATGCAGTGGGTTGCCAGACGAAAAAGTTGGTTCTCTTTATGGCAAGTTGTGACATATTTGGCAATCGGATTTTAGTTCAACTCACTCCAAGTCGATTTTTGACCAGTTTCGGCCATTTTTGCCACGGCAGTCCAGTGGAATCGTAATCTACTCACTTTTCTCCAATTTCCATAAAAAATTCCGAATGATGTTCGGGTCCAAAAATTGCAGTCGCCTCTCGGACTATTAGCTATGTTTTCCGGGCCAAAATGGAACGCTGGATGCTGTGGCGAGATCTGAGAGAGGGAGAAAGGTAGGGGGGGCACACTGAAATATACTAACGGTGCGTTCTGGCATGATATATGTTTGATTAATGATGTAATTTATGCAATAAAATGTGATTGTCACAAGAAATGTACTGCTACTTTATAAACAACCTGTATATAGATTATTAGCTTGAGTATATATGTGAGCCAACACGTTTATTATTATTTATTTTTTAAATCCTTTATATTAACTTCGATTTTATATGTATGTGTGTGTGGGGGGGGGGGGTGATTGAGTATGTCTATGACGGGAAAATTTGTGGATGCCTAATTAACCCCCTTGCCGCTATCCAATCGAACTGAAACATGGCAGATTGATTCTATGTCGATGACGATGCATTTTTATCAAATTTTGACGCCTGTTACTGTCACTAAAAAGTCGCTTTTACGGAATACTAATAAACCAACAAGCCTTCATCCAATCGCCCTGAAATAGCATGAAGGAAATTATTTCTTGTTGCCAAAATTGTTTTAATAAATAAATAATAAAATTGTTTTAAACAGAATAAATAAAAGATATTTGCATGCGCGAGTACATAAATTCCCATAATATTTTTAATGAATAAAAAGTAGTTTACCACATATTTTGGTGATAGAGATGATTTTAATATTTAAAATTAGATGCCAAAACCAATCACACGCTAATGACAGAAACGGCGATTTGTTAGTGAATATAAAAATTGGCAATGCATCATACAAATGATTTATATTAAAAACTTTTTTTACGGGTTATATTTTAATAATATATATTGCTACTCTTAGAATCACATACTGCCATTTATCTTCCTTTTGTTTCTGTTGTTGTTGTTGTTGCATGCCCCCGGAGGCCAGCAGAGCTAGACCAGGTCCATGATGTCGCACACCCTCAAAAAATCCAACACCAAAACAGGGTCGTCGGCCAAATCTCTCTTAGATAGTCCCAGGCACGCGAGGATGTGATCAGTAGAGCAGTGTTTGCAGATTTCGAAGCTCCTGGATCCCTCAATAAATTTCAATGTCTGAAGGTGGCCACTTCGAAAGTGGGCAAGAGTAGTTTGTTCCTGTCTATTAAAACCCTGAGCAAGGGAGCCCGCAGGACGGGGATACTGATACCAATGGATAACAATCCAAGTAGTCCTGTTCCTGTGTTTAATCTGAGAATGAATCTCCTTAAAGGTGAGAGGCACTAACGGAACAGAGGCCTCGCCAGCACCAGCCTTTGCCAACATGCCCGCAATCTCGTTCCCTTCAAGATCTACGAGAATAGTGTTTAATCTGTAATAGTTGGATTAGTTTAACTCTTGGAATATAACAGTTACAATTGTCTTTAGCCTTATGATCACAGTTTGAATACCCTCATAATGTTAACAATATAATAAATATGGAATTTTAGAAATGCAAAAATATTATCGAGTTCTCGTTCTCGTCATTAAAGATTAAACATCATTATAATTAAACAGGATGAAATTGAGATATCAGTGAATAGAGGGAAATATTTGATAAACAGAAATGAAAAAGTCAATAAATTAAAATTTATATGCTACTAATCAACTGATTACAAATGTGTATACGGGCGATTGTATAAAAGATAGCCAGGAAAGAAGCTAAAAGTTTTATGCTATTCAAGCGAAATTTCAACAAAAAAAGCGAAAAATGTTAAATAGATTTCTCGCACATAATAAAAGTAATAAGAGACTTTCACATTTTTCTCCTTTTTTGTTATAATTTCACCCGAATAACATAAAACTGCCAAGGGCTGTCACTGCCACTTTTTTTCTAGAATCACCCATGAAATATATTAAAATATTATTGATGTACAACTCGGTGATTTCCATCTTTAAGACGACCACTGACCACTAAGTTAAAACTTAGGTATGGCACTGACCACTACTGTGTATTATTACAGGACTTCCAATTCTCAGTGTTTTAGAAATTACATTAATGAAAGTTGAAATTGATTTTAACATGGGATCATTCCTAAAGAAGAAAAAAAATTCTTATAAAAACATGTATTTTATCAAATAAGGATTTTCCAAAATCATCTATTTCACACACATAGAAATCATTAAAATTCGATGTTGAACTACAATTGTATTTATTTAAGATTAATTTTCAAACAATTTGAAATTGTTTAAGTGCAATGTTTCTTCGATAGATGTCACTACTACACAGTAAACATTTTTCGTATAACCGCAAAATTATCTCAGATTACCTAACTTCGTATCTTTAATTCCCAGAAGTATTTTCTTTAGATTCTAAAAAAAAAAAAAAAAAAAAAAAACGACCTTTTCGCTCCAGCTCGTAATTTGTTCTTAACCGATTAAAACTTATTTTAAGTTGCTTGACCATTTCTATCTATAGCAGAAAAGTTGATTCTAAATACTACTGATTGTTAAAACAAGACGTATGTTATAGAATTAAGTAGTGTTTGAAAAAGAATAAATTTCGTTACTTTAACTTTTTTTTTCGAATCCGTCGTAATCACCGATGTTGATTTTTGTTTCAAACGGATAGTTACTTATTATAGTGATTTTTTAAAATAAATTTACTTTTTGGCTTTGTAGCAGTAGGCGTTAGACATGGCGAATATATTAAAACCAATACGGTAGACAAAAGAAGTAACAAACCCATATAAGACTAATCATAAGTGGTCAACAAAAGTACTGGGAAAGTCTGATTCCGTCGCCAGTGTGTTTTTTCTTCCACTAAAGTCTACATTTCTGTAAAAGAGTTTTTACTGCAACTATCTACTTGTAGAGGAGAAGCCAAAATAGTACCAATCTCAAATGTCTAGTCTGTAAATTAGATCACATATTATGGTGGACCGAAAAAATGTTTTATTTTTGTTTCAAATTCTAATAGTGCCGAAAAGTTGCGATTTGGCACCAAATGAACAAAGCTATATATATATTATTTTTATCACTTCTTCCACTCGAGCATCTCAGCTAAAATTCGCTATAAGTGATGAAAATCGCTTTTTTTCCCCCGATATTTTCAAACCTAAGTTAAATTGGTAATTTTGAGTTCTAATTCTGCAGGATAGAAACTGTAGATCATCATGTGTTCAAAGTTGGAATGATCAATTCTGATTTCGTACAAAATTTATTATTTTAGCGTTTTTTCTTGAAAATGGTATTTTATAGTCTCATTGCGCATGATGTTAATACCAAAATTGTGACAATATTTCTACAGATTTGAACTCATGATTTATAGTTTTATTCCCGACTATTAGAACTCGAAATTATTATTTTAACTTAGGTTTAAAAATTTCGAAAAATAAGCGATTTTCATTACGCGAATTTCAAAAGAGATGCGCGAGCGGAAAATTTGATCGGGGGGGGGGGGGGGAGGGAAAAAAAAACTTCTTCCATTCATTTGGAGCCAAATTGTAACTTATTAGAATTATTGCTATTAGAATTTGAAACAAAGATAAAAGTTTTTTCGGCTCAGCCTAGAAATAAAACACGACAGAATAAGACTTTCGTATCATGTGCCATTCCCAAAAAATATCATTAAGTTATCAAAACAACAACATATTATTGTATGCTATGTATGTGAATGTAGTATGTTCCGGGGACATAGGACACTTTTGCCAAAATTCTTTAGTTTTGCCAAGAATTAAATAAAATTTGGCATAAACATAGAAGATGTGACTTTAAACAAAACAACACAATTTGAGCAGATAATATAAAATAGATAGTAAATTATTGAGAAAAATGCATTAAAATAACACGAAATTTTAATTTTTTTCAAAATGCTCCTCGCGACACAATATTTTGACGAAGATGAAAGAAAAATTTGAAGTTGTTTATCAATATATTATAAACATTTTCAAACATGCTTTTATCTTTAGGTGTAATAGTTGAACAGAAATAAAATTTCAAACTTGGCGCCAGTGATTTCACATTAAAAAATGCACATACTTCAAATTCCCAACATGAAAAAAAATATAAAAAATTATGTGACATAAAAAAGCATGTGTAAATTTCTTTATAGTACATTAAAAATTATTAATACAAAAAAATTAGGTGGATTTATCAAAAAATGAATCGCAAGGAGCTTTTCGAACATAAGTAAAATGGGAAAAAGCAAAGCTGAGAAAAACGCATTTTTAGCCTTTGCCAACAAGTGTGCGATGCGTTAAAATAGTTAGTTAAAATAAAGATTTTACCACTTAAAATCATCGGATTTCAAAAATTCAAACGCGAAATTAAAGCTAGTGGCATAAGCAATTTTTATAGAATGAAAACAAAAAACGTCATTTTTGGTGATTTCAGTGTCCCATGTCCCCTTAAAGGTTAAATTGAGATACAAGTAATACGTTCTCAAGATACATTATCATTCGCAAGATTTAAGTTTGGTTCGAATTTTAAAAACTACATGGGAAAAAGCTATTCGGATCTATTTTGGGAAACTAAAAGGTTATTTGTATGCTAAACATTAGTTGAAAAATAAAGAATGAGCAGGCGGGAAACCACAATTTAATGTAGATTCCGAATCACAATCCTACATGGGATAATGAGATGATTACAGGTCAGTACCTTTGACTGATCCTCAGCGATAAAGTGGGTTAGTTAAAAAAATAGAATTAAAGCAGCTTACATTCAAAATTGACAACTAAGCAGAAGCATTCAATGAACTAATTGGACAGAAACTGAAGACTTAATGAAGGATATAGAAAGAAAAAAAAACATTTCTGTCTACTTATTCATGAAGTACTTTCATGACTGAAAAGTTCATGTCGTTATCACTGTACGTTCATGGGGGAAATTAAGGGTACGCCATCAGTTTCCTCCCAAACCGCGCCAGCACATAAAAAGCACCAGTGTTCACACAGTTTACCGACCCTTCTACTAAATGATAGATAAACTCCGATTTGCATATTTCTTTTAATTGATTCCAGTGTACCTGAAGACGTTTCTCTCCAAAATCTTAATATTGTATATGAATCATAATTTTATAAGAGTTATTTGAGACGCTGAGTGCCAAAATTGACCATCCTATAGTTTGGTTGGTTGCATTCAGATTATCTGGCGCCGTCAGCAATACGAGGGTTATAATGCGCCGAAACATTCGTCATTAGACAACATACATTTACAAACACCCATGCCTAACACGGAACTTGAACCCGCAACCTCGCGGTCTAGAAGCTAGCACGCTAACCACTATACCGTTTGGTCGGCCTATCCTATAATTTGATTTTAGCAGTTTCTACCCCATTTTTTTTTTCAAAAGCATTCATACCAGAATGGATCAAATGTGGTTTATTCAATGATCAACTAAGTTAGACAAAATAAACCACATTTGATCCGTTCTGTTATAAAATAATGGTTGGTTGGTTGTTTTCAGATTATCTGCACCGTCAGCAACACGAGGGCTATAATGCGCCGAAACATTCGTCATTAGACAAGCCAACATACATTTACAAACACCCATGCCTATCACGGGACTCGAACCCGCAACCTCCCGGTCCAGAAGCTAGCACGCTAACCACTATACCGTTTGGTCGGCATATAAAATAATGGTATAGAAGCAGTAAAAATCCCATTGTGGAATGGTGTGCTCTGGCACTAAATGCCTCATTTTAAAATAAAAAGCTAGCGTAAATTTCAATTTCATTTGAAATCCATACCATTAGAAAACCTGCAACTGGAATTACAATCCAACAGTATTTCCAAAAATCCATATTGCTCTCTAAACTCAGTTAAACAATTAAGAATCACTGACGGGAATCATCCATAACCACAATAAAAGGCAATCCCCGCAGACACAAAAGCATTTAATGTTCAGAGACACAAAGAGCCTCAATTCCTTTCGAATCGAAAAGAGGATGCTTCCTTCAAGTATAAGGACCACCATCAATTTCTCAAGAGACTCTTCTTCCTCAAGAGAGTGTCTAAGGATGCAAAAAAGCATCCTTCTCTTTAAAGACTCATCCTAAACCTCTTCATGGTGAGAGGAGGATGCATCTTTGTTTTGTTAGAAGGGATGGAGAATAAAATCCTCGTTTTTCTTTGTCGAATCGATTCCCTTTTTCCCGTCAAAGCTGTCCTCTTGGATATCTCCTAGGGCTGACGGATATGGTTTGAATATTTTAGAGGAGATTTATCTTTTTGGAGAGAAGGGATTGGGTTTGAAAAGTGCTTGTCATATTTATTCCATAAATATCACATGTTGTTTCATTTTTTAAGAATTGGCAGATTTTTCGGATAGAATTTTGTGGTAAATGTCCGACACTGTAAATTGAAGTGTATTAAAATAAGACAAACAAGGCATGAGGAACATCGCATAACTTTCAATTACACTATAATATTGGTCATTGATTTCAAATTTGACATGGTGTTATTTACCGTTTTCATATTTTTAATCGTTTAAATAAAAATGGCCAGTTTGGCGAAATTTTTGGCAATAATTTTTACACAGGCAAAAAAAAAAATCCACCAACGTGGAAAAATTGGAGATGATATTCGATAGACATTACAATGTCCTTTCTTGTGTGTAAAACAAAACAAAAAAAATTAATCGTTGATGGGCGATTCACAAAGGCAGAGAGCTAAGCGTTAAGGGCATTCGTTTTTCCACATTTTACTCTTTTATCGAGTTTCTATGGGGATTCCGGAGGTAGGAAAGATTAGAACACCTTGAGAGGTAGCACATAAATTTTAATCAAAATCGTTAGAGCCGTTTTTAAGTAATTGCTTTAAAAAAAATGACCTTTTCACGATTTTTCATGATTTCTACCTCTTGCGCATGCGCGATTTTGACGGAAACGTTATTGGTATGTCCCATGACCACCATTAAGCCGCACACGAAATTTGAATATCGTAGACCAATTTGTTCGGGAATTACGCTGACGTGGTAGCAGAAGCATAGTCAACAAAAATTAGTATCATCGTAGTGTCCATCACACAGTTAAACACTTCAAATGGTTATTTCGGCCGTTTTAATGCATAAATAATTTGTGATAACAAACACAAATCAATTGCATTTTAATTTATGTAGAATGCTTTTAGTTTCCTGTTCAGGCATTATTTGAATAAGGATACCCAACCCTTCGAACATTTCGACTATCTGAAAATGCCTCCAAAATCTAACATCAAAATTTCTTAAAAATTAAGGCTTCACTTGTTCGTTTGAAACCCGTGCCAATAAATATCTTATTAGCTGGCGAAGAGAAAATCACATGTAAACCAGCCCACTTGGTGGGTGTATGATTAGTGCTCTGACTTCGCATGTCGAAGGTGCTGGGTTCGTATTCCGAGTATCCCGGGATAGGCTTGGAGTGATATGGTTTGGAGTCTGCGTTAAGTTATAGGTACCGGCCCGATTAGCCAGCACTGTGCATAAAAATAGCAGTTGAGCGTAAAAAACGTCAATTCACAGGTAAACCGTTTTGAAGAGGTTGTTAAGAGTAGAAAAAGATTGGAGTAATCTCACCCCTCCCCCCCCCCCCCTAAATCACCCAAGTAGCCAGATCTAAACAATAAGAATAGTGTTTTAGACCAAGACAAAAATAATACAATAAAAGTTTAAATATCCGTCATGCAACTGTGATTCTTGAAGCATCAATTGCAAAACTTCACTGTGTTAAAAAAAAAAAATTTAAATAATTTTCTCATGGCTTCAGTATTCAGTAGCATGTAAAGAATTTTTTTTTTTTCATATATACGTCTCTAAATAGAAAGTGTGAATGATAACTTCTCTGTACTACATAACCTCAGGACGAATTGAAACACTACTTTCTTAGGTTATCGTCCCCTTTTTAAGTCAGTATATAAAAAAGTTGGTTGTTTTCAGATTATCTGTCGCCGTCAGCATCACGAGGGCAATGCTGCACCGAAACATTCGTCATTTGACAAGCCAACACACATTTACAAACACCCATGCTTAACACGGGACTCGGAACCCGCAACCTCGCGGTCTAGAAGCTAGCACGCTAACCACTATACCGTTTGGTCGGCGTTTATAAAAAAAGAAAAAACTTTCTCAGAGGTTTCTTGACTTTTAAAGGTCGGGACCCGCCTTTTTAAAAAATTCATCAACTGAGACCCACATTTTTAATACGCTTTTATTAGCTTCAGATGTATGTATGTAACGGAATCTTTGAACATGATTTTGACCCCCTTCAAAACGTCGGATTAACTCGAAATTTGGCATACTTATTAAGGACCGATGACAATTCAATAATTCAATAAGTTTGTCGCTTTATCACAAGGATTAACTCGTGTTGCCCTTGCGCCGTTAAATTCCTACCAACCAACCTTCTCCGGAATCGAACCCTGGCGTGCCGTTTGAACGACAGTTATACAAAGCGTGTTTTTTTTAGTCGCATTATCATTACCAGGATCTTCAGGATTAGTGATTTTTCATATTCAGAGACACGGTAGTGTTTTGTGCCAAGTAATACGGTGTGTACTAAGGCATACACATGACTTAAATTTGAGACAAGCATGTGACTATTGGCAGAAACAACTGGAGAGTTTTATACACTAACTAAAAAAAAAATATAGTTTACAGAAAAAATAATTAATAGTTTAAAAACTAGAAAAACACGCTTTAATAGAAAACCAAACTAAAAAGTAGAAAATAATTAATAGTTTAAAAAACTAAAAAAATACGCTTTTATAGAAAAGTGAACTAAAAAGTAGAAAATAATTTAAATAAGTTTGAAATAAGAATAGAGTGATTAACAAGAAATATTTATTTTATCGTAAAAAAGCGTGGGGTGCTTGATGTCAATTGTTGAAAATATCTTAAAAAGCACCCCACGCTTTTTTACGATAAAATAAATATTTCTTATTAATCACTCTATTCTTATTTCAAACTTATTTAAAATTATTTTCTACTTTTTAGTTCACTTTGTTTGATTCTTAGAAAAATGTTATTTTAACGTTATGTTTCTATTTAACTCACTAGGTGGCTCTACTGGTGTATTTTCTATTTTTATAAAGCTTCTAGTGCAGTCGTGACGGCAGATGTGTTTTTGTACCGAGTCGTAAACGTTGAAGAATAAAGTTAAGTGTTTTTGTAACTTGTGGAGTTTCTTTTTGTGCAAACATTAGCGTTTTGAAAGCAACCGTATTGTGTGAGTTTTGTGAGATACAGTCCGCTTAGGAAAACCAACATAATTGGTCCGAAGCCGGAAAAGTGTGTGTTTGAGTTTGTTGGTTTCGGCAGTTTGGAGTGTCATTGCGAATTGGTAACGAAATTTCTGTGGCGTCGTGATTCTGGTATTGGATTCTTCAACGTGGCAGAGGTGTACAGTTTGAGGTGGGTTTTTGGTTGGTTGTTTTTGGTTTGTATTGTTGGGAAATAACTTGTGTTGTAACGATATTTTTGTAATGTCAGTGATGCTGTGTATAGTGGATTTATTGTATGGGTTTTAATGTTGATATTTAAATTTAAGGTCTTGTATTAGATATTTTACTGGTGATTTTTACGTGTTGTGTTTTAGAGTTTAGAATACGCTACAAATTATTGGATTATTTATTGGGTAATTATGGAGTTTAAGAATTTGTTAAACAAAAAGAGAGCAGCTAAATCCTCTCTGACTCGGTTGAAAAATAAAACCTTAGATGACTTTGAGAATTTGAAGTTGGCCGAGCTTGGTGTTAGAAAAAATCGTTTTGTTAAAATTGTGGATGAGTTGGCAATAATTTTTGATGAAATTGTTGTGCGGTGTGGGGATGAGGAAATAGAAAGTTTTGTTGAAGAACGAGAGGGGCTTTTGGAAACTGTTGATGAAATGTTTGCTAAAATTGACACCAAGGTATGGAGCTGTAGTAATAGCGCGTCTGTAAAGAAAGTTATGCCAGCGGTATCTGAATGTGCCGAAATTAAACTTCCTGTATTATCCTTACCAACATTTTCTGGGGTGTTGGATGAATTTATAACCTTTTCGGATTTGTTCAGAGCAGCTGTGATCAACAATGCAAATTTATCAGATGCTCAGCGTCTACAGTATTTGAAGGGTGTACTTAAAGGCGACGCTCATAAAATTGTGCAGTCACTTTCAATTTCAGATGGTAATTTTAAAATTGCGTGGGACTTATTAACAGAGAGATATTTTCACAAACGGGATATCATGAGCTCAGTTATGAGTAAATTACTAAATTTGCCGTCTTTGAATTCAGAGTCGCATAATAATATTTTGCAATTAGTGGATTCTATTAAAGAATATGTGAGATTGTTGGAAACTCTAGAGTTGAAAATTGAGGGTGCTGCAGATACAATTCTTATGTTTTCAGTTCAATTTAAACTTGATTCTTCTACAAGGAGTTGGTGGGAGCGGTCTCTTGATGGGGACAAAATCCCTACTCTTAATGAACTTTTGCAATTTCTTACAAATCACTCTAGATCGCTTGTGTCAAAAAATCAAGGAGTTCAAAAGAGTGTTAGTAGGAAAGTCACTCTAGTGGCTTCAGAAACCCGTTCTCAGTGTACTTTGTGTCAGGGATATCACCACTTAAGCAAATGTGATGCATTTTTAAAAATGTCTGTACATAAACGTGTCGAATTTGTAAAGGGTGCCGGGATATGCTTTAATTGTTTCTGTCAGTTTCATCGTAGTTTTAATTGTAAGAGTGCTTATAAATGTCGCAAATGCCAAAAGTCTCATAATACACTGCTACACTTTGAAAACAGGCGGTCCTCGGGAGTGGAATCGCAGGGTGGAGTTAGTGATTCGACTTCATTCTCTGTTACTGCGTCGGAGGTTGTGTCACATGGTTCTGTGCCTAGTAATGGAAATTCCGGTCGGGGTGCTGTCGAAAGTGGTGGGTCTGGAATTGTTTCCTGCTGTTCAGACTTTGGTTCGAGTGCTCAGGTACTGTTGTGCACTGCTGTTGTGAAAGTAAGGGATGCATTTGGGGAAGTACAGTTGTGTCGCGCCTTGTTGGATCCGGGTAGTCAAGCTAGTTTAATTACAAATAAATGTTTGGATAAACTAAGATTACCAAAAAAGAGAGCAAATGTTGTAATTTCTTGTCTGGGTTCAACAGATGCATGTACTAGTGGTGTTTGTAGAATTAGCTTTTCTCCTCATTTTGATTCGAATTCCTCCTTTGTAACGTCAATGTACGTTGTGAAAAAAATTGTTGGTCAGCTTCCGCATTGTAGTTTGGATCCATCGTGTCTGGGTACTTTTGGTGATATGCAGTTGGCAGATCCCACATTTTTCAGAAGTGGTCCAGTGGATATTCTTCTTGGTGTGGATATAGCACTTCCAATGCTGCAAGGGCAGTCATTTTCGTTGGGTGAAGGTAAACCTATGGCTGTTCGATCGGACTTGGGGTGGATAGTAGCAGGTTCGATTTCTGGTGTAGAGGCACACTCGTCTATCCACGTAAATAATATTCAGTTGCTAAGTGACCGAGTAGTAGAGAAGTTTTGGGAACTTGACTCTGTGCCAATGGTTAAATTGCAGTCAAGGGAAGATAGGTTATGTGAAGAATATTATGTGAATAACCATATCAGAGAAGAGGATGGACGATATATAGTGAGACTTCCGTTTCATACGGACACGTCGAAAATTGGTGAGTCTAAACAGATTGCACTTAAGAGGCTAAAGTGCGTTGAACGTTCCTTATCATCAAAACCAGATGTATATAGTCAATATAGAGAGTTTATGCGCGAATATCATGCCTTGGGTCATATGGAGGTTATTCCTAAATCCGAATATGAAAAATCTGAGGTATATTATCTCCCGCATCAGGCTGTGATTAAAGAGTCCAGCTCAACAACAAAGTTAAGAGTGGTGTTTGATGGTTCGAGCAAGTCTTCTACTGGGTATTCTTTGAATGACTTACTAATGGTTGGTCCACGTGTTCAACCAGAATTATATCCGATTCTTCTTCGCTTCAGAACTTTTGAATTCGTTGTCTGTGCGGACATTGAGAAAATGTACAGGCAAATAAAAGTCCATAGAGATGATTGTGACTGGCAAAGGATATTATGGCGAGAATCGCCAGAGGAACCGGTAAGAGAATTTAGATTGGTTACGGTGACATATGGTACAACAAGTGCGCCATATCTTAGTACCAGAACCTTAAAGCAACTGGCTCTGGATGAAAAAGATGAATATCCTCTTGCTTCCTTTGCAACGCTAGAACATTTCTATGTTGACGATCTCTTGAGTGGAGCTGCTTCAGAATCAGAAGCGATTGAGCTTGTGCGACAGTTGAAGGGAATGATGAAAAAAGGTGGCTTCAATCTTCGCAGATGGAATTCCAACTCTCCATCTGTGCTGAGTGAAGTACCAGATGAGGCAAGAGACGAGAATTTTCTTCTCAGTGATACAGATGGTAATGTGAAAATTCTTGGTATCAGGTGGAGCCCAAAGTCTGACTGTATAAGATTTACAGTGGCTCCAATGGAAGACAAGTCCAGGTTTTCTAAAAGAGAGATATTATCTGACATATCCCGTGTGTTTGATCCTTTGGGACTCCTTGCTCCGTGTGTCATATTTATGAAAATTCTAATCCAACAACTGTGGAAATGTGATCTTACTTGGGATCAAGCAGTGCCAGATGAAATTAATGAAAAGTGGATTATGTTGAGAAGAGAGCTACATTTAATCCAGCAGTTGAAAATACCTAGATTTGTTCTGCATTCTCTATGCACTGAGGTTGAGTTTCATGCTTTTTGTGATGCATCTGAGAAAGCTTATTGTGCAGCGATTTACCTACGATGTCTTACTTCAAATTCAGAAGTTTATGTGTCGTTGCTTACTTCGAAAACAAGGGTTTCGCCCTTGAAGGTGCAATCGTTACCTCGACTAGAATTGTGTGCAGCATTGTTGCTATCCGAACTGGTGGACTCTGTTAAAAAAAACATTAACTTATCTGTTAGTGAAATAATAGCCTGGTCAGATTCCACTATAGCACTCACATGGTTGAAGTCAGAGCCATATCGTTGGCAAACCTTTGTTGCCAACAGGGTATCCAAAATCCAATCAATGATTCCATTCGTGAAATGGTGTCATGTACGTGGAATTGAAAATCCATCTGATTTTGGGACGCGAGGTCTTCTTCCATCAGAGCTGGTGAATTGTGATCAATGGTTTTATGGACCATACTGGTTAAGACAACATATTGTTGAATTTACGGAATATGAAATTCCTTCAGGTTCTGCATGTCTTGAAGATGTGTTAAGAGAGGAAAAGAAATTGACAACTTGTGTGGCCAAGGTACATTCCTTACCAAAATTCATTGAAGATATTTCCTCTTACATGCGATTGATTCGAGTTTGTGCTTGGATTCTTCGGTTTATAAGAAATTGCCGTTCTCCAGGATCTAGAAGTTCTAGCTATTTGACTTCTAAAGAGCTTCAAGATGCCATTATTATCATAGTTCGTTTAATTCAGGAGGTATACTTTTCGACTGAACGAAAGTATCTCAGCGAGGCAACGCCCTTGACTAGGAATAGTAAGCTATTGTGCCTAAATATATTTCTGGATTCTAACAAGATTCTTCGTGTGGGTGGAAGACTTTCAAAGCATGCTTCATTATCGTATGATCAGAAGCACCCCATGATGTTGCCAAAGAATCATGAGTTTACAAAGAGGGTAATTGATTATTATCATAGGTCTAATTTTCATGCTGGGCCTCAGCTCACATTAGCTTTAATCCGTCAAAAGTTTTGGTTTGTAGACGGACGATCAGTTGTTCGTAACCAGCTTAAAAAGTGTGTACAGTGTTTTAGACTTAATCTTAGGTCTTCTCCACAGTTAATGGGAGATCTTCCGGTTCATCGAATCACACAGACTAGACCATTTGGAAGTACAGGTTTGGACTTTGCAGGTCCATTCTACACTAAATGTGCACATAAGCGAAGTGTGACTAAGTTCAAATCTTACATATGCGTGTTCATTTGTACTGTAACAAAGGGAGTGCATCTTGAACTGGTGTCAGAGCTCTCAACGACAGCATTCATCGCTGCACTGCGTAGATTCATATCTAGAAGGAGTTGCCCAAGTCGGATTGCTTCTGATAACGGCTCAAATTTTAAAGGTGCATCACGGTACCTTCGAGATCTATTTCTCTTGTGTAAGCAAGCTGATGTCCAGAATTTCTGTTCCGAGAAAGGAATTGAATGGGTCTTCATTCCTCCATATACTCCACATTTTGGAGGGTTGTGGGAGGCTGCTGTGAAGAGTGCTAAGAGACTTACGGTTAAAACAGCGAGTTCTGCTCTACTGAATTTTGAGGAGTTTTGTACTCTTCTCTATCAGGTTGAAGCTTGCTTAAATAGCAGACCTCTAACAGAGATGTCTCATAATCCATCAGACTTAACAGCATTAACACCAGCTCACTTTCTTATGGGCAGGATTGTGAAATTGTTTGCTGGTGCTGATTCAAGGGTGCGAGTAGTGACTTGCGAGTAACACTAACCAGGGAGAGCTGAAGAGAAGCGTCAATAAGGTTTATATATTACCGGGTTTTGATACATAATGTTATATTGGTGGTGGAGCAGTTTGTTATATTTATTGTTCCTTTTAAATTAACTGTGTAAGTTTTAAAACCCCTTTTGGGCTTTCAAAGGGGGCGGCATGTTTGATTCTTAGAAAAATGTTATTTTAACGTTATGTTTCTATTTAACTCACTAGGTGGCTCTACTGGTGTATTTTCTATTTTTATAAAGCTTCTAGTGCAGTCGTGACGGCAGATGTGTTTTTGTACCGAGTCGTAAACGTTGAAGAATAAAGTTAAGTGTTTTTGTAACTTGTGGAGTTTCTTTTTGTGCAAACATTAGCGTTTTGAAAGCAACCGTATTGTGTGAGTTTTGTGAGATACAGTCCGCTTAGGAAAACCAACACACTTTTCTATAAAAGCGTATTTTTTTAGTTTTTTAAACTATTAATTATTTTTTACTACACCACCTCTCCCATCATTAAACAGGTGTCTTCCAACATTACCGTAAAAAATTATTTACCTTAAAAAATGATTTACCTTAAAAAATTATTTACCTTAAAAAATGATTTACCTTAAAAAACTCAGTTTAAATTTAAATTTAAAAAATATTTTTAAATACATTTAAATTACTAAAAAATAGTTGAATTAGTATAAATTACTAAATGTATCTCTTGTTCTCAAAAGTAATCAACTCTTATATGTTTTGGAGAGCGTGTACAATCCAATGGCAATTTTTAAACTGTTTTTTGGCTAAAAAGTTTCAAAAACTGTGCAAAAATAATTTTAGCATTGGAACCGTTATGTCTCACAAAATGACCATTAAAGCAGCTGCTTTTATACATTTTCTACTTTTTTCCCCATTTGGTATTTCTTATGAATTCCAATTTTAATTAATGATAACCTCATACTTGTAAAAACTATTTCCACCCATCAAAAATTGGTTCGCGACCCAGCAATGGGTCGAGACCCATAGTTTTGGAAATGCTGGATTGCATGGATAAATATTGAATAATTTTTAAAAATATAGAATAATACAAACAAACAAAATTATATAAAACATTACAAAGAAAATGTTATTTAATGGGGGGGAAACAGTTTATTCACCATTATCCATTTCTTTACAAAATTTCTTAAACTGCAACGCAACTTCTTATATTTGCATTTTTAACATGAGACGATTACATTCAATTTTAATCTCCAGAAGCACATACCTTCAAAACAACTTTCCAGGTTATATTCGTCTTTCTTTCTGGTTAACCTTAAATGTAGATTTGTTGAATAAAGTGTCAATCAGTCATTGATTCTTTCATTTCGCGATCTTTTTTTTTTTTTTTTTTTTTTTTTTTTTTTTGTAGTCATTCTTCAATGTGTTCACTGTTTTCTTGACTTTGTTTTTCGTTCATTATCAGATGTCTACTACCTTTCGAATTATTTTTTTTTTCTCTCAATAAAGTTTTCAAAAAAGAAATTCCAAACTGTGTCTTGTGAGTCAAACGGTTTACTGGGGAAATTAGGTACTAAACATTTTTACAGATCAAGCTGTTTTTGGGAAGATATGGGAGTAAATTTTTACCATTGCGAGATTTGCTCCAAAATATACCCATGGTAATATGATAACATAGTAAGTGAAATATTTTTATAAATAAAGTTTTTGTGCATTATTTTTTAAATTGTTAATTGTAATTTAAATGACTAATTAAGATATTATTAGAACGGGCATGTATTTTTCTCAAAGATATGATTTTTATCGCAAATAAAAGAAAATAAAGTTATACTTGGTTTCAACAAGAATTCAAAAATTAGCTTCAATATTTATTTAATTATAAGTTAATTTTTAACTAAAAAAGTATGAAAAAATACAGAGTGTTTATTAAAAAAAATATCAAAAGTATTTAAAAAATGTGCTTATAGCAATATAGATTATATTTTACATAACAACATATCCCAAACTATTTTCCACAAAACATAATTTGATCATTACAAATCAGACCACGCATACTGGAGTTAAGTCATACAACACCACAAAGCAATTCTGTAGAAAACCAGTGTAAAATGTAAATAATTATCGCATGGGGAAAAAAAAAAGAAAAAGGAAAAAAAAAAAAAAACCACAAAAACACACACACACACAAAAAAAAAAAAACCAGTGAAATTGACGATGTTATTCGATAAATATTACATTGCCCTTTCTTCTGCGTGAAACACAGAATAAAATCAATCGTTAATGGGCTATGCTCAAGGGAAGAGAACTGTGTTAAAGTCGCTCGTTTTTCAACTTCATATGCTTTGATCGCATTTCTACGTGAATTTCGGAACTGGGGACGTTTAGAACACCTTAAGAGGCATTAGCACAGAGATATTATACAAAATCTTTAGAGCCGTTTTTTAGCAATGGATGAAAAAATTATTTTTTCATGATTTCAACCTTATGTGTATGGGCAATTTTGACTTCAATGGTAGGTTTCTTTACCAATACCACACGAAATTTGAACATCGTAGGTCAATTTGTTCGTGAGTTATGCTGACCCCGTACATACACTTTTCTAGATCACTTTTTTGAAATCATGAATCAAGTGTAAAAAAGCTTGATAATTAAAAATTAACTCCAAACTTTCTGAGGCAATAAATGTCTCTGTATTAAATGCCTTCTTGTGTTTCGTACCTCAATGTCTAAACCGGAAGTCTATAAAAGTTTCTTGAATTACGTTTAGCTGTGTGAAGCAATGAAAGATGAATAGTTTGGGAACTAGTTGAATTGTTCGATTAAAATTTGGTACACAACTAGTTCATTCATA
This sequence comes from Linyphia triangularis, assembly GCA_963978545.1. Classification (NCBI taxonomy): domain Eukaryota; kingdom Metazoa; phylum Arthropoda; class Arachnida; order Araneae; family Linyphiidae; genus Linyphia; species Linyphia triangularis. The sequence continues at coordinate 5,251,952 of OZ021727.1, forward strand.
TACAAAACTACACAAAAAACACAACTAAAACGATAAATTTTACAGCTGTTTCTAACTATGAAAAAATCTTTAATTATGTCGTAAGTTAAGCCGTCGTAAGTTAAAATGTCCTAAATCCAAAAATATTAAAATACATATTTTGATGATTTTGCGTTTGTCCTTTGAAAGTGTGTATTTCTTTATTGTTGTATAGGTTTGTACGACCTAAGAACTTGAGCAATCTAATGAAATAAAAAGATTATTTTCTAAGGACTAATCCGAAAGTGTCCAAATACACCTTAATTTTTTTTGGAGTTAAAAGTTTTTTAACTTATGATGCAGTATAGCCGAGAGAATATATATATATATATATATATATATATATATATATATATATATATATATATATATATATATATATATATATATATATATATATATATATATATATATATATATATATATATATATATATATATATATATATATATATATATATATATATATATATATATATATATATATATATATATATATATATATATATATATATATATATAAACTTTAAAACTAATTGTCTAAAATATAACTGATTTATACATCGGATAGTAAGAAGGATAATGCTTACAACATTTTGAATGTTGCCGCTCACTTATGACTTTAATAATACTGTTATGAATTTTTCCTCTGAGGCAATGATGGCACAGTTTTTACAGTATAAAAATATGTATTCTCTCTTCAGAAAACTCTCAAAATTTATTCACAGGCAACAGTGTAATCGCTCACAAGCTTTAGCAAAAACAACTTCGAATACAGCGATTATACAAGCTCACTCCAATAGGTAAACAAAGCGATAAGCTTTCATCGAAGTCCAAAGTCAATCTGAAAACTTTCCCGAACGTCGGTCTTTTATGCTTGGCGCGAGAGAACAATCGAGAAATTTCCAGCCAATTCGTCGGAAAAGAAACATCACGAAACTTCTCGATTGCTTTAGGTGTTGCCACCTTTTTTCTAACTTGTATAATCGCTGTTAATAAATAAAATAAGATAACAAAATAAATTACAATAGAATTTTAAAATAATACGTCACTATTTACACTATATACAGACAATTTGTGCAATATGCCTTTTTTGAATGTTGCCGCTCACTTATGACTTTAATAATACCCTTATGGAAAAAATCATTTATGGCCAGATATAATAAAAGCATATCTGAACATATCTGTTTTCATATATGTTCCAGATCTGAAATAGACGCACTTTCAAATATAATTCATACATGGAACCTATATATGGTCAGATATGTAATTATATAAATGGAATTAGATACATTCAGATATGAACCTGTATATGGTCAGGTATGAATCTATATGTGTAATTATAATTCGTCATGGAATTGGATTTGTAAAGAGTAATTTTGAAACATGGAATACACGTTCACACATGAAGGACTATTGCAAAGAACGATCAGAGTCGGTTTTTCTCAATTTTCCAGAAAAGCTTATATAAAATTTCAAGTATCAGGGTGTGTACCAGGGTGGAGGTAAATGGCGACTCAGAATCTCGCATACAATGGTATTTATTTGCCACCAAAATTACTTCTCTCGAAACCACAGAGCACATAATAGAGCATCCTCTCGTTTGCCTTCTAACTCAGTACTTAACTAAAAGACGATAAAATCTAAACCATTTCGGACACTTCCAAACCAAACCTCATCCACCCCACCAGCACCACAAAACCAGCACCCTCCTCCTCCCCTCCAGCACCATTAAAAACCAGCATTCCACCCCAAAACATCCAAACTGCGTCACCAACCTAAACTCTCATACAGACAAAAAAAAAAATCTCTCTCTCTCTCTGTAAGATCTCGTTATCAAACAGGATGAGAACTAAACGAAGAAGGAAGATGCAGAAGAGCAAGAAATGTCGGGCTTCTAAATTTAAACGGCATCTTTGCGAGAGAAATACTAGACGACCTTGCCCACGTGACGTGTACGAAAATGGGTGTCGAGCTCCCTTTCGAACTTTCTCTTCCCAGGCTCCTCTGTTCGAAATCGGGTTTCTGGATCTCAGGGGGAGAAGGAACAGTGTCATACCCACTCGTCTTGGTGTTTCTTGTGATTGTTGGAGTGAAGAGCTTCTTGATTCGGAAAAATGGTAAGTGATCATTCTTCACACTACTTGGAAGTATATGAACATTCGAACGATATTTGGGGGGTTCTCTGTAGCCTGAAGCATTTTTGTCCTCCTCGTAAACAGAGTAGATTTGCAGACTGAGAATGAATCTACGCTCGAGACACGGACGTTCGAAATTGTAGATACAATTCAATTTTGAAATTCTAAACTGTTTATGAGCATGGGGAAAAAATGTCCCACGCGTACTCTAGAGAATTATTGCTTGTTTGGTGTTAGTTAATACAGTTTTGTGGAAAAGCATTTGAAATAAGTGGGTGTTATTTGTATCTGCCTGTAATAAATAATTTGGAAGTTTCGAAATAATTCGGAAGATAACAATACATCAAAAACATCCGTTGCAATACAAATTAAAAACTTTAAAATCACATTTCACCATTCATTTAGAAAACTGATTTCACATTGTTTGTTCTAGTTTTTCAAAAACTAAAAAAAAAAAAAAAAACTGTAAAAATTTAAAAAAATTGTTAAAAAAAAAAAAAAAAATGAAAACACTGTTTTGATGTTAAGTTAATAATTTTAATGTAAAAAAATTCATGGAAATGTATCGAAAAGTTTCACTATCTTGTTCCTCTTCGTACAATTTTATTATAAACAATGTATATTATTCTCTGCGCAGCTTTTTGAAACGCTAAAGAATTTTTAAATCAATTCTATTATCGCCCATGGATTTCTTTAATAGATGCAATGAATTAAAATTTGGACGGAACTCAGTATTTTGATTTAAATGACCAACCCGCAAATTTTCGAAAAATAACGAAGTTTTCAATAATGTCTAAATACAAAAGCTTTTCCGCTTATGAAAATCATTTTCATCTTTCTCACCTATTTTTAAAATTATAGCAATAAACATAATTTATTAAAGTATCGTATTTTATATTAAAAAATAATAATTTAATTTAAAAAAAGTTACATAAAATATATATCTGTTACATAAAATATAATTTTTAACAACGTTCATGCTTTGCAGGAGGAAACATTTTGTAGAAAATTTGAGAATTTTTTAATTGGTAATTTTAGCATTGGGGGAAAAATTGGAAAAACAATTGTTAAGTTTTCTGCAGAGGTAAAATATTACTGATTGACAAATTGTTAATAAGAAGATGAAACATAAAATAACAGACCACAATATTAACATCAAAACTTACTGTTTATTCTAAAATTAGATTAGAAAAAGTATTACATTTTATGAAAAAAAATTTCAATACTTTGTGTAAAATTATATTTAAATAATTGAAGGGACTCACAAATTGCATTTCAAATAAGAATTTTACTTTCGCATACAAATGATATGCACCATTTTTACAAATGATGCTTCATATTCATAAAACTCTCTTGAAATAAATTACTTCTATTTTAATTCGAGACACTATCAGATATCATTATCCACAAGAATATATTTCTATCATATCATTTACATAATTTGACTATATTTCTTTATTTCCCACGAAAAATTGATTCAAATTTTCTCTCGTATATCATTATCCATAACCATATAATTCTATCCTATAAAACATGTTTGAAAAATGTCTATATTTCTTTATTTCCCCTGAAAAATTAATTTCAATGTTCTGTGTATTGTATTCTTTATTGTATGCATATATTCATTTTCTTTCACATGATATATCTGCTTTGAAAATAGTTATAAAAAAATCTAGCAATAAATTGTTTCTTACGCTCAGTATGGAACACTGTGATAGATGCATTAAAATATTGCACTAGTATTTTATTACTAATTCAATATAAGTATTAGTCATTAGATTTTCACAAAAAGCTTAAAAGTAATATTAATATTATATTGAAATATAATACCATTCATATTCAAAATGTATGTCGAATAGGAATGTCTGTGGAATTGAAAAATATTACAAATTTCTTTTTTACAAACAAAGTTTATTGAGCAGAAGAAGAGTACCAAAATGAAGTTAGAATATAAAGCTTGATATATTGTGATTGAAGGGGATAGATAAACTATGGCACACAAAAATTTTTAATTTTTAAAAAGAAGCACAAAAAAAAAGCAAATATAAATTAGTTTTCACTTGTTTATTTTCTTAATTTTTCTTCTGGTAGACACTTGTTTTGCTCTTAAAAATAAGTAGTTTGTATAGTTTTTTATGTAATATTTTAACCGATGTCATTTAATATTTTGAAAAATTTACGCATAGGAATTATACATGCGTGAATATTTTTGAGACGACATACAGAAGAATTTATTTAATTTTTGGAATATATTATAATGTTGTCACTTTTGTAAAAATCATTAAAATCCCTAAAGGGATTTCATTAACTGATGATGAACTGGTTAAAACGTTTGTAAATATATTATCTAAATTTTTTCTTAAGAATCTTTTAATTCAATTGTTCTACTGGAGCAATTTGTGCATTTTTAGATGTTAATGATCTATGAAACACAGGAAAATGCATCCTGTATCAACTAATATAAAAGACTTATTTACTTTGCATTGAAATGTGACAGAAATAGCAAAATTGTTATAAAGAAAATTTTAAATCAATATTTCTAATATACATTTTCATTGTAAATTAATTGTTCAAATTAGCGAAGATTTTATTTAATAAGATGCTAACTAAAATCATAGTTTCAAGTTAAAACAGATCTGGTAACTAAAATTACTAAAAAACATTAGAAATAAAATTCTAAACTTAGATTCTGCCGCTCAACAGTGAATATATTGTAATACAAATGGTTTTCAATTGAGTGTCAAGCAAATGATGCTTAACTAGGAAAATTATTTATTTATATTAGACTTTATTAGTCATAATACATCAAATAGATTTCCAATAAAATATTTCATTCATTGATACAATCAAATATTTGCTGAGGAATAATTTGCATGCATTTCACGATTTTTAGACTGATACCTTAGATGTATTATAATTATACTCATTTTGATGAATCTTATTTCAGGTTGAGGAACTAAGCAAAGAACAGGTCGAGAGTAAGTGCACTTTGATATCTCAGTCTTAGCAGTCTTAAGTAAACGACTTTATGCAAATACAAGGTCATTTTGATTGTTGGATTTTCTGTAAAATGCTTCAGATGTTATTTCGGAGTGTTACACTTCTATCAAGAGTTTCTTAACTGTTCTGTAAATAACTCGGGAAATAATTATGGTATTTAAGTTAAATAAGGTAATTAAAAATTGATAAAATAAATTCCAGGGTATTCCAACCTGAATTCCAACCAGGGTCAACCTGAATTTCAAACATTTTATTGACTAACCTGTTATTTGTAAAAAGCCGTTTATGTGTTGTTGTTTCTTTTAATTTTTTAATTTAATGTTTGTTTCTCTCAACATTTAATTAATAATACAAAATACATTACAATATCTTTTCATAAAATATTCATAATTGCACAGATTCTAAATGTTTAAAATGTTATTCAAGAGGTATACAGAATAAAATTACATTCTTGTACGAAATATTAATTCATATTTAACGATTTGCCCATCTATTAATAGATATTTTAATAATTCAAACAGATAGACACAGACGGAACTTGATAAATAATTTCATTTCTTTTTTTTTTTTTTCTTTTTTTTTTTTTTTTTTCTTTTTTTTTTTTTTTTTACTTTAAAGGCACGGGACAGTATTAAAAAAAAATATTAGAAAAATAGCTTCTTTTTCTTTTATGCATTTGCTGCGTCTTTCGATCAATTTCATATTTAAACTTTTTCATTTCTCAAAACTAGGTGCAAATATAGCACTAAAGTTTTAGTGGAGTGCCTTAATGGTTTTATCCAAAAATACTATTTAAAAAACATAAATTTTATCTTGAGGTGGAATTTGACAACTTTTTTATAGTTTACCTCATTGGACACAAATTTATTAAATATTAACCATAAACTTTGATAAGAATTTTATCTAATTTAAAATTGTTCTAAATTACAACTTTTTCTTATTGTTTCAAAATAAATTACCCAACAGTGTGCAAAATATTGTAATGGATTAAATCAATTATTAGTTAACAAATCAGTATTATAGCTTTAAAACCCAAGTATAATTGATTTATTGTTATTTTTTTTTATCTTGTAACTGCATATCATTAAATATTAACCATAAACTTTAATAAGAATTTGATCTAACTTAAAATTGTTTTAAATTACAACTTTTTCTTATTGCGTGAAAAAAAATTATTTAACATTGTGCAAAATACTTTAAAGAATTAAATCAATTACAAGTTAACAAAAATATTTTAGCTTTAAACCCCAAACCCCAAGTATATATATATTTTTGTAATAGCATAAGTATGATCGAATTAGGATATTACACAGAATTTGCATACATGATATTTTTTTAATAACATAATCACATTCATTCAAATTTTTGTTTCACTAAAATCAATCTGTTATTAATGCCTTTTTTTACTGGAAAATCTCAATAATATTTAATGAAGCATAATTTTAGCGTAAATATAATTACTTAAAAAAATAACTCATTTGATCAGAAATTCATAACTTCAAAATATATATGTTTATTTCAAAACAATGTTTCTAAATACTTTGAATTTAATTCTCAACTTATCACTAACGAATATTAAAAAAAAGCCAATAAAAAAAAAAAAAAAAAAATTGCAAGTGTGATAAAAAGCTCTCGAGTCAAATATTAGTTCAATTCTTTTTCTTTTGGAGTTATCAATAATCTTTTATCTTGACTAGATTTATTACAATACACTACACAACAAGAGAAATGCTTCCAGATATTTATCAAATAAAAAAAATAAAAAAATACGATGTCAATTTGTTGTTGAAAATATATTATCTTAAGTAACGAAAAAGTGGTCGTTATTATATTGACAATTCTCAGTCTTTTATTGGTTTTAAATAAAAGGTTTCAAGCAGTTAATTTTAAAATAGTATTATAGACTTAATTTTAAAGTATTGACTTAATTTTAAAGTATTGACTTAATTTTAAAGTATTGACTTAATTTTAAAGTATTGACTTAATTTTAAAGTATTGACTTAATTTTAAAGTATTGACTTAATTTTAAAGTATTGACTTAATTTTAAAGTATTGACTTAATTTTAAAGTATTGACTTAATTTTAAAGTATTGACTTAATTTTAAAGTATTGACTTAATTTTAAAGTATTGACTTAATTTTAAAATAGTACATACTTAATTTTAAAATAGTACATACTTAATTTTAAAATAGTATATACTTAATTTTAAAATAGTAAAGACTTAATTTTTATTCAAAATTGTGTTCTAAAATATAGATTAGAAATTTAATAATAGAAATAATCCCAATTAATACAAGAAGCGAACAAATACTAAAATGTATACTTCTTAAAATTGATATACCGATATAGAGATAATTTTTAATAATCTTAATAGCTGTGGGCCAAATTTACTAAATCGTTGTCTGTCTCTCAGAGTGATAGTTCAAAGAAAAATTTCAGTTCATGAATCTAATATTAATATAATTATTTTGTTTTTTAATTGAATTTATCAATTGCTGGCTTATATTACTGACCCCATTATCCTGTCTGTAGATCAAATACAATAAAAAAAGTATACGCCATTTTAACAGTTAACATAATTTATTTCACACAACAATACTTACACGAAACTTCTGGGGAGAGGGGAAGGTCTTTCGAATGTATATGTTTTTAATTGTTTGAAACATTATACAACTTTTTTTAGTGCTTTAAAACTTACTATTGTAATTTTACACTTTAATTAATAACACATTTATAGATGTTCCATTACATGTTTTTTATATAAAAACTATCTAATTAAAAAGAAATTTTAAAACCATTTATCGTAATTATTAATAAATATTTTTCTTCGTTTAAATCTCTATGTAATACCAGCATTCTAGTGTCTAGAAGTATTTTTCTTAGGACTATTATTTTTTACACAGCGCTAAAATAGGCACAAATTGAAACTTTCTCTGAGGTTTTTCAATTATTTTATATATTAAAAACAGAACTTAAAATAGCATAACACTAAAATAACAATAACATAAAAAAGTCACAATACATATTTCTCTCAAACAATATAAACTTCAAGTAGCATTAGCGAGATAAAAATCACAATCGTAGTTACTATAGATTTATTGCCACTGTATTCCTAACGCATTTAATTTCTAATGCAACTCAATGTTAGTTTCGAACGCTGGAAAAACTCTCTACTAAGCTACAGTTTAACAAAAGTGTTTAAAATCTAAACACGTCGCTTTTGAGACCTGTATTGAAATGACAGACAAATGGAATATCGCTTCTCAACTGTTAAAGCTTTTATTTTAACCCTTTGTGCTCGAGCAACGCCTCTCAGGCGCCACTTGATTGGGTACCGCAATTCGAGAGGACCATAAAGTTTGAAGTGTAAATTCGATGCAAGGCCAATGACTGTGTTTAGTTTCTATGAAGCGGATCCGTAACCGCGAACAAATGCCACGAAACATCTTGAGTTGCTGGTCCCTTCACGCGAAAAAGGCCTCGAGTACAAATGGTTAATATTACTTCATGTGTTAACAAAAAAGATCCTAAATACGATTTTTTTTTTTAAATACCTGTTACGTCTAGTGATAAAATCTTAAGATTTACAAAAATAGACATTAAAATACTTTATAAGAAAGTTTAATTCAAATTATTATACTTTATTTATTCAAAAATTAATCTTGGGCCTCACCCTTTTACTAAAGAATTTTATCCAGCTACCCATTTTATCTATCCATTAATTGCTATCCCTTATTATTCATTTAATCCATGTTGTAAGGCTATCCATTATAATAATTTAATCCATATTATCAAGCTATCCATTTTATCTATCCATTAATTGCTATCCCTTATTATTCATTTAATCCATGTTGTAAGGCTATCCATTATAATAATTTAATCCATATTATCAAGCTATCCATTTTATCTATTCATCAATAAGCTATTCGTTATTGTTTATTTAATCCATATTATCAAGTAATACATTGAATGAATCGAAAGGAATCTAGAAAACATCAATATTCTAAAACACCACTCTTTATTCCAAGTCGGTATCTATCTCGAAAAGCAAAACCGATATTTACCGCGTATATACATAAACAGACCGACGCAATTGAATATGCAGCCAGTGAAATCTAAACATCGTTTCTCCAAATAGTTCTTTCCAGAGAACGAACGTATTTATAGTTGGTTCCGTAGGTGTCTCGATCCCCGTTCGAGTGAAGAATGCGCTGTTTCTAAATTCAGATCAGAATCCTTCCCAATGCCCTACACTCGGAATACATCTCCCCTCAGTAGAGGAAAAGCATTGGAGTCGGTCGTCTTTCAATGCCCGATAGACCTACTGCTAAAATTTCAAAAACATGTGGAGTTGTTTTGTGCATGGTTACGTCACTGTCAACCGAAATGTTGCCGTGAAAATGAAATGAACATTGTGATTGGCTAATGGAACTTGGAAATTCGAATTTGTTTTTAAAGGTGTATTGTGATTGGTTACGATACGATGAAACCCCACTCAAAATAATGCATTGTCCGTTTAAGATCGAAATTGGGCGTTATTTAAAGAACAATAATGAAATTTATGCATAGTGACGCTAATAGAAATCATGAAATCGGTAGTTTTTGATTTGCTAACTGAACTTTAAAATTCGAATTTGCATTTAAATATAATTGTAAAAAAAAAAAATGTAAATGTAATTATCTCAAGTGATTGTTGATGAGATGACGATATAAACTAAACTCCAAAAAATATCGTGCATAATACACAAAATAATTCAATGATACAGGAAGAGATCATTTAAAGTATGTGTGTTTACCTGTTAATGGTAGAATTTTATTTATCAGTCAAAATCTAAACATCTCTTGAAAAGCTGAAGAAATATTTAATTATTCCATTTACTTTTGAATTTAAAGTTATAAATCGATTCTTTATAATCGCAGTAGAAGTCGCAGTAGTCAATCCCCATTCACTGATTAGCTCTGGGAAGAAAACAAAAAGAATGCCATACCTTCCTAATTCAAAAATTTGATGCCACCTTTTTTTTACTACTGAGTAAAAATGAATAGGTTAATTATTTTAATAAATCTTTTGCCATACATTTTAAGAATGATACGGATAGTAAGAAAATATTCTGACAATGCAAAAAATATCTTAGTTTTTTTTTTTTTTTCCTATTGGACTTACCCAAAAAACACGTAATTCTTTTGTTGTAACTAGTCTGCCAGTAGGAATTTATTAGAACTGGAAAGGCCATTTACCATTTGAGTTCCAATAAACCAATCTGAAACAGCCAATAGTATTTCTAAGTAATTTAACTCGGTTTGAGTATTAAAATGAACTGCATTTCTTTTTGACGTTGGATATACAAACGAAATGTAAATTTTGTCGCCATATTTTGTCTGACAATGTGATCTGGAAAATATTGTACCAAACATGTACGTCAAAGAAACACAGAAGAGTGAAGAGAACTTTAAAACCATTTTTTTACCTGGGGGAAAAAATATCCCTAATGTTCGACTTTGTGACGTAGAAACTATTGGTAGAAAAAAGGACGACAACGTTTATTTGGCCGGTTGGCATTATTTTTAGGATTCAGTATTAGAAATGGATAGTTAAGGACATTTATATTATTATCTCTTCATCCAGAAAATTGAAAGTAATATCATTTGAACTGTTTAAGAGACAATTAGATAGCGTGTAAAAGCTTGAATACATAAGAAACTATAAAAAATAAAATCCACTTTTAGCGAGAGTTTTACAATTGGGTTTAAAATATAATAATATTAAGTAAAAACTATTTCTAAGAAAATATGAAATTTATCGTAAATATACTTGATATAAATATTATTTAAAAAGAAATGCAATTAAACCTTTTTATTTTGAGGAAAGATTTTTAACAAAGAAACACACGTTTTTCAAAAATCTTGCGTAAAGAAATTAATTTTCGAGTCTTCTTGAGAGGGTACCAAAAGGATGAGACAGCTTTTGGGCCAGTAAATCCACTCAGCTAGTGGGTTTTATTTACCCGTTTTAGTGCAGATTTTTTTCTCTTTTGTATAGTATTTAATTTGAACATATTTTGTATACATAACTTTGTTACCCGTTTTAGTGCAGATTTTTTTCTCTTTTGTATAGTATTTAATTTGAACATATTTTGTATACATAACTTTGTTTAGATACTATAGGTCTTCCTTTTCAAATTTCCTTTGTATCCTTTTCAAAGAGTGCATTTATAAACCAGAAAGTTTCCCAGGGGGTGGGGAACACCTTACGACTACCTACGAATCGATTTTGTATAAAATATACAAATTTATGAAATGAAAAAATTGCATTCCATAGAAAAGTAGTGTTACCACTTTTCTTGGTGCTAATTTTTGATGATATCAAAAAAATAATAGTCCACAGGTTTTTCGCCACCTGATAGCTGCGTGGTTAGCGCTATTCTCTGTCAAAGGTGCCGGGTTCGAATCCCGGGTTAGGCATGGATGCTCGTTATGGTTCGGAGTCTACGTTAAGCTGTAGGTCGTGGCCTGATTAGCCGTCATTGTGCTTAAAAATAGATTTTTGAGGTTTTTCTAATGAACAACAAGATTGCACCAATCGCTCAATTAAAAAAAAAAAAAATCAAATAAAGCTGTTTTCCCCTGGAACTTTCAATTATAAGTTTCATAATCTACTTTAATAAAACTCATTATGTAATGGTTGGTTGGTTGGTTGTTTTCAGATTATCTGGCGCCGTCAACAACGCGAAGGCTATAAAATTATGCAATGAATGCTCCATTTTTTTGAAATACAATTACTGACGGAAAAGGTTTATATAATGAGTCAAATGATATATTGTAACAATCTATTTCTTATTTTATAACGACTGTTGCTAGTTGATATGTTCACGCTCTCAAGTTTAAATACAATGCGCAGTGTTGGAACATTAGGAAAAAGACAAATGGAACGTCCAATCTAAAAGTATCTTAATAAATATTCAAAATTTAGTTGATCGATCCAGGTACATCTAACTCTATAATGCAATAAAGAAAATTATTGCCCCTTAATTTCAATGTGATTGCCATTGTCATAACCTTCAACCACATACAAAGGTTTGATAAAACTTATTTACTGCCCCCCGCTCATAAAAACGTAGACATAGTCCGTAAGTAACCTCATCATAAAACGTATTAGCCTTAGACAGTGATACAATAGTGGTTTTCTACCACAAGTATAGCTCCCAACATACTATCTAGCGTTGTCTGTTGCTGTGTAAACAAGACTAGTCCTATTTTCTACGGATTATCGCCAAAAATATCGCCAAAATTGCCATTTTTTCAGAGAGTGAAAATGGTAATTTAAAGTAATGAAATGGTCAAATTTAAAGCAGTGACCAGTATTATTGTGTAATTGAAAGTTGTGCGATGTTCCACACACCTAGTTTCTCATGGCACTCTAGGAATACCTTAAATCGCACTTTAGCGAAAAAAATACTTAAAGATCAAACTGGTAAAAACAGAAAATATGGTGGATTCTTTTCAGTAACTAAATCATCTACAGGTAGAAGGAAAAGGCTAGCACCTTGCCATCATTCGCTCACGCAGCGCAAGTCCACGGATATAAATAAAATCGCCGTTTTCTGTGAAGGATGCCAAATTTGGCGTCTCTCCCTTTCCCAGTGTTCTATTACGAATTGGGTCGTAACTTTGTTCTTCAATTGTTTGGTGGGACGATAATTGAAGAAGTTGGCGTCTTTCCATAATAAATATATTCCCCTTCGACGCGCCAAGCTATACGGCAAAAGTGGATATGTCGAGAATTGAAAGGAATTATTAAAATACATCATGAGCTGGAAATTAATAGATAGTTCAATTCAGTACTGTTGAAGAATTGGCAAGCATAAATTTCTAGAGTTAGATTGTTAAGACCCCAGCAATACAACGCTGTGCTATTTTGAAAATAATAACTTTGGTGGGACTCCAACTAAAATTTGTCTTGGGAAAGATAATAGCCGTTATTACCATTTAGTTTAGTTTTCACGATTCCGGCTGCCAATTTCTGCCACTATGAATTGCTTATCACAGCCAAATACGCTTCTAAATTTTAAACAACGATAAGATTAAGAGGTCGAAACCTTATCGTGCAAAATCTCTCTCACCAACCCCACCACACTAACGTGAGGCCTTCGAGACCACGACCTATTTAATGTGCAGCAGCCCTCATTATCGTGCACACCAGTATTCCACAAGATCAGGACCGAACCCGCGATCTACCGCTCAGGAGCTCGGGGCCTTTAACCTCCGAGCCACTCTACTAGAAGACAACATAACCTGAACGGACTGAATACGCTGTAGGAACCGATTCACCCTTCGCTTGTATGATATTCAGTGCACTCAGGTTATATTGTCTTCTAGTATAGAGGCCTCCTTTAATCATACTAAAATATATGCGAATATTTAAAATAAATCGACAAAAAAAAAACACAAGTCTAGCGATGTTGTACTGATTTGAAATATTATTATACAATCTTCTTATGTAATTCTTATTTGTAACACATAAACAGAATGAAATATTTATATATATATATATATATATATATATATATATATATATATATATATATATATATATTCACACATAAATGAAATTGTAATTTATACAAATGAAATCCATTAATTGTAAACATTTGTATTTGCAAAAGTAATCGACAATTTAAGTATTGAAACTAAAATCTTCAGTTTTAGAAAGAAATGCTTAGTTAACTACACACAATACGAATATATAAAAATACTGCATTAGTGTTATTTTTTGCTTGAGAAAATTTCCGACTAGATAGTTTGCTATTCAGGTTTGAAGTAAAATTTATAATTTTGAAAAATATTATAAAACTTTATTGTAGTCAATTTTAATTGGTTAGAATTAGTATTCCTTCAAACTTTAGAGATCGTATTTTTATAAGAAACTATGTATATAATAAATATGTACTTAAAAAAATGAAAATCTTTAATAAAATGGATAATGAAGGACATTTTTATAGATTTATGGAATAATAATATTTTTTTTTCAAAGTAAATTTTTTGGACGCAGCTTTGTGAAATACCGATTTTACAACATTGAATCAATTCAAACTGGCCAATGAGAAAGGGTCTGAACTAAAAATAATTTCACACAAATTATCTTATATTTACCAATACCAGATATTTATATCATCAGAATCCATTCACAAGACCTTGAGTTTCAATGTCCCAAAGAAAAGTTTACATACTAGGACTAAAACAGAAAGCAGTTACTATTCATTCTCGTTGGAACGCTCCCCCCCCCCCCTATCCTCGTCGTCTACGGCTCTGCAATCACTGGATCTTTAGTCATAGTTTAAAACCACTAATATCTGGAAATCGAGTTCAAAAACGAAAAAACGTAATACAACTGTTTCGGGTTTTTTTTTAACAAAAATTAATATATGTTTATAAACTTATTATACACTAAAAGCATCAAAATAATGCAGCAAAAAATTATAGAGAAATCCCTTTCACGAAGTTAAATAATAATTTTTATGAGATTCGTAATTTCACATGTTTCTGTAAATTCTCTAGTCGAAAACTTTTAGATTGCTTTCAACTATCGTAAAAAAAAAACTAAATCACCCTGTGCCTTCCTTTAAAAAAAAATTTTTTTTTTTTTTTTTTTTTGGCTTCAAAATAGTTTTCAATAAGTCGGTGGTACTTTTTATCAATCGATTATGGTTTGGGAGTTACGAACTGCAATTCCACGATAATTTGCCTAACAACCACAAAATCCGACCCGTTCGTAAGTAAAACGACTTGAACGAATACATTCGAATCCTTTTTTGCAATAGACCTAATTTAAAATATCTTCCAAGTGCCACATGCACATTATTGTCGCAATTACACTTAATAGTCCAAATTGTCGAATTGCACAGATGCAATCTCTATTATTTTAACTGCGCTTGTAGAATAAAAGTAGGATAAACTTTGGAAGCTAGGATGCTTTTAAATTAGCACATAAAGACAATTTGAAAACGCCCAAAAGTTTAGTTTCTTTTAACAATTTCAGACTGGAAAATAAATCGTGGCAGGTTCTTGCAATTTAAAATATTCCGTTCAAATTTTTTACTTATTATCTAGAAATATACCTCCCTGTCCTGTAGTTATAACAAGCGATCGTAAAATGGTACAGAAATCGGTTTCATGCATATCTACAGATGTAAATTTAGAAGTTATTAAAAACAAAAAGCACAGTACCTGTAGACAATTGTTAGAAGGTTCAATGAACGGTTTCACTCAAAATGTCGGTGCGGGCTTTCTTTAAGAATGAATCAGATTATTTTCACTGCAGTTTAAACACTGGGTACTTATTATTATTACTTTTTTTTCTACATACCAAGATCATAAAAATTAAATGATTCAATAATCACTGATGGATTCTTTTGGGTTGACAACATGTGTGAGTAGATTTCGGATGCTTATTTCTGCCAGCATAATCATCATTCTTATTCTGCCTGAAAAACTGCCATGCGTGTTTACAGGAAAGTGGGTTTGTTTGTGCTCTCAATGACCTATTTTTTTTGCCCAATGACGGCTAATCAGGCCGGTGGCTACAGCTTAATGTGGATTCCAAACAACAATGAACATCCATGCCTAACCCGTGATTAGAAACCGGCACCTTTGGCATGCGAGTCCTTAACCACACATCCATCAGTTGGACTTTGGAAAGTGTGTGAAACACAGTACTTGCAAAGTGCAATTTCTGGATTGATCCATTGATCTTTTGCTACAATTTCTAGGTTATGCATCTTTGGTTATTGACTCGAAGACGAGGAAGGCTTTACAATCAACATAGAGATCTATATTAGCAACTTCTCCCCACAAAGTTAATTAAAATATGTTTGTTGTCATGGGCAACCTATTGCCTAGTATTATGAGGGGGGGGGGGGAGTAATCAATTGGCTTTATCTGCTAGCAGAGTAAAAAATAGCTTATAAGTAGAGATCAGCGAATAAATCATAAACGGATTCCGTTCTGCAAGACCCCACCTGATTGCGGTGTGGTTAGTGCTTTGGTTTCGCATGCCAAATGGTGAGTGTTTAGGCATGGATGTTCTTTGTGGCTCGGAATCCACGCTAAGTTGTAGATCTCTGCCTGATTAGAATTTATTGTGCATAACAATAGGTCGTTGAGCGTATAAACCAAACCGTTCTGCAAAAACTACTACCCAAGTAGAATGGTCAGTTAGATAAGATGCTCAACCTCATCCGTCAACCAATGCTCATTTTCTGGGTCCGAATCCTGGATAAGTTATGAATGCTTTTCTTGTTGCTGTGGTATGCCCTGTATGAATGTGTGAGCCTCCCTATAAGCGGGTTGTGCTAACGTGAAATGCATGTATCTCAAGTGTAGCGGAGACAAGGCTATATAATATACTGGTTCCTTGGTATCGCTCCCCCGAAAGTCCGCATGAATGAAGTTCTGCAAGCAAGTGAAGGCTTCACTGCTTCCTATAAAATGCTGTATAATAGGTTGCTCTTGGTTACCAAAAGTATTTAACTACTTTGGAAGGTTGAACATGTATATGTTTATGGTGATCGTTAAGCCTTTTCCAATTCAAGTCAGTAACCAAGCATGAACTACCTAGAAGCTGCAGTTTGAGATCGGTTATGCTATACTTAGATAAAGCTGCGATTGAGATTATTTACCAGTATATTTTGTACTGCATACGAAAAGTTCAGAGTTTCAAATAACTACCAATCAAAGAGCATGTTGCCCATTAACAAACGATACCTAGTGACACAAGTGTATTGCTTCTTGCTAAATAGGAATTTTATTATAATTTGAAGGCCTTATACTTTTTGTAAGGGGCACTTGCTTCCATAAGGCTTGCTACAGTAATTATTCAATGCCTCGAAATCTAACTGGGTCAGATGAAATGATCAACATATGAACTCCTTCATAGGTTTTTAAACTAAGGTTTTAGCTCTGATTTGATGCAATAAAATAAGGATTTTAATAGGGATATCATAGAAACTAACACACTCTATCAAATATATTCATTTATTTTTAACGGTTCATGTTTTTTTAATTACCAGTTTATTCAAGTTCCTAAGTCAACATCAGATAATTACCAAATGAGTTTACATTTTTTGCATCTTCCTAACTACCTTTCTTTTTAAAAAAAAAAAAAAAAAAAAAAAATGTTACAAATTAAATTTTTGGAAATATCAACTTTCTTTTCCCAGTTGATACATATGTGGTTTTATACACATAAATAGTTGGATATTTTAAGAAGACTTTATAATACAAATATCCCTATCCCTAAGCATGTGAAAAACGTAATTTTAATTGCTTCAAAAAAGTAGCTTTATGGGTTCCTAGTTCCTTTCCTCTCTAACTGTGGTGTGTTCTTGTGTGTTTCAGTGTTGAAGAAGGCCTTCGACATGTTCGACAAGGAGAAGAAGGGATCCATCAACACATCCATGGTCTCCACCATTCTCAGGACACTCGGACAGACATTCGTGGAAAGCGAGCTAAAAGAACTTATACTCGAAATAGACGCAGACGGTAAGGATTATTTGTCTTTAATTAGCTTGGGAATTTTGATCAAATATAAACTACAAATACAAAAAATGACGACTATAGGCAAAAGGCTGCCCAATTTACCATTTCAGAACAATGCCCCAGTGTCTTTTATAACTGTTGACTCCAGTACAATTTGAGATACGGTCCAGAAGATTGTTCCACTTGTCACTCTATTGTAAAAATACTGTTTCCTATTCTCCAAGTTATAATGAGATCATACATATAAGCTATCTAAATCGCTTCTCCGGTAACATGTTATTGAACTGTAAACCCTTGAAATTACTTTGTTAAATAACGGAAATTAAGGATGAGTTGCCTATTTTTCATTGGTCAACTACAGAATTCGCATAAAGCATTAGAGTGCCGATAAATGTTAATAGATGGTAAGTAGTTTGAACAAAAAGGATACGGTACGCCTATAGGAATTGACATGGAGTAACTTTTTGCAAAAATTATTATGTAGTAGACTATAGCGTGGGAGGCTATAAAGTTA
This sequence comes from Linyphia triangularis, assembly GCA_963978545.1. Lineage (NCBI taxonomy): Eukaryota > Metazoa > Arthropoda > Arachnida > Araneae > Linyphiidae > Linyphia > Linyphia triangularis. The sequence goes on from OZ021727.1 coordinate 5,270,155, forward strand.
TTATATGAAACACCACCTTACGGAAAAAAGGCGCGATTTTGGAACAGAGAAAGTCAGATGGTTTTCATGGTAATATCGTATCGCCGCTGTGATAGGACAAGGGCGCAACTGTAAAATGTGTCAAAACGGCGTAAAGGTCTCTATTGTGTCATAGAATACCTTGCGCATTGAGGAGAACAGAGACAGAAATTGTAACACTTAGTGTAGCTTTCAATTTTTGAAGTTGCGTCAAGTTCTTGTTTAAAATCATAAGACATAATAAGGAGCTCAAAAGGCTTTTGGGTACACGAGAGCCTGCTTGGTTTTTGAGCAAGCTTTTTGTTTATTGAAAGTCCTATAATAACATATTACGATTGTATTCGTAATCACAATTTGTTCTTTTATCGTCAATATCTTAGTCGGATCTAACCGCGCGATTGTTAAGGATCGAATGTCTTTGGCAACGAACTTACGTACGAAACAGCCGACCGAACGGTATAGTGGTTAGCGTGCTAGCTTTTAGACCGCGAGGTTGCGGGTTCGAGTCCCGTGGTAGGCATGGGTGTTTGTAAATGAATGTTGGCTTGCCTAATGACGAAAGTTTCGGCGCATTATAGCCCTTGTGTTGCTGACGGCGACAGATAATCTGAATACAACCAACCAACTACGTACGAAACAATATTTTTCTGTTAAGGTTTTAGAAATTTTGATTCACGTTTTCTTTCTTAAAATTATTATCTATTAACTAATGTTCCAATCTTTAAAAGCAATATTGTAGCACTTATAAGTAATGTTATAATATTTGTAAATAATGTTGTAACGCATACTTATAATTAACCCTTTGCGGTCATATGTCTACTCTCAGCCACCATACTAATATGGTTCTTGCTGTGGTTGCTGAGAGCAGACATACGACAGCAAAGGGTTAATGTTGTAATATTTAGAACTAATGTTAATAATTGATGTTAATGTTCTAATAACAAGTGCCAGTGTGTTCTAATAATTAATATGAATGATCCAAGAATTGAGGACTAGAAATAGAAAACGACCCAAGTTCAAAAAAGAAAAATTTTCAGGGGAGCCGAAAAAATGAAAAACCCTCGCATCTGGTACTTAAAGCTATGACTAAGTACAAGATTGAATTTGAACTATTGTTACTGGAATTCACACTTTGGGCGTTCTCCACTTTGTTTAGCTTGGTCTTTAGGACATTTTTCCGTATAAAAAAGATTTTCATTTTTTTTTTTTTTTTTTTTTTTGTGTATTTATGTCGTTTTCCATTTTTTGGTCCTCAATTGATGTTAGTAATCTAATTATAAATGTTAATGTTCCAATAATTGATATTAAAGGCCCAATAACTGATGTCAATGATCTAATAATTTACGTTAATATTATACTAATAAATACTAAGGCTCAAATATTTGATGCTGATGTTTTAATTATAAATTCTCAAGTTCTAATAGTGGATGTTAATTTTCACATAACAAATACTAATGTTCTAATAGTTGGTTTTAATGTTCTAATAGTCAATGTAATGTTGCGTTGCAGGTAGCGGTGAGCTTGAGTTCGATGAGTTCTTGGCGCTGACGTCTCGGTTCTTGGTGGAGGAGGATTCTGAGGCGATGCAGGAGGAGTTGAGGGAGGCGTTCCGTATGTACGATAAAGAAGGGAACGGGTATATTAATGTGAGAGACTTGAGAGAGATCTTGCGAGCTCTCGACGACAAGCTCACGGAAGACGAGTTGGACGAGATGATCACCGAGATCGACACTGACGGATCCGGAACCGTAGACTTCGAGGGTGAGACGACACTTTCTAAACATAAATTATTTTATAGTAATAAATAATCTTCATATTTTTTTTGCTTTTGAAACAAGTGTCTTGACGTTACGCGAACCGTCATCTTCTGAAGTGAGGATATACATTCGGAAATTTGATGGTCATAAGAACTCTTAGCATTAATGGTTGAGACGTTGAGAGCCAGAACGGACAATTCTACAATTTAATTTTTGTTCAGATTTACTGTGCAGTGGGGTATAGCGACTTTTTGAAAGTTGGCTATTTAATACCGAAAAGGGGAACCCATTGACTTTGTTTTCCGGCAACCCTAGTGGCAGTTTGGATTTGGCGACACAGCATTTTGAAGTCATTTTCAATTTTGGAGACTTTTTTTGAAAATTCGCCATCAGGTATCATACAGTTAATCATAACCTGAATTTTTGCTGTTTCTCCCCGTTATGTTAAAATCACTTATGCCAAAACCGACCAAACTGGACGATAAGATAAACCACATTTGGCACGTTCTGTTATGAAAGGTTTAAACAAAACGTGGTAGAAACAGCAAAAATTAAATAGTGCAAAACCAAAATTAGCGCTCAACGTCATAATGAGGAACTTGTATAAGTGAGGAAAATGAATATTTTTTTAATTTTAAAGTGTTATCCAACGAAAATATTTGAGCAGTGCAATTATTTTTTTATCATTATGCTTTCAATTAATAAAAAATCGAGTTTGAAATCAAAGCATAAGCCACGTGACCAAAAACGCATAAAAAAACCGTGACCTTCTTAGGCATAAATTCCGTCGAAAATCCGAGAAGAAACCTGGTCTAAAACAGGTTTTAGACTGGTCCATTATCTGCGCGTTGACGTCACTCGCAAAAGTAGCTTTTTCCCGCCAAATCACAAAGTGAAAAACTAAATATTTTTTCAACTATCTATCCGAGCTCAAATTTTTGAAAGAATGGTATTGTTTTTTTATGATTTTTTCTCTACTTTTATGTAAAAATAAAACCAAAAAATATGAAAGTTCCTCATTAAAGGATGAGAAACAGCTTTCCTCAAAAATGTATCTTTCGGTATAATTTTGTGTTCTCTTACTTATCGCGCCCATCAAACTGGCATATATTTCTCGTTGTATTTTATAGTTTAGGCTCAAAAAAATTCAAATTGACTTTCTGTCACCATTTCCATTACTACTGGTGATAAATTCAGTTTGAATTTTGGTGAAGCAATTCTTCTCAACGAGACCGTACCGCATACCATTATACCGATATACCGATTGTGGAAATGTTGACCATAGACAGCCGACAGAGCCATTATATGTCTCACTCATGCAGAAATTGAAATAGGGATTGGAATCTCGATATTTTAAAAAGTAGTTTAAATTTATTTTAATTTTTTGCGAGTAAGTAAAGTAGGTTGGTTCGGACATATATCAACAGTTACATATTAACAGTACTAACCGGGACTGATGGTTGAACATCAAAAAGATAGAACGATGCAATTAGATAAAGAAACTGACGGCAAGACAAAATTTGAAAGTGCTTCTTCCTTTAACTCACTAACGGTCATGCACGTATATATACGTCACTTGATCCCCAGTTTTTCCAGCAATACACAACATTTTTAAATTTTTAAATAACATTTAAAATAAAATATTTTTTAAATATTTTTATTAGAATGATAGGTTATAATCTATCTGAAACAAAATAAATAAATAATAAATCAATAAATTTATGTATTTGAATTAGAAATATAATTTTAAAATTATTGCAGGGAAAATAACAGTAGAATTTCGCCCATTCCCATGACCGTCAGTGGGTTTTAGGTAGCTTTTTCTCAGAAACAGTTAGATAATCATACATTTAAATTTCATAAATCGTGATTTTCCCTAGGTCTTCATCAAAGAAAACTTAAAGAATTTATATAAAAAATAAGAATATCATTCACCAACTATTTTTAAACCGGTTTATTGACAGACCAAATCAACTTAATAACATTAATGAGTAACAGAGTAGAATTGCATGATAAACAACAAATTTCAAAGAAAAGGCCGAATATTTTACGTCACACATGACAACAAATGATAAAAAAAAAAAAATGTATACCATGATAAACAACAGATTTGAAGACAGAGGCCGAAAATTTTACGTCACACAAGACAACAGCTGACAAATATAAGTAGCATTAAATGATAAACAACGAATTTCAAATGAGAGGCCAAATATTTTACGTCCACGTAAGACAACAAATGATAAAAAGAAGTATCAACCATCTAACTCAGCCAAATGCTGGATAGCAGGACCTACAGCTTCGTCTGAAATAGTATTTTTTTAACGCCTTGAAATTTTTTCTGATGCTTTGAAATATCTTGTTTCGCCGGTTTTTATGTTCTTTGTCTTCTTCCTCTATTGGGTGTAATGTAGGCCTGAAGAAAACTTCTTCAAGATATTTGCCGTGGCGAATGTGATCTTCGTTTGTGAAGCCAAGTGAAAGATTCAAGTTGATTATTAATGCCAGCTCTTCATGGAATTCTGTGGTTTGAGGTTCCGAAGGAAGTGTTGGTGAGGCGAGATTAGGAATAGGTGTAGATTCTGTTGTTACTTCTGATGAGGTTTCATCGTGAGGAATCAGTTTATTGCCAAGTGTGGTATCAGATTTGTTCTGTGGTGAGTTGCCATCGATGAGTTTGATGATGTAGAGGAAAAGGCTGAGGTGAAAGATGAAAATGAGGTCTTGTTGAATGAGTAGTTTGAATAGTGACCAAAAGAAGAATAGAACGACGGAAAAAGCAAAAACGTTTGCTTTTGAAATTTTTTTTTACAACAAATTCGTCAGTTTCTCAGTTTTCTTAGCGACGTTTATCTTTGTCAGCCACAGTTTAGAGCAATGTAACTGCCATTGTTAATAACAGTCATTATTAGAGTTTCATTGTTTTGGATTTTATTGATGAGTTATTATTGCAAATGGATACAATGCTAAGTCAACTACTACTGACAACAATGAAATATTAGCATTTGTCTTTTTGATTATTTTTAACTAACTTCTAAATAATGCAGGCTTGGTTATTGACTTGAGATGACACAATTACCATTAAGATAAATATTAGCAGCGCTCCCCCAAACTGAGTTGCGTGTGTTTGTAACAAGGGCGCTATTACGCAACATTAGAATGTCGGGGGGGGGGGGGGCTAGTAATCTCAATAAACTATTTATTAAAAATAGTTTTATCTCATCATAATTTTCAACTGAACGCATAAATACTTCATGAACTATGGCGACGGCCAACAAAATATTTGTCAACGGTTGATGGTATAGTACGGAACTGTCCAAAAAAGATGTATACTTACCCCCAAAACCCCAAGAAATTTTACAGCAAATTTTAAAATTATGAACACTAAACATTTTTGAACTGGTTATTGGTTACAAATAAATAATAAATGTAAAATTAATACCATAAAAAAAAAAGTGAAATCCCAACAAAAACATCTTTGTAAAAAAGAGCCAAATTTTTTATGCAGTAACTATAGTTGTGAAAAGTATTAAGATTTAAAGATTAAGCCAATGGTGTAAATTACTGGCAATGAAAATTAGTGAGATTTTAAGCAATAGAATTTTGTCTCTTCGTTAAAATTCAATCATCATAGGTCTAAATGTCTAGTTACAAAATGTTTGTGACACTTGACCAATGCGTATTCTGGAGCACTTATATTTTGGTGCTGTGACAAGTAATAGCAAAACCAAATTTAGCAACTGTATTGAATTATGATAATTGTTTTCCTTTACATATTCTCTAATGATTTATTTCCTTCGTTACAGAGTTCATGGAAATGATGACTGGTGATTAAACTCATATTCACATTATTTATTGCGTCTTCCGAGATGACACCATCAGCGAAACAGAAAAACTCCACTCCAAGAGAAACCAAGAGCCAAATCAAATAATCATATTCCAATGTACGTTACAAAAACAAAATAACTGTGGAAAGTATGTTCAATTCACTTTCGGGAGTTCAACCTTTATTTGAACATTTGTCTTAAATCTGTCGTGTGATTAAAAATGTCACTCATACTTTGCAAAACTGCATTGTTACATCAAATATATATATATTCCTTTCGAACAGAAGCCTTAGATAAAAAATTATTAAATTTATTATTATTTTTTCGTTGTTGTAAACTGTGTGTCATTACTTGTGTAAATACATTTTCATTCGCAGGTACGCGGAGTGCAATCCAAAATTTCAAAAGGATTTGGTACTTACGTATTATTCCGTCGACGTATGGAGAGATAAAAAGTTTGTCAAACGGATTATCTTAGTCCGTCGAAACGGTCGATCCATACTAATGCCCGGTCCGGACACGCAATCGAGGCATTTCACGGGAAGACGGGTCCGGTTCTACTGACACATCACACTTTTCGTCTACAAAAAAAGTTCGTCGACGGAAGTACTGATATATTAAAAAAACCAGACTCAATTGAGAGTGATTTCCTTTACAAAATATCACCGAGACGGCAAGCTTACTAAAAAACCTGCAATCGAATGCTTAAGTTTCAAAACAATAACTGCTTATACCCAAGATGCGAAAATTTCATAGAGTTACTACGGTCAGTTGAGACATAAAAGGAGAGGAGGGGAGGGAGGGGGTACACTTTTTGAAATTTAAATGATTTTGACAGCAAAATCGTGAATTTTACACTTTGTCCACCCACTTTTCGCCTCCAATTGCTGGCAACCCTCGTTCACTTGAATTTAAAACGTTCTTCTAGTTGGAATTTTTATTCGAATTATTCGTATTCCTACTAATCAATATTTTCAAACTGATATGGTACATATCTATGGCACGTGCAGTTTAGGCTAGGACTTCCATTCGCCATTTGCGAAAGTAACACAAGTTGAATTTCGCCATGAGTCTTCGTTTTGGACTAGACTTTTACTACTGTTATTATGCCTTATGTAGAGATACTGTGTCCCAAATAATAGATCATTAGATGCATGGGACAAGGACAGAATGATGATTCCTCTTAAGAATGTTATAGTAAAAACGTTATTTAAAGCTGCTGATAAAAAATACGTATCTACAAGGGCACTTGAATAGTCAAGTGTCAGCGTTCGCCGTTAAGCGGCCCGTGACAGCTTTCCTGCGGACACCAAAGAACAAAAATCAAACTTTGGAGGTATAGTTTAAATATCTTTATTAAAAGTTAGGTCAAGTCGCATAGTCAGGATGAGCAAAAGATTCAATTTGTTTTTAGACTTTGATTATCGTATTAATGAAAAAAAAAATTTGATTAAAAAAAAATTCAATTGTAATTTTTTAAAATAACCAATTTTTTCTTTTAAGATGGTTGGTTGTTATCAGATTATCTGGCGCCGTCAGCAACACGAGGGCTATAATGCGCCGAAACATTCGTCATTAGACAAGCCAACATACATTTACAAACACCCATGCCTGATACGGGACTCGAACCCGCAACCTCGCGGTCTAGAAGTTAGCACGCTAACCACTATACTTTTCTTTTAAGAATTAAAAAAAAAATCAATAATTTTTTTTTTTTCTTTTTTTTCAATTTTTAGAAATGGTTTATATTGTAGAATCAATAGCAATTATATAACGCATTCGGTATAAATCTGCGCGAAATGCTCCAACGTAAGTCATACGACCAGTCTCTAAAAGTTAGTGGTGAACGCTGCTCTATGCAATATAGTGTGGAAAATATAGCAAGACTGTTGCCAAATTTAATTTATGCAACACTATTTTATTTCATAAAATTAGTTACACAATTAAAAATAAAATTTACATTTTGTACACAATATACATTCACATATTCAAGTGCATCGTAGGAAACAGTCAGTATATAATGACATGTTTGAAAAACTCAAACCTAATTTACTTTAGAAATGATTTAGGACAAAAGAGAGTGACAAATCTCTCGTGAACAATTCTCTCCAGAATTTCAAATGAATACATGCACTATCATTATTTCACCACACCAATCATCCGAACATACACTCAAACATTTCTTCATCCATTTTTAATTCAGATACATTTGGCTGTTAGAAGATCAATTCTTAATACAGCTTTCTTCCAAGTAGACATTTATTATCTGTACTACAAAACAAATTCTTTACACATTCTTCAATACTCAACCACACCATTTACCCATTTTGTAGCTGTACAAGAAACACATGAAATATCACATAAAAATATTTTTTTTGCAATTCTGTTACAAAACAAAAATGATTTTAATACACATGCAAAGAGACAATTTTATAAAAAAACAACACATGTATAAACATTTCAGAGCAAAATAATTGTTTTCATACTTGTTATAATATTAACCTTTTACAAACGTATAAACGGTAATGAAAGTAATGCCAATGATACATGAAACAATCATTTAACTAAGAATTTAGATTGGGATAAGTAAGAAAATGATAAAGTATCATATACACCTGTATATAATAAAATAACTATGCAACATAGTGTGGAGTTAGTCGATTACTTAAAATGCAAAACTTATTCATTTGGTTGATTGAGCTTTATAGTATAACATAGCATATACCAGTTATTTGTCAATGAACATTTCAACACAAAAACTTCAGTAATATTCTTCTGACAATTGCAAAATACATCAGACAAAAGGTTTTACCATTATTAATATACAAAAAAAAAAAATCCTCAATAATGTTTTGCATATTATGTAAGTGTAGTATAATATAACAACATATTTTCTTTCTTTTAAACATTTTTAAGGGAAAGTTGCACCATAAAAAAATAAGCTAAAAATAATAATTCTAAAAGGTTGTAGAAAACTTGTAAAGGCCAAGAAGTTCATACTTTAATTATTGTAAATTAATAAATTGCCACGGATGGATTTAAATGAAAAGATTTGCTTTTATGGTAAAAACTAGTGGTTGGCAATGCACTACTCATTTGTTGGTACAATTTTTATATATTGACTGCTAAGAAAGCCAACAAACCATTTAAAAAAGTAAATATATGTCCGATTGTAAAATCTACAAATTAAAAAGATTTCATTATAAATGCAACACGTACAATTGATCTGAGAAGATTAATAAAATACAGGCAATTCTACGAAAATCAGCATAATTTTGGAATTTTCATACAATTGTTATTTATCGGGTATTCAGCATTAAATTTATGCCATTGACTTAAATTCCGTTCTTGAGATAAATGTTTAGATTGCTTTCATTTTATCTAGTAGCAGAACTTTATAATGCAGACATGTCACAAAGGACATTAAAGGTACTGCTAGTACAAGCAAATTGTAAATGCCATTTGAGTAGAGGCTTAAGAAGATATAGGCATAAGCTTTTACCATTATAACTTCCTATACATAGAACAAAAATACAAGTATGCATGATAATCTAAGAAAATACATTCAGTAAAATTTTTTAAACCACCACAAGATCTTCCATGCTACAAGGGCAAACTTTTTTTTTTTTAGCAAGCTACAAGACTTTAATTATGTGTCATCTTTTTAAAAAAATCCTTAATATTAAATTGGACCTTGCGTGTGTGTGATGGATAACTAATTAGTCCACTTGCAGTCATCCAATCAAGCTGAAACTTGGCAGATAACACTCTTTTTTAATAACGTATTCTACCACAATTTTTTTAAGTAAAAAAAAGGTCAATGGCACTGAGTCAGTAGTTTTTTATGTAGTGGTCAAAACCTATGAAAACTCTCAATCTAAGTTGGGATTGCACAAAAAAGTTTGCAATGTATATAAAAGGTTTACTTTAAAAACTTTCTTTTTTAAAAGTCAATATTTTTCTACTTAACCTTTGTCTTTCTATAGTTAATGTGACTAAAAGAAAACCTTGTAGATTGAAATGTGTTCTATATTCCGAGCAGCAACAAAGATCTCAACAAGTACCGATTGCCATTTCAATTTACAAGCAATGTTTCTCATTTTATATTTTTAACCCAATGCTTTTGATGCCAGGCATTGCCTTGTACACATTTGATCAAATTGACTGGTTTACAACTCGCTTTTCTTAAAACTGTGTTTTTTACGAGTTCCCCCTTCTTGCACGGAAGGCCTCTTATAAAGCATTATAAATGTAATTGACTATTAATGATATAAGTAATGATACAACAACGGTCAAAATGCAAAATAGTGAATGTTAAAACAACTCATATAAAAGTTAATATTATGATAAGTGTTGATAGTGTAATGAAAAACAATACCTTATGTACCCTATAAACCATATACTACTATCTAATGTAAGAAACTATGATATATAAGTTTTAGAATACAAGATTAAACATTATGGAAAAAATATCACAATCGAGATCCTTTTTATAGAAAATGCATTAAGAAAAAATATAGGTTAATCTCACATAAGTCAGATTATAATAGTAATAATTTGAAATATATATAATTTGAATATATAAAAGATATTTTATATATAGGATGAAAAAACAAGAAAGAATATATAATTTTAAAAAAATAAATAAAGCCATTTAAAGGTTATAAACACCCGCTTACAATTATTTAAGAATGACTAGAAAGAAGAATAAGTACCACTTACTGAATAAAATATGTATTTAAGATCACATAATAAATGCACAACACCAACTACTAAATTGCATGACATCTGGAAAGGTGGTGGTACTTGTCATAATAAATATCCATTTTGAAAGAAAAACAAAAATATTTTTTAATTACCTGAAATAATTTATTAAAATGCACTTAATAGAATTCATACCTATAGGTGTCATCTTAAAATTTTGTAGGATAATTGAAGATTATGATGACAATCGAAATAAAATACTTAAAATTGAATTCAGAAAATATGAAACTAATTTTTAAATTCAATAAAACATAGAATAATTCTTAGGATAAGAGGTTGATTTTTAACTACAAACCTAGTTGCACGTAAACAAATCTTTTCAACTAATATTTTTTTCTCCAACATGGCTGAAAAAGTGCATGCTATTATATCCAAGCATGCCTTGAGAAAATTATATCACCGAAATGTAAAAACTAAGTACCATTTAATTAGTAACTCAATGTTGTAAAACACTAGAAAAATTAAAAGAAACCTAACAAGAATTGGTACATACATTGATAGTGCACACATTTAATACACAACATAAAATTCTCGATTATTGACACAAGCCCTCGATAAATAATAAAATAAAGTTACCATTTTATAATTTTATACGAATCAGTTAAGTGCATTTTTTTCTGCTCATAAAAAAAATTAGAATTCTAAAATTATGATACATCTAGTAGTTATGTTTTTGTTTTATATAACTGTAACTGGTGGCAAAATTATATTGAAAAATAATTATTTTAACTAAGACAAATATACATTTATAAGCCAACGGTGCACGAACACATGCATGTTCCATGCGTTGGTAGATATAAATGCATATTTGGCCTAGTTAAATTAATTATTTTCATATAACTTTGTCACAAAGAAATATTATGTAAAATAAAAGTATAACTCTTAGATTCATCTTAATTTTATCATTCTTATCTGTTTCTGGGTAGAAAACAGAGACAAACTGTCCCATGCGTCAGCTGGAGAATTGCCCATGTCATAAATACTTATAATAATTAATAAAATGTCAAAGTTTCATTTCATTTAAAGAGATATAATGAGTAGTCTTGGTGAACAATGGAATCTCAAAAATGTATTAGTCCATTCATCGTAAATAAAGATTGAAAGAGTAGTGAGTCGAGTCGAATCCACTTCAAGATATTTAAACAAACATGACATACTAACAAGAATATAAATATCTAAAACACCAATAATATAAGTAAAGCCTACATAACATTCAGTTCATTGGAATGAAAATTCAAGAATACAGTTGCAAAAACGAACAAAGTCACTTTTTTCTGTGATTGGTTACCATAAATTAAATATCCTTTTATAATAAATTTATTTTATTTCTAAGTATTTTAAAAAATATTGAAGATAAAAAAATATGCATGCGTCTATAAATAGATAAATTATTGTAACATCACTTAAAAAGTGACGGTGTTCCTTGTAGAATAACATTTTCAAACAATAACTATGTATAAACATGGAAGGGTAATGGTCCTAAGAGCTATTTAATAAAGTATTTTCAAGTAAAGAAGACTGTCACAGCATGCATAAAATATTATATAAAATTATTTAACCCTTCAGCACAAACACTTCTAGTTTTCTAGGAATTTTAAATTTATGTGATAAGGATATAAGATTAGAGAAAAATTACCCGAGGCTAAATTTTTTTTGGCTGATATATAAAATTCTAGATTCTGGTTGTTTACATATATTGTCAATTGTTAAGAATCTTTAAGTGATATTTAGAATTGAAAACAGATTGAGCGTTTTAATAAGGTTATTTTGCAATTACCTAAGATTTGTATATTCTTTATAATTTATTGCTAAAACAAAGCTATTTTTTTTTTTACCAAGAAATTTGATCCAAAATTATGGAATTAATTTAGTAACTTACAGAAATAAGTACCAAAAAGTAACTTTTAACTCTCCGAGGTTGTAAAAAGTTTATACTCAGCCTCCATGTCAGTCAGAATTAATTTTCTCTCAATAAACTCTAAAAAAAAAAGTATAATGTAAGATTATAAGTAGTAAATAAAAACTCTATATGTTAGGTTTTTAACTGCACTATCACAATAGCAGGGAGCGCAGGGAGTTTTTTTTTTTTAAATTTAGGTAGTAATGTAATTTTAGAAGTCAATTAAAAAATTTCAGGAACATTTCAGCGATAATTCCTAAAAATTTTAACGGTAATTTCAAAAATTAAAATTTTAGGGATAATTCCAAAAATTTAAGGATATATCTTTTAAAGCTGACCAAGGCACAGACAAACACTTTTTAAAGTACTGTTTCAATACAGAAAAAAAAAAATCCAATTTTAGGAATTTTAATGCACATGCGACCCCTGCACTAGTTTAAAAAATAAAAGAAATTATTAGTTGTTTTTTTTTGCTAATACATTTCAGTGGCACTCATGCTAACAACTCAGTAGAAAAAGAAGCACACGAGATGAAGGGTTAAACAAACGAGACCAATCGGAATGAAAGCAAACAAAGTTGGTCGCTGTCTACTGTCACAAGTCCCACGAGAAGAGGTGATGTTTTACGAGCATGTCTCGCACACCCTCCTTCAGTGGCTGCGATGGTTCTTTCTTTAGTGGAAGTTCCCACTCAGGATTCAAATTAAAAGCGAACTGAGCGAGCAGTCTGGAACAGAATTAAGGGCTACTTTCAATGATATGTCAGAAGTAAAATGTGTATTAAGCGTGTTTAAATTAGAAAACAATAGGGGAACACATAAAAATAGGTGGTTAGTATATATATTCAGTACCATTTCAATAGAGATGCCATCTCTTCTATGGATTTTCCAAACTTTTTAAAGGTTTAGCCCACTGCCAATCCTCTAACATTACAACAAGAGAATACGAGATATAATAACTACTATTGGCATCAGTGTAATACTCGGCAAAAACAACGTAAATCTAGGCAATAGCGAGACTATTAATTGGTGAATTTGAGGAGTATCGATAAAAAATATATTTCGTGTAGGTCTTTTTCATAGGTTTCAAATTCAAAAATGTAAAAATCCATAAACACTATGAAAATGCGTAAAAATTACAGAAACATGGTTCGTATACTTGAAGGAGAAAAAAATTCAAGGACATTTTAAGTACTTTTCAAGGATGGTGTTATCAACACAAATACACTTAAAAAAATTAAAAAAAATTTATTATTGGCAAACGGTACATGGTCAAATCGAGTAAATAGGGAAAAAATGCTTTTTAGATATCACCTAAAAGAAAATTTTAAGGTTACAATAGAAAAAAAACTTCCAATATATCAGAAGCAGTACTATGTCCTATAAAAACAGAAGTAAAGTAGCTAGTACTCACTCGGTAATTACGCCAACATCCATTCACATCATCTCAAATAATGATACAAAAGTCTTATTGATTAAACTGTCTTCCAATCTACTCTGAAGACTTGATTAAAAATACTGTATAATATGCAGTTTTTTTTCTCCACATAAAAATTTAGAATTTATATGCAATCACGCTATCTGCTAACATGCAATTACATAATTTATCAATGTTTTCATTTAATTCATAAGACGCACGATTTTTTATAATTTTCAATGTCTATAGTATTTCAGTATCTAAAACTTTTTTTTTTAATTACATGTGCCTCCATCAAGCTGATGAAGTTGATTGTTGCGAAATATATCCGCTTTTGGGGTATTTTTTTATCATAAGAAATAGTTTGAATAATCCCCATCAAACTTCTTAAAGAAACTAAATCCATTTTTTATTCTTTGCATAGTTTTTTAAAGCATTTTCTTCCATCATGACATTTTTGACACACAAAGTACAAAGTGCGAATCTAACACATGGGCTTCAATATTATATTCTGGCTTTTCTGATAAGCTTGAATTGAAAATGCATTTCCCTGCCATTTTTAAACAGTGTGCAAAAAATTAGCACACACGATACAAAAACGAAAAAAGAGATCATGTGACTTGATCGGATATTCCAGATATGTTGGGCATGTGTAGAGCTGTACTCATCGAAGAGGGATTGACGAAACTTTTGTATACTTAACTGCAATGTTTTCCAAGTTAATTCAAAAGATTTTGCTCAATTTGTTGACCAAAATTTTTTTAAGATGCTAAATTTTTAGAAAATAAAATGAAATTCAAGCACTTTAAACATATTTTTACAGAATTCAAGGTTTTCAAGCACTTCAAAATGAAGGATTTTTTTTCCAAGCACTTTTCAAGGTTTTTTAAAACGTACAAACTAAGAGAAAATAAATAAAAAACAAAATAAATTTAAAAATATCAGTAGAAAAATTGGCACATCTGGTTTAAGTGTAAAAATTTTGTAACGGTACTTCTTTTTTAAAATAATGAGCTTTCTACGAGATACAACATTGTAATTCAGATTTGACACACTATAACTATTAAAAAAACCATCATAAATAACAAATTAATGGAGTTATAATTTTTCAACAATATAACCAGATATTTCCTTAGTCAAAATTGCACAGCTCATTACTTTTATGTCATAATCTTAAGTTTTTATTTTAACTTAATATTTACAACACAGATTGTAATAGATTTTAAAGAATTACATTCAAAAGAATGCAAAAGTATAACTAGTACTTCAGCTAAATTAGTTAACTAAATACTAATTAAATTTGACAGAAATAAGACATAAGTTGCTATTAATAAAAATTTCTTTTTAACTTATCAGAAAATAGAAGTGCATGTCAAATAATTTAACCGCTTGACATACAAATAAAATTGCCTGTTGCCGAAACATAACTTCAGATTAGATCATGATGCGACTCTAACCAGAACATACGGTCAGCATGGATTTATTGTAAACAAATATTTAATTTCCTGTCTTTTATCGTGATTGTCTTCTGTCTTCTAATAAATCAAGAAAATGCAATATGGAGATGTTCTCATTTATACTTTTAAGTTTGTGCAGTGAATATACACGGATTATTTCAGAGATCACTGCTAAACTGACTCCTGCTTTCATTGCGCTTCTTTCTGTTTACTTGTTTGCTGATGCAATTCTTTTATCAGTATTGTTGAGGGAGAAAGCATCTTCAACAGTTTAAACAAAACAGCATCCATGCATGACCAAAACATAATCTAATAATATACTGCCAGGTGTTCACCAAAGACAGTTCTTGACATCTCAGAGGCGTCAAAGTCTACAACAGGGAACACACTCAAATCACAGAATGAAAATCAATGACTTTTAAGGACCTAATTAATGTTTTTAAGGACCTTAAAAAATTTGTTTTCAGGCATCATGTCTGTATAAATTTTTTTTTATAAAGTATATTCTACCAAAGCAGTTACAAGTTGGCGCATGTGTAATACAAATATGTCAGAAAATTCAGATATATAGAGGATAAGTGGTGGACACGCGGGGATAGCAAGTCTGAGTTGCATATTTGTAAATTTTGAAGTTGGTCAACATACACAAAAATTAGGGACTTTTATGGACCTCTAAGCATTTTCAAGGACTTTTAAGCACCTCTAAGCATTTTCAAGTACTTTCAAGGCCTTGAAAACAGGTTCAAAAATATTAAGCACTTTTAATGACTTCCAATGACCGTGGGAACCCTGTACAATGGCACATGAAATGAAAAACGTCTTTGAGACGTCATTGTATGTCAAGGGATTAATATTAACTCAAGAATTCTTGACCTGTCAACACAAAGTTCAATTTTTGAATCTCCCATAAAAATTGAGAACTATTTATGCATTATCCATTGATAAAAACAAATTGATATATCTTTTACCATGACTGTGTATGTGTATCCTATCATATAAATTATGATGCTGTTTAGTTTATGTTCTTTGAAAAGCCACGAGAAACACATCTCATCCAAATAGATTCAGTAGTTTGTATTTAATCAATTTATGATTTTAAAGTCATAAAAAAGCATATCATTTTAATTTTACTGTTGCAAACTTCATTAACTAAAACAAATTACTCAATATAAACATTAAAGTTTAATAATAATAATAAAAAAAAAAATTAAAAAAAATAAAAAAATTGCAGAGAAACATCTTTTTAACTTTCAAGCAAGAAAATTAATTTCCTAAAGATAAGAGAAAATTATTGATTGCAATACAAGTTTTGAAATTTGAACACAATCATTACCTAAGTTCACATTTAATTTGTACCCAACCGGGACTATTGATGAAAGACCATGGATGGTACCATTTCTGTACAACTGGGATACATGAACAAAGGACTTCGAACCACAAATGAAGAACTTGTTCACTAAAGCAAAGTTAAAATAATGAATTAAAAATATGAGAAAAATATTGAGATAGAATAAATTACTTTATATTGGTTATACATTTAACATATTCAACCAAATTATTACATACATTTTATAATGAATTATTAGTGGAATGGGATTAATTTAAATGGATATTTTATATAATTACATAAATTTTTAAGAGTTAGTTGAATTGGATAAAAATTTTAATTCTGTGATGAAAATCATGTGATAGCGGTAACCTCGAAAACATAACAGTAGAAACAATGAAATAAACTACTAGCTGAATGGAGACTGAATGTTTTGTATTTAAATTGTCCATAAGGTAAATGAAATGTTTAAAACTTTCTTACACACAAACACAACAACAATAACAACAACAACAACAAAAAACTATGCATTTTAATGAGTGTAACTTTAATGAATCCAATATAAATAACAATCATAGCGCAAAATGACTGGATCCAAGGAGACTAAAAAAAACACAAACAGATTGCAACTAAGACAGTGTTATCTAAGTTGAATATTTGCTATTCCATAGTTCATACTTAGAATACTTTTGCTATATGTAATCAATTACAGCAAATGATCCCTATAATAAACTTTAATTTTTTTTACATCCATATTAAAAAGGCAAGATCAAGATTTCAATGTTTAATGTTATAATTTTTTTGCATCATTTATGGTTACTGATTTATATAATCCATGATTTTTTTTGATTTTTGCATGCAATTGTGAAAATTAGGCTCTGAGGATACAACCCTTCAAAATGTTGTATACTACACTGAAAAATGGTTGCAACAAGAACTGAATCACTAAAGCACATTTCAGACCTGCATTCAACATCAGCAACAGTTGGAAGACGCATACTTGGGTTCTACATACTATCTGGTAATGGACAAATTTAGGCTCTTCAGCAAAAACAATTTATCACTCTCTTGGCATCTAATAGTCTCAATCTTCCAAACATTTTATATTTATGATTTACAATGATGTGATATTTCCTTATTACTACTGATATTTACTTATTCATGAAAAACTGTAAATATGTTCAACCGATGGTTAAGCGTTTAACACTTTAAATCCCAACCTGCCCTATACCGCCTTGTAGAGAAATTCCCAGCAAGTCGCCTTTTGGGCGGGTGCAGGGGTAAACGTATATTTCCAAAAGAGGGGAATCTGCCCTGCAGTAGTTGTTTAAAGCGTGACGGTCCTCAACAATAGGCTATTGTGCGGCATGTAGAAGGGAGACATGGATTTAAAGTACTCAATGTCAAACTGCCCCCCCCCCCCCTTTGGACATGGAGTAAGAGAGTCAGGGATTTTTCTTTTATGCGAATCTTGTCATGTACTTAGCGGTGGCGTTTGTTTCATTGATAAGACGCCAACTAAACTAAATTCTCCGACATATCAAGCAGATGACCAACGCACAACCCTATTGCAGGTTGTAGACATATAGTAATGATCTTTTAATGGTCGACAGTGACCCCCCCACAGGAATCCCAGGAGTGGCAGACAGGAGAACGAGTCAAGCGAGTTCATTTCCAGTTTTTATGAATGGAAAGTCATTGGGGTTTTGTGAAACCCACAACGCTGACTCCATGGGATTTAAAGGGTTAAGCGAAAACATTTAACCATCTGAGGGTCATGGACGTATATATACGTCCTTTGATCCCCAGTTTTCCAGCAATACACAACATTTTTAAATTTATGAATAAAATTTAAAATAAAATATTTTTATTAGGATGACAGTTTAAAACCCATTTAAAACAAAATAAATAGAAAATAATTTTAAAAAAATTATACATTTGAATAAGAAGTATAATTTAAAAATTATTGCAGGGAAAACAATTGTATAATTTCGCCCATTCCCTGGACGCTCAGAGGGTTAAATTCCGTGATACAGTTTCATAATACTTAACCTAGAAAGATTATTTGAAAAATAAACTGAATGAATGAAAATACATTGGAATGCATACACGCAAGTGTGGTCGCATAAAAATTTATTATTTGTTGCGCTTATTTTTAAACTACATAATACAAAATGCAAACTTTTTTTTAATTAAAAAAGGTGTTTTGTTTATTTTTATACAGCAATTATAATTAATATGCACATATAAACATGCACTTTTAGTTAACGAGTTATATATTTATGTTGTTAATACTTGGATAGATTTATAAAATTTTACAATTCACATTTCATGAAAAACGTATGCCTATTGTATGAAAACGTTGCAAATTCCTGATTAAAAATTGAAAATCCGATAAAGAATGAAATATTCATGAAAAAATAAAAGCACATGCACAGAACGAACTTAGTAAACATTAACATTGGCAAATTTTACTTCGCTAAGATGATGCCAAACTTATGCTTAAATTTCATTGGCTCAACACATGGCTGCTCTACCACAGGTGTTGATCTTTTCATGCTTGGTAGAAAAAAATCGCAGCGCTGGCGGCTATGCATCTCTACTCCCCATGCAAATATAAAAGCGAAGTACAAAAGTATTGTAATAAGTAAAAACTGTGTAAACTTTAAAATTCATCTTCAGCGTTATGTTGCGTGAAAATAGAATTTCAAATCTGAAATACATCAAATTTAAAAATAGGACATTGTAAAAGTTACATTAAGTAAAAGATTGAAAAGTTAAGAAATCCCGACTGGATCTCATTATCAAGGGGTTCTATTTCACTCCCCATGTTATCCTATGGGAGTTGTAGATCAGAAGATACAGGTGTGAAATGCCCTTAAGAGTAGAGTTAAAGCCAAGTGAAGGAGGGAACATCTTCCAGTAAGTCTTTCGAGCATTTGCAACTGTAAACAAGGGGACCACAACTTTGAAAAACTCAAATCAAGCTGATCAGCCCATGACTTGTTTCTTTAATCCATAACACCAAGGGACATACTGGGACATAAAACCAGTCTGGTGAGTTTAGATTTATGCTGATCTAAATTTTCAATATAATCATTAATCAAATTCCTCTCAAACTAAAGCAATAATTGGACAATTGAGGTTTTATTGCATTGGGCTTTTTAAAAAAAGAGTTGGTACCTACTTATATTAAAAAATTGAAAAACTAACAAACAAAAAGAACTTCTGTACTGTGATTGCATTGGATAACCCTCTGGCCAGTACGCCACTGATAACTCCCACGAGTAGGTCTGGACCAGAGTCAACATGCATGCCGATCTCCGAGACACAAAGTTAATGTTTACAGTTTAACACCAAAATGTGAGAAGTATATCAAATGGATAGAAAAAAGAATTGCTAGAAAATATTTAAATAATTTCTTTTAAGGTTCCAATATAAACACAAGAAGTGTAAAAAAAAAGAAAACAGAATAGTTATATTAATAAACTGCTTAAGCAGACTGATAAAAAAAAAATTTTAATGTTACAAGTCATTTTTTAGCTAAATAAAGATCTAGATAAATACTTACTTTAATCCAATACATACAAGAGAACGCAGTTTTACATCCATCTGAGCATTTGCAGCATCATGTGATAAATTTATTCCTTGAACTGACTGTAAGACAAAATGCCATGTTTAGATTTTATGTATGTTTATGTATGCTATGTAAATTTTCATTTAAAATATTTGAAAAACACAAAAGCATTTTATTACACAAAACAAAAAATAAAAGATTTTCAACAATCAACCTTAATTTAAAAACCCTTATTAAAAACTGATCATACTAAAGTAAACATAAGTAATGAACTTGATGAGGAATATATTTTCCAGAAATAAGAATTTCTTCATAGAAATAGTTTAAATGTGATGAAGAAAATATCAGATAAAGTTGAAATCTAAATATTAAATTTTGAAAACTTATTAATGATCTAAAGTATTGTCATTTCTTAAAAAAAATACAAGTAATATACATAATTTGATACTATGCTGAAGATTACATATCTCATAATATTAATTTTACCTAATCTCATAAGTTTAATATTTTTTAAAAATTATAGCACATATATTGAATTGAGGATAATATTCCAATGTTCTAAAGTTAAATAGATTGAAGATATCTATTACATAATTAAATTGTTAATTATGCATTCATATCAATTAAGATTTTTCCTTATCAGTTAACACATTTTCTTGAAATTAAAGTTTATGTAAAGCAGAAAGGAAATCAGTTATATGCAAGCAATTCTTAAATACTAACATCAATAAATGTAAGTATTTATACAATGGGCATTAAATATATTTTGCACTTACACGATACAAAATTTCTTCAGGAGTCAATACTTTTCCATCTTCATCTAACCTAAAAAAATTTAAAAAGTACATATTAAACTGATCAAAAACATCAGTTTTTATTTTGGTGACAAAAGACATTTAATTTTTGTGATATTTTTAATAGTTATCTTAGATTGTAAATCATTACATACACTACTACTATAAGGGTACTATTGAATGAGGTACCTGCATTGAAATGAATATTAATATGCAGTGAATAATAATTTAGTAGATAAATACAAATGCTTGCATAATTTAAAACATAATGACAACTGCGACAATTTCATAAACTCAACATTATATATTTGATGCATACCTAAAAGTCTTACAAAGCACAAGTCTTGAGTACACAGAATTGAAATCTTTTTCTACTTCTTTATTTGCAACCTAAAACAAAAACCGAATGAGCAAAGAAATGCATACCAAAGATGGTAAATTAGGATAATAATAATTGTAACAACTTTTCAAGTGTGTTTTTATTGGTTAAAATAACCACAGTAACACCAATCAAATTGCTTAGTGCAATGAAATACCAAGGTAGTGAGCATGCAATTGAGGTTATTAAGTCAAAAACAAGTCTACTGCATACATATGAAAATTGTCAACTTGCATAAGTTATAACAAAATTGCTCACAAGGATTTGGTTATATATAACATAGGGGAGAATATGGAGGGATGGGACACCAGCAATTATGCCGAAAAGAAATAATGCTTTTCATTTCGGATTCTTGCACTATGCCGAGAAAACATGTTATCGTATTTATTACTAAGAAACGTTTTAGTTGCAGGTTTATTTGAGTTTATGTGACAAAAAGGATATTTTGCAATACCAAAGTAAATAAATCTTATATTTTCAATAAGTTTTAAGTCTCATTCATCATTGCTAACATAATTGTTCTTAATGTTTTGTAGGCTCAATAACATTACTTTTATGAATAAGCAGTTGATTTAAGTCTAAAATAAGCAAGTTTCTATCGATAAGCTACTTTACTGAAATGTTATGTAGAGGGGGGAGAGTTGGGACACCATTATTAAGGATGGAGTTGACTATATATATTATCTTCCATCAAGCAACTAATTATTCCATGATTGACCAAGAAGACATTAGTACTAAGTTGCATTCTCAAAAGATGGCCAGTGGAACTATTCATTAACAGACACATTTTTTATTTGATTTGGATTTTTCGAAATATGTTAGATATAATAAAAGTTGTAATATACAACAAAACCTTAGGTAGAAAAGTGAAAACTGTCTTTTTCAATTTTTAAAAAAAATTTTGGAAATTATAAGTGAGTTTTAACTTCAATAAACATGTCAAGGGAAAGAATGGGACATTTTTCTTGCAATTTAAATTGGTTTATAAAAATACTATATTAGTTATTAGCATCATATTTATATTTTTTAAGTATGTTAAAATGTTTCAAGATGTTATTCTGAATGTTTCAATGCTAATAACAGTAGAAAATAATTTGTAAGAAATATTTTTGTAAAAAAATGTCCCATCCTTCCCTACTCTCCCCTACACAGAAATTCATAGATCACAATTATAATCTGCCATATTTTCATATATTTAAAAATACTTATCTTGTAAATAATACCTCTTTATGCTTTTAAGTAGCGTAACTACTAACACTTTTGTAGCAACCGCCGAAAATTGCATCGTCAATTTCAAACAAATTCCTTCACTTCTATTCCTGTGACTGAGCATTATACAGTTCATTGTGCGATGTGCATTAAATTAATTACAAAATCAAATGATGCCTTTAGTTATTTTCACATTGAAACACAATTCCTACCAAAATATAGAACAATTGAAAAATTTCTTAAAATTTCAGAACTGATAACACAAACTAAACTGTGATATGACATACCAAGGATAAGGCAGTTATAAGTAGTAAAAACTTACTTCTTCTATAAATAGCCATGGATGACATGGTCCACCAAGTAAGGAAGACTTTTTCATTCCGTGTTCCAACACTGCTTTAATAGCAGGACACAATCTAAAAGCAGAAGGTTGTAACCAATTACAATATTTTAATACCAATAAAAAGCAATAGGTAGAACATTTTTATGGGAGGAAAAAGGTACTTTACATGGGACTTACTTAAAAATATATAGTAACATTTGTATTTGCAAACTTACAAAATTGTATATCTACTATAGTGAAAACCATTGACAAAAACAATTCAAGTCAAATAAAAAGCAAAACTTATCTATTGCAAAAAATAACAAGTATATACATTTCAATAAGTGATATTTAAAAAAAAATATGAACATTTGTATTCACAAACTTACAAAATTGTAAATCTGTTGTAATGAAAACTATTGACAAAAATGATTGAAGTCAAATAAAAAGCAAAACTTATCTATTGCAAAAAATAACAAGTATGAACATTTAAATAAGTAAATGCACATTTACTTATTTAAATAAAGTAAATTTACATTTCTCAAGAGAAGAGAAATTTACATTCTTAAATGCAGTAATCTTTTTACAAAAGTTCTATGCCTTTAAAAATTAAACTTACGTTCCACGAGCCAAATCAGTGATAACTTCTGTAACAGAATCATCACCTGCACTAGAATACTGGAATAAAAAGAAATATATGAAAGAAAGTAAATTAAGAAATAAAATTTATAAATGAATGAAGATTTACTCAGGTTAATAAATCTCTTACCTGCTTACTTCTTTCATCAAGAAGTTCCACAAACTTGGCCGGAAACCAACCTCTCAGACCATTTAATTCTCCAATCCAACAGTGTTCATCCTTTTGGCTAATAATCTGATAAAAATGATAAACTAATTGCATAACTTCATTATTAACACATTCAGTTATTCCAACAAAAGACAACTTATTAGGTTTACCAAGGCCAACAATGAATAAGTCTACTATGAATGAATCTGAATTGACGAAATCGTCAAAAGAAATATGGCAGCACTGTGGTGAAAGTAGCTAGTTCACCAACCATTTGTCACATGATGGGGTAGGTGGCTCAATTTGATTGGCTGGCAAAAATAACAAGCTGAGCATGTGCACAAAAGTCATACTGCACATTTCAGTCCTACAAAAATTTATGTTACAGTTTGTTAAGGGTTGCTCACTTTTGAGCAAATACCGATCAGATGCTCGTTGTTGACTTTGACTAAGTACATAAGTTTTAACAAAAGATAAAATCTAAAAGAAAAGGGCAGTATAAATTGGACTTATGACAATCAATCGTTTACTAGAGAAGCATTTTATAACAATTAAAACTGTTGGAAATACATTGTACAACTGGATATGGTTGAACAAATGTAATTTTCTCAACAGCAAAATTTCAGAACCAATGAGGATTTAGATTTCATGTCTGTAGACTTTAAAAAATATTCTCCTTGGCATCTAATCCCATTTATAGACTCAATATTAGGTAATAGTACTTACTGTTATAATGTCGTTTTTTCTAAAACCTAGTTCATCGTCGTCATGTCTTTCAAAATCTAGGCAAGCTTTTGCTCTTCTACGTCGATTGCGGGCAACATTGGCAAATATTTCTTGGTCCCTTGTATGGCCTTCCATAGTATAATCAGCTATAAGGTTCTATAAAAGAAGGTCATACATAAAGTCATACATATATATAAGGTTAGAATGTCAGGTCCAATACACAAGAAATATGAGAGAACACATTATATACATAGCAGTAAGAGAAAGTAGTTTTTATGCATTGCACCCATTATAAATATCAGGATCGTATTTAGAAAACTAACAATAAAAATGGAAAATTCTAATATTTTCCAACAAGCCCTGCTGAGAATATTTTCTGAAAAAAAAGAAAGATGGCCAAACCAAAAATTTACTTGCCCAAACACATTTTGCACATTGAAATTTCTTAAAAGACCTAGAAAATGAGATATTATTTTTAAATGGGCAATTTTCATTTGAATCCCTTACTAATGCAAAAGTTATCATAGGACTGTTGTTTGATTGTTTGCAATGTGTCTAGTTTAAAACTTTCATTTTAAAGAGAAAGGTTATTTTCAATTCATATGTTACAAGAAAATTAGTACTTTCGCCTTAAAAATGTGACTTTTTTTTTTGCAACGATAATAGTCCAGTAGGGTATTTAGTAAAAATACATGCCGAATCTAAATTTTTAAAACCTAAGGTGCAATAGATTTTTCTATTCTTGCATGTTACTTTTAACCAACTGATTTTACTTACATCACAGAAATCAAATCAAATTATATAAAACATATTATATAGAAGCGAATTATAGATACTTTAAAAGAAACACAAACTAAAATGGAAATATTTTAAAGACAAATGCTCTCTGTAAAGTAACACAACCTCTCTTAGAGCATGGGGCATACAATAAAATCACAAATTGTACAAAACATATTATAAAACAATGTGATCATGGCGCCTGTGATTAGGGCATCCAGAATTCAGTGGTTAGAGCAGATCTAAAGATTTGATGACACAGAGTTTATTCTTTTGTTACATACACTTTAGGTAATATGATATCAAATCATAAAATATTTGAATATTAAATATTATTTGAGTATTGCACTATTATTTTCTTGTGGTTATTTGCATGTATAATTAGTTTTGTGTTTTTAACACTTTCTTTAAAGTTTAAGTCCAAAAAAAGTGGTTGTGTGGCAAGACCTATCCGTATCTTGAGTTTGATCATCCTGATTAGACTGGCTTAATAAGATCATTGACCTTACTGACTTTTAACAGCATACTGCAGCCGAATTGAACAACAACTAAAACCTGAAGAAATACTGTAACTTTTACTGTTAAGTTAAAAGAGTTTTCAACACATGTCCCACACACAATGGTTGGAGACTTTTTTTGAAAGATTTTAATGAATCTGTCTTGTTGCCTCTCCAGCAACTGTTAGAAGTCTGTTTTGCTTGCAGGGAGAACTTCGTGGCTATTAACTTTTTTCCTTTCTAAGAGAACTTTGAAAGTACTTTTTTTGATGATGTTGCAGACATGCCTCAAGTACGAGATATGCAAATCTTATAATAGGAGGAAGTATAAAAGCAGAGCCAGAAACTTTCTCTTTTTCATCAGCCAGCGCTGGGAGCTATGCTGAGCTTACCTTTTTTTCGACCTGATTTCTATTGTTTATTTAATGAAATTCGAAAAATATTTGTTAAAAACAAATCTTTAGTTGTTATTTAAAAGTCTGTTTTATCTTCCTACTATCTACGACACTAAAGTAGAAAAGAATTGTTAGATACTGAGACATCCGCCCCGGTGACTTTTTATGGAGTCGGAAGAGGGTGTAAGGCACATTCCCACCTACCCCTCAAATCTTTAAACAGCTTTTATGATGTGATTGAATGCTCAATTACACAATCATCTTCTGAATGGGAAATGTGGACAGCAAGAAAGGTTAGCCATATTTGTCCATAAACTTGCAAGACATGCTGAATAGTGAGTAATAAATAACAAATGTTGAATACTTACAACTTTAATTTTTGGATCAACAGATTGAAAATGACGAGCAACTTGCAAGATGGCTTCCCGCAAGTCAACTAGAATTTCAGTCTGTCTGACGTTTTTACTACGAATATCATCTTCCGTTTCGCCATCCCCAAATATTATAAGTTGAAGCATCGACTTGGATCTTTTTAACTGTCTGCGGTTAAGATGCTGCAAAATAGAAAGATGAACAGAAGTGAAGTAAGCATAAGACTTAGAATATACAGACATGGTATAGATCCCAAGCAAAAAAAAGTTGAACTTCAAGTCAAAGCGATGAAAAACATTAAATTTTAATTAATTTTCAGAAGTTAAACAATTATACTATATTGACAAACAGGTGAAATAAGCTCAATTTTCTATTTTTAAGCTACATTCAAAATTTTAAATTTTAGTCCAAAAAACTCAAATCAGTTTACAGATGGACTGCACTTATGTTTGAATATATGAACATTTTGCAATTATTTCATAAAAAGAAAGCATTAGAAAAACTATGTTCTGTTACAAGTTTATAAATTAAAGGTATAGGTTAATAAAATAATTTAAAAACAAAAGACAAAAGATCTTTAAATTAAGAAATTAAATTTCAACAAAATGTCTATGCATATTTTTAAAAGTATTTTCAGTTTTCAAATGTCTGCTTTCGAACAAAGTTTACAAACTTGAAATTCAAAGCAACAAAGGATAATACGGAAAAAAAGGTTTTTGAATGAATTAGCAAATATATAAATTAAAATTATAAATAAAAAAATTATAAATTAAAAATATAATAATTGTCTTCAATTTCCAATCTGAACATGGTTTGAATTCTCTTGAATCCCCTTTTTTAAATTGTTACAATTGAAGAGTGTAAGAGATGCAGGTGCAATGTAGAAGAAATTTATAAAAAAAAAAAAAAATTACCACATTCGTAGTACATCGTCACCACTACAGTAAATCAAATCTGCATCTATTTAATCTTGATCAAATATCTTTGTTCCTAAATTGCAGCAACAGACTTAATAGCTTTCTTAGGATGCTGCAAAAATCTCAGGGTTTGACCATAAAAGCATAACATAGCACCATCATTCCTAGTAACCTTGAATTAAAGAACTTAGTGATTGAACACGTTAAGTAATTGTATTTAAAAGTAGTTGAACAGTATTGGAACTGAAAAGTGTGCTTAATGTTGATCCACTAAGCTTGAGGATTCATATAGCAGCATCTCAAGATGATTTACCACACAAAAAGCACTATGTTATGAAATTTCTTCTCAGAGGAATGGGCAATACTGGATTATAAAAGTAAATAATTTTATTCTTCACAAAGAAATGTACAATTCTTTAAAAAGCAGCAGCATCCAAATACATTCAAGCTTAAACCAAAGCTTCCAAACATCCCAACTCAACAGCAGTGAAAACACAAGCTCCCTGCTGTTAAAAAAAATCAGAACTGCATCCACACCAGTTCAAGTCCAAAGCCACAACTGGACTAGACTAGACTAGACTGACTCTCATTAATTCTCACGCAAGCCTTTTATAGGTTGGCAACATTCTCCAAAATTCTGGAAATATCCAGACAAATCTAAAAATTGCCACTACTTTAAAACTTGTAATTCCGATATCATTTACAATTTTTACATCAATAAACAGTTATAAGTGATTACAGAACTAAAATAGAATTAGAATATAAATACCCAGGGTTCATATTCATTTTCAGAAAAAAAAATTCCCTGTGATTTCCAGAGTCGTGTTTTCCATTGCGGAGTTAATTTCTTTTAGTCACATAAATACAGTCAAACCTCAATTACATAAATTCTTCTGATAACTCGAAAAAAGTCATTTTTTTTTTAAGAATAACATTCATGCAAGTCTACGTTATCAAAAAAATTCTGTAACTTCAATTCCTCGAGTTAGAGTTAAACGAATGAGAAGAATTTTTTCCAGAGTAACGACTTTTTCCAGGTTTTAGGGGGGAATTTTCTTTTTTCCCCCCCGAGATTTTAAGGCTGATTTGTTTTCCTCGAGTTTTCCCTGTTCTCCCTGAAGTGTATGAACCCTGATACCAAATAATTACATTATGTACACCTATTTACAAATTCTCGTCCGCAACAATACATTTTAAAAGGGGCTCAGCTAGCCTAGTGGTCAGTGTATCGAGCCCATGATCGGAGGGATGTGGATTTGTCCCAGTGATGGCCACCGAAGATCGGTGTGTACCTAAAGAGGGCTGGTGTACATTAAATCTGCTGTGACCTCTATGTCCTCTCGTTGGTGTGGTGGGGTTGGAGAGAGGGGTTTACAGGCATTTTACATTTTTTTGGCTGTGTTAAGCACTTAAATGTGGCAGAAATGGACAGTAGGAAGTTCCAAACAAACAAACATTTAAAAAGTTTTTCCATACCTGTTTTGGAAGATTTCTCGCATTCTCAGGATTCAGGAGAGCCCCCTGGTCTGCCATAAGGTATGCCAGATGTTTGCGTCGATGCGTCTCTAAAGTCATGTCGTTCAGATTGCCAGCCACTTCGTAGGAAACGACAAACAGCTTGTCAACGTCGTCTACTTCACCGGGAATGTCCGACAGGGCATTGAAGATTTGAGCAGAGTTTTCCAGGACTCTCAAATCTGGTTCCTGTTTTAAAAAGAGTCAAATTTTAACAAGAAGTCCACAGTACTTTTCTTCAAAGCAACTCAAGCTATCACTTTAAAAAAAAAAAAAAAAAAAAATTACTTCCAAAAAATGAAAGTTTGTGGAATTGGGTTGTTCTTTATCTTTATTTTCAGAATTGAATAATGACATACTAAATCACTAAGTTTGATTTTAAAAATGTATTACTAGAAATAAAGTTTTTGTTATATGTCAATTTCAAAAATTACTTTACCTACACATCTTCACAAAAAGACTGCATAAAGCTGTTTACAACACATAAGACACAAAGTCTCAAAATAAAATCACAAAATTTCTAAAATAATGGTTTGTCATAGTAAAAATTATCTGTATTCAGAAGTAAAGAAAACTAATCTCGGAAGTTCATGGCTTTTATAATTTAACATCTACTTGACCAGAAAATTAAGGAATTAAATATTGACATGTTTTAAAAGGACCAAGAACTTTGTTCGAATATTTTAAAAAGATTATAAAGATTCCTTTGAACTCCATACATTTTATCACTATTGCTAATCAATATATATTTATTTATTATTAAAAAAAAAAAAAAGTTGATTAATTATTAAAACACTATTATAAAATAATAAATGGAACTCGAACAAAAGTTAACTATTCAATTGCAATTTATACAAAAAGTAGATAAAATGCATGAAAGTTTTTACAAAGAGTAGATAAAATGCATGAAAGAAAGTTTACACAAAAAGGGATATAGTTAAAAAAAACAATTTTAAAATGTACTCCTAAAACTTTAATCTACACGTTTAAAATGTATTTAGCAACTTGATAAAAAATAATTATAGATTCATTTCTATGGTTATGGAGCTTATTTGTTTAAAAAAAAATATTGATTTTTTCACCTTTGGCAAATTTGGTACTCGAAGCTTCTGTAAAAATAAGGTGAAACTAAGTAAGAAATAGCTCACAGTTTTTAGAAAAAAGAAACAAATAAAGTGTATACTAAATGTACTGATAGTTAAAAGTAAACTGTGCTTCCGATAAAATATATACATATAACACTCTTTGAAAATTATTACGCATGCGAAAATAACTCTCATTTAAAATAAAAACCTTGTATTGTAGGCATAAATCCAAAGAAATTCCTTAGAAGTATGAAGAAAATATAAGTAGAAACAAAAACGTAAGCACTTACAAAGTTATCAATTCACTTTTCTCGACACAACACTGACAAACATGCAAATAGTCATATTACATATCCAACATACTTTTATTTTCAGCATTCCAAGAGTAACTTGAAACAAAACGACAGATCCTTCGTAGAAAAACAAATCCCAGATACGCAACAGTATTTTTGTGTGCACAACACTAGCAAACAAGGTGAGGGACCAGTGAAGGGTTATCAGAGACAGTTCTGTACAAGGGAAAGGAATAGATTAGGGAATGAACATATTAGTGAGTAGTAAGATAAGTACAGGCAAAATTTAATTTTATGCATGCATTATCAATATTTTTCATTTGGTAGTACAGTGTTAGTTTTAAAAAAAGAGGGTTTCAAGATGAAAATTGATACAAATTTAAGAGATAGTTCTTAAATAATGCTACATTGAATAATGATAATTAGGAACTATTAGAGAATTATATTGGATTACAAGTAACACTGTCATAAGTAAGAGGATAGATATAATAAGAAGGGCACTCTGTAGTGTAACATTTGTAATTTTTATAAATAGGTCAAAATTAATAGTAAACTAAACACACATCATTAAACAGTTGCTCTATTTTATAGTTTCAAAAATGTCAAAATAAGTCAGTCATACAAATAGTTACTATTGCTTTTTATTTTTTTACCTAAACCGAAGTAACAGTTGTATTAATTTTTGAACTATTTAGAAACTTCTTAAAAATTATTTATCCCTGATCTTCTACAACTTGCTTCCTGATATTTTCAAGAATAACCTATTGTTCTGAAAATTCTTTGTTTCCTAGATTTTCTAAGAACAACAGAACTAAGTACTCTTCAAGCAGAAACCTATTATGTTATCCAAGGTTCCCACTCAAATCACAGAATGAAAATCAATGACTTTTAAGGACCTCATTAATGTTTTTAAGGACCTTTGAAAATGTGATTTCAGCATCATGTCTATATATAAATTTTTAATAAAGTATATTTTACCAAAAAAAGTTACAACTTGATGGATGCGTAATACAAATAATGACAGAGAATTCCGATAGAGTGCGGATAAGTGGAGGTCAAGCTGGGATAACAAGTCCGAGTTGTATTTTTATAACTTTTGTAAGTGGGCACACAACATCCGCAAAAATTGAGGACTTTTAAGGACCTCTAAGCATTTTCAAGGAATTTTAAGCACCTCTAAGCATTTTCAAGCACTTTCAAGGCCTTGAAAATGAGTTCAAAAATATTAAGCACTTTTAATAATTTTCAATAACAGTGGGAACACTGTTATCATTTAAGGCAAGTAAATATATTACAATTTGTCTTCAGCTTTGCAATTCCCAGACAGGGCGAAAGAAACAGAGGATGAAAAAGAGGAAAGGGCATAACCTTAAGAAAAAATAAAACATATCAGAGTATAAAGAGAGAAGAAATTGAATATTTCTCTCAATTCTCAATTAACAATACTTTAACAATAATAAGAGGCTATAAACAATTAGAAGCTAAATTTAAAGAAATTCAACTCGCATACATTAGAGTTATTGTAAATGTTCTAAAAAATATTAAAGTTACTGATTAAAAATCACATAAAAATTTAAAATAAAGTATTCGTCCAAATGTTATCAAAAAAGAAACATTTGTGATTGAATTATTTGACAAAAGAAGCAGAATAAAGTTAATTATTTGCTCTCTAATTTTTAAAAAATATGTATATTCTAATGAAGGAAAACTAAATTCATCAATTTATGATATTTTATAAATCCTCAGATTAATTCCTGTTATTTCTAAAAATGCTAATATTCCTACTATTAAACACACTGACAATACACAGATTGTTTTTATTTATCGATAAATTTAATTTTTAGGTTATAACAGTTTTAATCCCCATGGTAAATGTTGATATTGGAGTGAGATAACTATATTTTATGCGGATTAATACGAGATCTTTGTAGGTGTGTAGTTTGTTTTCCCTCTGCCAGCAATTCTCATTCTGATATGATCGAGTCAAGACCAGTGTGGTAATGTGTGATAAGTAGAGGTCAATGCTGTATGTCAGAAACTCTATACATCATCTACCTTTCTGTCCTGTTTAATTAAATATACTTATTCAACCTATACCCTTATTTAGTGAAAAGGACAACCCATTCTTTGATTACTAGTTATATTTCAGCTAACCTACTCATATTCTCTTAATCATTACTCACTAATTTGAGAATCTAAATCAGCTTGAAATATAAATAAGTGAAAATGTATATAATATGCTGTACGATATGCCAAGAAATATTCTGCATATAATGAATTAAGTATATATGTATGGAAAAAAATCTAATTTAAATGTTTGAAATTAAATAAATTAACACCTGTTGGCAGTAAACAGTCCTAAAATATAAATCAGAAAGTTTAAAAAATAATGGGAAAAAAAATCTACCAAACACACTTAACTCATGATTACCAAATAACGAGTATCAATGTATCAATAAAAGAAAAAAATTAAATCCTAATATATTTTTAATTGATAAAACTAAATAATTACCGATATCATGCTCCTTTAGAACTACATCCAAGTCTGGTAATACACTACTTATAAGTGATACTAAAACTCGTTGGTCTGCCTGCACACCAATAAGTGTACTGGAATAGTAGGAAGCGGGTAACAAATCTTCAACTATGGTACACATAAGCCAAAATGCATCCTCTTCTTCCAAGAATAGAAGTAGGAGGGCTGCAATCTGGAGAAAGAAAATATTACACAAGAATAATGAGACTTTCTTTAAACAATCAGCATTAAAATAAAAATATTTCATCTATTAAAATATTTCATCTTAATAGAAAAAATGTCTGCTTAAAACATATGTACATGCTTGTTGACTTTTTAACAAGTAACTTTCAGCAAAATCAAGAATCTCTTAAACAAAAATGGTCTTAAAGAAAGTTAATATAGAGATTAAACAACAAGTCTGCTGTCAAAGGTTCCGATATTAAAACAATGCTAAAAACTTATATATTTAATTATTTTTCTCAAATATAAATTTGCTTTTTTAAATCTTTTACATTAACTTCGATTTTGTGTGGGTGTGTATGTTGATGGCGGGCAAATCTGCGAAGGTCTAACTAACCCACTTGCTGTCATCCAATCTCTCTGAAACTTAGCAGATAGATTCGATAATACATTTTATCAAATTTTTTTTTGGGGGGGTGACACTGTCACTGAAAGGTTGCTTTTATGGAATACTAATAAACCAACTAATCGCGTAATCTAATAGCACTGAAATAGCATTTAACTGATCATTAAAGAAACTCTTTCCAGGTGCCAAAACTGTTTTAATAAATTAATTAAAAAGTTGTTTTAATCATAAAAAGTAAAAGATATTTGGATGTGAATGCATTTTACATTTTTCGGAAAACAAATTGTAATAAATTCCACATGTGCCACATCTTTTTTTAGAGTAGCTGCAAAATTCTGGAAAAAAAAGTTTCCTGATTTCCCAGATATATTTCTAAAAAATTCCCTGATTTTATGGCAAACTTTCTTTTTCAAATTTAGCCAACTTTTTCAAGTGTGTAGATTCCCTGATCACAAATAGAACATGTATGCTAAAGAGAAAATATGCCAATTTTTAAAAAATAGTTTTGGCTGAAATGAAAAGTTTAAATTATTCCATAACATTAAATTCCTAACGATTACTAGCACAATTTTCCTGTTAAATGACATCAAAATAAAAATGAACAGGGAAATGTACATTCAAAACAAAGAAGATTTCCCCAGTTTTCATGAAATTTTTAAAAATCCCCCGACATTTCCCAAATTTTTCCCAGAATCGGAAAGTTCCCTGGCATTTCCCCAGGTTCTTTGACTACGCTGTTTTTAAATACTTTGATCATTAGCTGATCTTGTTAAAAGTGCTGTTCGAAAAATAATTTTGAAAAGAAATTATGTCTCTTTTGGGTAATATACATAAAAAATTAGAGGCAAATATCCTCTAGATATCCAAATGGCATCCCAAATATTCATGTTTTAATCCCCTTACCTGCCAAAAAAACTTACCTAGATTTGTTCCATAGTGCCACCATTTTTCACATAGGTGCGCATAGTTATGCAGAAAATTTAAATTTTTTTTTTTTTTTTACAATTTTGTATATTTATAAATTTAAGTAAGAAAATATGATTCTTAACACCGGATGACAGCCAAAATGATCTTAGGAAATGTTTAAAGCAATCTTAAGTGCAACATTTTCAAAATTAAAAATTTGAAATTTTTTTATTACTATTTAATTTTAATTTAGGTAAGAAAATATTATTTTTATCACTGAATGATGTCCAAAATGATCATAGAAAATGTTTAGCACCATTTTAAGAGCAAATTGTTTTGAAAATTTTAAAATTGCAATGCAATCAATCATACTTTGGAAAGGCGTATATATACACCAGGAGCAGTTAATGCATCGACTTAGCGAGGAGTATATATACACCTGCGGCAAGCAAGGGGTTAATGTTTTAGACTATCAGGCAAACCCATAGAAGTTATACAATTATTATAAATATTGAAGCATATTATGAGTTTAAAGTATAAACCTATTATATACCTATTTTAAGTATATTACCCAGACTATAACTATTTCCCTAATTTTATACGGACCTCTTCACCCAGAGGTTGGAATGGAATAACTCCTCTCAAAACAACTCCAAAGGCTGAATAAGGAAACAAGAAAATAAAAAATTTTAGACATAGCAAAGTCGTGGGGACTTTAGTTCTAACCAGAGATTAAAGGAGTTGCACAATTGGTCAAATGGACTAAAATAACAATGGTTCTGCGTGAGGTTTGTTAAAGTAGTAAAATTTATTCGATACTCAATTTGAAATAATTCATGTAGTTTTAATTCGTATATAAGTAGACTAGACAAAACGTGAGCAAAAGGTTAGGATACTTTTTTTTTAATAGATCTAAACATTGTACTGAAAATATTGATAAAGATTATATTGGGCAAAGATTTTCGATAAATGAATATAACAATACACAATTTTTGGCTGAACAATTTTTAGGCTTCAAAATGAATATACCTTTTACTAAGATACATATATAGAAATACTGTCTTGTTCTCATACATTGTGGATCAAAAAATAAAACATTCTATCATTGGGTATTGCAAAAATACACATTGATGAAATCCATTATAATACAAAAGAACCTTAAATTATTTGGATGCAAGATACATGTCATTATGTTATGTCACAATTATGTTAGGAAAATTTGCGTGGGAATGCCACACATCACAAAGTTTAATATAATATCTTAAATCAAGAAAGCAATGCGAGTACTGCTATATTGAAAAGTGTTAGATGTAGGTACTTGAAAAATAACATTTGCACTGTCAAAACTTATGTGAAAATTACATTTTTAGACATATTTGCTTTCAAAATAAACCTTTTTTGAATGAATAACCATAAAAGTTGCAGTAGCAAATAAAATTGTAAAATGCTGCCTCAAAAAAAAAAAAAAAAAAAAAAAAAAAAAAAATCATCTGTCTCTACAACAATACTTAAAATATTGAATGTAGTCTAGACATAACCTACATTTTCCATTTAGTTCTAGTCCACTGAATCAACAAAATAATATAACCCAAACTGGTTTATTAGAATTCCGTAAAAGCGACCTTACAATGACAGTCCCCAAAATTTTATAGAAAGCATTGTCATCAACACTGAATCTATCTGCCAAGTTTCAAACCGATTGGATGATGGCAAGGGATTAATTAGGCCTCCACAGGTTTGCCCACCATCAACATACCCAGTCACAAACATACAAAATCGAAGTCAATATAAAGGACTTAATAACTTACCACTCCAGTTCCCTGGCAGTACCCAATATCAGGATACAGCCACGCCAGACCCCTCAGTATTCTACGCAATCTAGGAATGCCTGTGCTGTTAATGTGAGAAAAACAAGCATTGCTAGGCAGTGTTCGAAGGAGATCCTAAGAAACAAATTTACAATGACGTGAATTCATGAACGATAGTAATTCCAGTTTTATTACTTAAAATTATATACAAACCTTGTATAAATAAATCATCAATTAATATATTTATAGAAATTTCTAAATTTGAATTATTATGAGTATTTTAAATTTCAAATAAAAAATTTTAATATCATTTATATAAAAATGTATTATAAAACTGGCATCAAAATTGTCAGTAAAATTATGTATAACACCACACACATAAATTTAGAATTGTAATGAGAATGATGTGCAAAAAAGAAGCGTATATATAGGAGAGAATAGGGAGGGATGGGACACCAGCAATTATGTATAAAAGAAATATTACTTTTGATTTCTGACTGTTGTACTATGTAGCATAATATCATATTTACTGCTAGAATCATTATCATTGCAGGTTTATTTGAGTTTATATCGCTAAAGGCTATTTTGCAATACCAAAAGTAAATAAATACTTACATTTTCAATAAGTTTTCAATATCATTCATTGTTGCTAACATAAATGTTCAAATGTTTTGTAGGCCCAATAATATAACTTTTAAGAATCAGCAGTTAATTTAAGTCTAAAATTAGATTTTTTTCTTTTTTCAATAAGCTATATTATTGAAATGTTATACATAAGGAGGGATAGAACATGATACCCCAGCAGTTTCCCTATAATGCCTCCAGCAAAATGATTATGCTGATTGCACAAATTTTGCAGTATTTTGTTACGGTAAGAATATCTTTTTTGGAATTGAATTGCGTAACAAATCAAACAAAGTTTTTAATAAAGTGTAAATAAATGTACCTAAAAATATACAAGAGACAGAAGTAAGAAACGCAAAAAATTACAGGAATGAAGTAAAAAAGAACACAGAAAGAAAGGAAGTCTCAGATTGATAAATCGACACATGGGGAATTATTAATATCTGCTCATGACACTGTCAATGATAATATTGATAGTAATGTAAATAAATGTACTTAAAAATATACAAGAGATAGATTGAAAGAAAGGTAACAAGAGATATAGGTTTAAATAATGTTGTTGTTAAATTTCCAAACAAAAAATTTGTTGTACACTATGTTGGAAGAGTCAAGAGCAAAGAGGATACTAGATAAAGCTTTAAAATAATATTTATCTTCCCTTAAGAAACCGATTGTTCCATTCTTGACCAAGAATACTTTATTGCTAAATTGCATCTACAAAAGATGGTCAGCTGAACTAGCAATGAACAGATTGATTTGGATTTCATTTTTAGTTGATTTGGAATCAGTTGTTAGTTGATTTGGATTTCACAAAATATGTTAGGTAAAATAAATGTTATCATACACAATAAAACTATAGGTACAAGAGTGAGACACTGCCTTTTCATACTTTCATAATATTTGTGAAAATTATGTATGAATTTAAACTTTAAAAAACATGTCCTGTCTCCCTATTAAAAACATTCACATAAGGGAGGGATGGGACATTTTTCTTATTATTTAAATTGGTTTATAAAATTAATATATTAGCTGTTAACATCATATTTATATTTTTAAAGTGTGTTAAAATATTTCAAGATATTATTCTGAATGTTTCAATGTTGTGTGTGTGTAACAGCAAAACATAATTTATAAAAAATATATTTTATATATATGTCCCATTCCTCCCTGTTGTAATTCCTTAGAAATTATGGTGAATTAATTTGCAATAGCATACACATTACACAGCAAATACATATTTTTTAAATTTTTAATTTATATACTCATATAAATATTCTAATTAAAAATTTATTTCAATTTTAATGCATACAAAAATATAAAATTAACATAATACCCATTAATTACTTTTATAAAACTAAGTAGACTGAATGAATTAAAAATCCTACACTGACTATGACTTTTAAATTTTAAAATACTTATCCAGATATCCAATTTACTTTTTCAATCTGTTTGGAAGTCATAACATGATCATTTGAACTGGCCTTGACCACGTCCTTGTAAGTTAAATCACAGGAGAGCTTTTTCTTCATGGCGCCCGACAACCGCATCCAAAGCTGCGGACGTAGAGAGTGGGGAATTCCTTGACGAATCATAGCACTCAGTTTCTCAGATCTGGAAAGGTAAGGCTCTACCTGAAATGGAAGGTTTGAAATGAGAAAGTAAAATCGACTAACCTCAACTGAAGTTCTTTTTAATGAGGAAACACCAACAGCTTTTGTTTTAAAAGAAAGAAAAAACTTAATCTTATTTTTAAGAAATCTTAATTATATAATTCCAAATGAAGTAACTGATGAAGGTGAACTTCAACCCTTTTCAATTTGATGGAACATTCAACAATGTAATTACAACTCATCATATAAGAAGTTTTTGAATATCTAATAATTAACCAGATTGAGGATAAACAACCATGGTAACCAAAAAAAGACAAAAAATATTGAGTTTTCCAATTTTTATCCCATAGTTTGGAGAATATTTTTCTGAATAGCTCTGCAAAAATTTATAGTTGTACCTTAAATAGATAAATTGGATAATATTTTTACGAATAGCTTTGCAAAAATATATAGTTGTACCTTTAATAGATAAAAAGTTATTTTGTATTTTCTAACCCATCCCAAACTGTTTCAGGTTAATTTAAAGGGCTCTTTGAGAGTAAAAAACACTTCAAAACTGGTTTAATACTAAAAAGGGAGTTACTCTAGAGAGTTTTTTACATTACTCATAGATGTGTAAATATTGTGCATTTATGTTTGATTAAATATTATAGAATATTTATGAATGTCTTTCTGAGGTAATCAACTGTAAAAGTGGTAAAATAGGAAAAATAAAAAACCTTCAATTTGTGTCAAGCATCCCAATGTATAGGGATAGTTGATTGACCCAAGTCATATTTGGAAGTATACAATTCAAAATTATAAATGTGACACTTTTACATAATAACAACATAACTCCCATTAAATAGTCCAAGGTTAATACTTTTTTATTGTTGTTCAGTGAGATCAATACTTATAATTTTTATTAGTTACATATTGTTAATATGGGGTCCACATACTGTAGACAGTTAAAAATATTTGCAGTCTGAAAGGAATTTCTGTTCCGGTATAAGTTCAAGAATAAGAAAATAACTATTTATTGAACTGTAAATGTAAATTCATATTTAAACACAAATTATGTCAATCTTTCTTTTTTAATTGAAAACTCGGGTGGATAAAGAACAGAATGAATTTGGTCAGGCGATTTGTACAACGAATATTATAATGTCTTTTGAAAGGAAAACAAACTGATATGTTGAATGGTTGTAGTCTGTGAGAATAATGTGAAGGGAATGTTAGAATTTATTAATGTTAGCTTGTGCACAACATTAATGTCAACTAACGACATACAACTTTCAATATTATCTATCAGTAACAATATCTTTATATCAATTAGAAATCTAACATACTTCATAAAATGGTATAAAAAAAAGAAAAAAGAAAAAAAATTGTGAAATGCATTCGAATAATATTCCTATCTTGGGTCAAGTTTTCTCAATTGTAAATTTTTTGCATAACTCTCAAACATAACCATTTGCAAGTAACTAGGCAAACACTATTGTATTTGTTATTGTATAAAAAAAGTATACAAAAAAAAAGAGGTCTTACTTTTAAACAAAAACCTTTCTAACATCAGTGTTTACAACACAAAGATATAATATTTAGAGCATGAAAACTTAATTTGTTTTATAGTTTAAAAATGTATGCAAAGATTCAGTTGTCATTTTCACCACATGGTCAGCTAGCTAACTGAAGGGTAATAAATGATACCACTTTCAAAACCTTCCGAATTCTGAGAAAATCCTTGAGTCAAAATCCCTAGGGGTCAAGTATCCCTTGTTCCCTTTCATTCCATTTTAATTTTAATTACTGTAAACTATAGAGAAATTATTAGCATATTTATAGCAACAAGTCACGGTACAATCATATGTTTGTAAATACTTCAATGCCTAGAAAAAAAAATCTTTAACACCATTTTTCTCGGTTCATTATTTTTCAGTTTGAGTGATTTTTAAGTCTCTAAGGCTTTTTTCTAAATTTAGTAAGGATTGGGAAATTTTTATGGGGTATTTATATACATTTGATAAACCAAACCTGGTATGGTATAAGGTCTGCTAGATTTAATTATTTTATTTTTTTAAATTGCAAAGTCAAAAACTAGTAAAAAAAAATAGTTGCTTTTAGTAAAAAAAAAACCAATAAAACCTTTTCCATAGCTTTCATCTTTAAAACTATACCAATTATTGTGAACAATTATAATACGAATATATTGCAAAAATTTCACAGGAAAAATATTTAAAATTGGGAAAGGAGTAGCATTTCAAAAAAAAAGTTGTAAAATTCTTTAAATTTTAAATTGATCAAAAACTTTTTATTCAAAAAACTTTTAGCTTAGATTATGTTTAGTTATCAGCAATACAATGTAAAATCAATATGGTTTATATTTTAGTGGTGCAATAGTTTAAAAGAATTTTTTGAGTAATGTGTCCCCTTTAGTGAAGGTCTCTTTACAAATTCTATGGAGGAAAAAATCTTTAATCTTTTCTGCCATACCTACTAGTAACTCTCAAATCAAGAAGGATATCTAATAACTAATCTAACAAACATATTTTCATAAAAATTAGTACACATAATTGACTTCAAAGAAAAATGAACTTTGAAAGGAAAAAAAAAAACATTGGTTCAATAATTTCCACACAAGATGGAACAGTGCATAGGCAAGCCATAAAAATAGTTAAAGAGATTAATGGACCAACGTACTTTAAAGATTAAAGTTTTAGACCCAAAAGAAAACCCACTATAGTTCAGAACAACCATCATAATTTTAATATTTAGGGCATTCTTCATGTCCTTGTTTGAAAATATGAACTATAATTTTGGAAGTCACAAATTACCTTGTCCCAAGTCAAATCCCCCACTTCATTATTGTGAGTGAACTCCAGGTATGCTATCCATTGCAAACGGTGCTGGGGATCCTCGACAAAAGGTATGCTCAAGAGCTTACTGGAATTCTGTTCTGGTCCATCTGGTGAATAGAAACGCATAATAGATAAGACTAAATAAATATGCTCATAATATTGAAATAATATACATCAATAATTACCAATTTTTTAGGAATCTGCCCAAGAATGCTTCTATTGTCAATAATTGTTATACTATTATCTTCTTTATCTTAATGCTACATTTTTACTGGTAAATAAAACTTATTTGTTTATTGTTTAAACATAAAGCAGTTACCAAAACATAAATGTTGATTCTATAGTGCACTTAGTTAGCAGAAAATTTAATCCTTTATTGCTGAAAAGGCTCATGTCCAATTTCCAAAGAAATTCTGAAAGTACATAGGGCTTTCTATTTATAATATTTTCACATGGTAACTGAAAGTGCACTTTGTTTACTATATAAACAGTTGCACAATCTAATTGTATAATGGTGGAGATATTTATTTATACAGCTAATTGTTTAAAATTATTGAAAGAAGTAATTGATTCTGAAGTTTATAAGCTAGGGCGGAACATTTTCTAAAAAAAATTTATATTTAGAAATAGCCAAGAAAAATACATTCCATAGAACTGTACACAGTTTTCTAACCTTCATTATTTGAAAATATATTTTGATCATAACTTTTCTCTTAAAATTTCACATCTTAATGAATAAATAATACAAAAGAGACTTCTTTCTTTATAGATCTTTAGATATCTTTTATTGGAAAAACATTGCTAACTTAAAGTCAAAGAAAAAGCAAGCACACTCAGCAACATCCTTAAGGAAAGATTTGGCTTTTAAAGAATTGAAAAGTTTTAAAATATACACATCATATTACCTTCTTCATCTACACGGAAACCAAATTCATCAAAGCGATAATCAGGATGGCATTCAGAATCTTCTGGCTATAAAAGAAATTTCTTTTAAGTAACATGGCAATAATAACAAACAAATTTGTAAAACAAATTTCTTTTCCACTAAAAATATTTTTTTTTTCCACTATTCATTTCCTCTCATTCGATTCCAAGGTAAAAGATAGTTTGATTTTTTCCCCCTAACTTCAAAAGAAAATTTAAGATTTTTATTAGAGGATTAAATACTTTCCAGTAAATTTTCAATAAAATGTGAAAACTTTTTAACACATATATACAGTACCATGAAAAAAGTCTAATGGATAGTAATTAAATGAATAATGCAATAATTTAAGAATTGTTATTCTATTTGAGGATAAAAGTTTCCCAACTTAATTTTTTTTTAATTTATTTGCATTTTATGTATATTAAAATCTAAATTTAATATATAAGAAGAAAAAATTGATTAAAAAGAAAATGATCAAAATAGTAAGTTTAAAATCTTTTTAAATTTCAAAGATAGCAAATTTCAAAATATTTTATGCAAACTTCATGGAGAGGGATACTGTGAAGGTATTTCTTCACTCTCAACTTGGGTTGAGCATTTATTACATTTTTTACTATTTTAAAACAGCCCACACAGTAAAGAATATAAGTAAAGACAGTGAAAAAAATATAATATAAACCATATAAACAAAGTTTGTAAAATAAATCCATTATAAGCTTTGCCAATTTTTATATTCATTAACATAACGCTGATTCTGTTGTTAGTGTGTGCTTTGCATTTAATTTTAAATATTGTAAACATCTTCATCAGCAAAATATACGGCAACCTATGTTTAAAAATGTATTCATTATGAATGTGAATTTAAGCATTCACGTCCAAATATCTTTTATTTATTACGATTAAAACAATTTCGGCCACAGGAAAGAGTTTCAACAATGATCGGTTGAAATTCTTTCACTTACCCAAACAATGATAAACTGACTGGACCACACTCCGTACTAAATTTACATCCAATTACCTTTTATTTATTCTGATTAAAATAATTTTGAGGAAACAACTTCCACAATGGTCACTTGAATGGGATAGAAAATACATAATTATAGAAACGTGAGTAAAAGCGACCTTTTAGTGACAGCCCCCAAAACTTGATAGAATGCAGTGTCATCGAATATATCTGCCAAGTTCCAATGATGGCAGGTGGGTTAATTAGGCTTCCGCCAATTGCAGCCACAAAGAAACAAAATTGAAGTAAATATTAAGGATTTATTAAAACTAGAGTAGGTGTGATTTAAAAGTGTCAACTGCACCTTTTTTTGTCCCCCGCATGGATAGTTCGTTAAAGGGATCTGGGACTCAACATTTTTAAAATTCTAAAAACAATTTTTATTATTGTAAACAATAATACAAATATTTTTTAATAAAATGGCATAAAAGTGTTATTTCTATCATTAGTAGAACTTAAAATATTTAAGTTTTTGTTACGTGACAACTGTATCTCAGACATGCTATCTTGAAAACTTTGAAACTGTTTTTCTCTGTGATGGCTGTTTGTCCCTTTTTTTTAGTTTAAATTGATATAACTTAAAAACTACTTGTTATAAATCTAGGAAACTTTCCACGATTATTTTTCATATATATTTCTTTAATTTGTCTTCAGGAATGTTTTTAACTCAACTTTTTTAAATTAGTTTTTGGAGCTTTGCATACTATGGATTTTATACAGTTTTTGCACAAAATATTTTTTATTTTTAAATTTTTTTTATATGAATTATAAGAAGTATTTTTATGCAAAAATGAAGTGATTTATAAAAAAAGTGTTTTAGATGTATCAAATTTAGGAAATATCAAAATTTTAAAGTTTTTTCTTCTTTTTTTTTTAAATATATTTTTTAAATTTTAAAATAGTCTTTTAAGTTTCAAAGCATCCTACATTATTGCATAAAAAATTTCAGAAAAATAATTCTACAAATAAAGATTTTAGACTTTTGAG
Source organism: Linyphia triangularis (assembly GCA_963978545.1). Classification (NCBI taxonomy): domain Eukaryota; kingdom Metazoa; phylum Arthropoda; class Arachnida; order Araneae; family Linyphiidae; genus Linyphia; species Linyphia triangularis. The sequence goes on from OZ021727.1 coordinate 5,314,067, forward strand.
TCCCATACTTCAGTAAATAGTTGTTGTAAAACTAAATTTGCATCTAAACCCCCTTGAGACTGAAAGGGTTAATGACAAAAATAATTTTTTTAAACATATATATGGAAATGTCATAATCACAACAGGAAATGCTTACTTGGGCCAGTGTTGCGAGTAGATCTTGCGGCCACATGGAAGGAGTGAGTGCAGAGAAGGGTCCACCAGGGGCTGGGGAATAGCCCTGGCCACTCGAGGGAGAGCCAAATAAATTCGCACGAATGCTGATGGCCTCGCCAATGTCGTCTCCATAGGGGTCGTCTTCATCTTCGGAGAGGGTCTCCACTGTTCATTGGAAAATAGGTTACAAATAATTTTTTTCATTACTGATCATTTATAAGAAATGTAAAAACAAATCAGTTCTGGTAAAAATCCAAAATAACTATATTTAGGTGAAATATTAAAGTCTGTGGTGAAAATATGTAACATGACTAAATACCATAACAAGGTGCTAAGCCATGATTACAATGTTACTAAAATTGAAACAATTAAATGTCAATGAATAATATTTAGTTAATGCGAGTTTTGCTTAATAATTGAGTAGCTTTTTGCAATTGTCATATTTGAGGAAATGTGCTGCACGATTTTGAAGAGTTATTTACTTCTATATAAAGTCACTTGCTGTGCTGTATATAACTTGAAATACTTTTTTACTTGTGATGAACAGTATCTGCACAAGGCTTTTCAATTCTGCTTCTATATTGTCTGATACTAAAAACTTAATTTCGAACATTTTGTCCCTTGTATGGTCTGTCCCTTGCATAAAGCTGCACAATTATTAAGATTTCTGATAGAACAAGAAATAACAAACAGTCATAACTCTGGTCATTTAAGAATAAAGAACAGAGCTTTTCACCCAAATGCAACAATGGTTTTCTTACTTGAAGGAGCATAGATAAAAATAAAGCAATAACCAAATGACAACAAAACACATTTTCTAATTTCTTTTATGATTTATATGAGATTATGAAAACTGATTGTAAAAGATGGCAAAAAGTGTTTGAAAATAAAACTTGTGAAAAAAATTCACAATATTCTTTTTTACTGTAGGTCAGAGTATATTGTCAAAGTATTGTTGTTTACATGTTTTCTACACTTTCAAATAGCTGTTACATAAGGGTGGGGGGGGGGAACAGTTTGTTTCCTGTACCTTGACTGACTAAAAAATTACAATACAAAAAATTCCGAATTCTAAAGTTTTTTTTAGAGTTTTCAAAAAGTTTAATTCTAAAAAAAACTTTTTAATTAAAATGGACAATTTATTAATGCCAAAGCAATCATGTAATAAGCAGCTAAACTTGAAGAAAAATTATAAATAACACCTACTAAAATACCCAAAATGGAATAAATAGTATTTTACATCACTGTTCACACCTCTGGTCAATCTTAAATCTAATATAATATTTATTCTATAACTTCAAAATATTCTATAATACAAATTCAAAGAATTTTATAACTTATTGTAACATAACTTGATTTTCTTTTAATTTTTTTATTATTATTATTTTAACCTAAGTTAAACAGATTATTTAGATTTGCCTTCTTTAACTTAGTGTCACATAACTTGATTTGCTATAAATATATTGAGCAAAAAAAAAAAAAAAAAAAAATCCTACCTTCCCTAATATTTTTGCCTATGTTACAAGAAACAAGCCTTTCTTTTCTTAAACTAAGTTTAACAAAACTTTTTCCTACCTACTATTTTTGGCCATGTTAAAAGAAAAAAACTTTTTTTTTTACCCAAGTTAAATAGATTTAGATTTAACTTTCATAATTTACTTATAAAGTTTAATAAAAAATAATTTAATTTATTTAAATATCAAATAGTTTGTTCGCCCAAAATGTAACTAATTAATGTATCAGACTCTTAGATAAATAGATTCATTTTAAATTATCACTGATCTCTTTTGGTAAAAATAAATTATAGAAAACTTAATACGCAATCAAAACAATTTTAATTTATAGAAAATTACTAAAATTTAAGGTTCAATAACTTATTAAAAAGTTGTAATATTTATAATAATTAAGTAATAAACAAACAGTTGGCCACAACGATAAAATGAACTTTATAGTATCACAGTTTTATTCATTGTGATAGTAAATTTGCCTGTCCTATTAAAATGGTTAATTTAATTATGTCATGTAGAATTAAGTTAACATTTTAAGTTTTTCATAGTAAATTTAATAAAAAAATAAAGGAATAGGAAAATAAATTAACTATACCAGTCGTGTTTTTCCCACTGTATCCTTCAGGAGATTTTCCAAAGACAGCTCTAGCTAATTCCATCGTAAAGTAGATTTTTGAACATATATCAAACCTGTAAAAAGATTAGCTCTTAAAAATCGGACAAGTTAGAATTATAACGATCGAGAAATATCTGTTTATATTTTATTACAAAGTTGTAAAAAGTGTTTTAATAAACAATATTTGATTAATTTAATTGTATTGAAAATGAAGAGGAGATGACACAAAATCCGTTTGACAGTATTCTAACTTACCTGCAACGTATATCTCATATTATTTTGCTTTGATTTTGAAGAAGAGGTTTGTCATTTTTGTAATAATCGGCTTGAAATTAGTGGAAAATATTAAGTTAGACATAAAATTAAAGTATTCGATGAACTGTTAACAGATGGTTTGTATTGGTTTTACCAGACCGTTACGGTTAGATAACTACTTTCGGAATACCTAAATGCCACGATGTCAAACATGTGGGTGTTTTATAAGCATTACATTTGTGACGTCAGATAGGTATTTTTTTGCAAATGTTTAATATGATAATTATTTTGTTTCTTTTGAAACAAAATAGTTATAATAATAATAATAACAACAGAATAATATTCCATGTTAATTCCTTAACAAAGCAACATTTCGAGCAATAGTTTTTTAATGATATTGATAATTAATACAGAAAATATGTCTTCAGGATCTCTGCGCCTTGTGTGCATTTACTTTAGGCAAGAAATTATTATCCCGGGAGCTGTTAATACAATTTTTCAATCTGTTGGTCATAATTGAGACAACATTTTAGTGGAAAATGTAAGCTAAATTCCACAATTCGAAATGTCGACGTTTTAAAAACCTTGTGTTTTAGCGTCAAAAATACTTCCAAATTTATTACTTTTATAAATTCGAACACCGCTAACATAAATGTGCAAAAACATTCATCATTAGCAAAGATCACCAAACCCAATGGATTTTCAGTTTAAATCCACGGAATTTTTTTTATCTTCAAGTAGCGTCCAAAGTGTAGTCAGAACAGAGCTGGTGGATCTATTTCACGACGTGGTCCTCCTGAGAATTGGCAATGTTAGTTATGGGACCAAAGCAACCAAGAAAGAGGACAAAGTTGTTCTCTAGTATCAAAGTAAATTTCTATAGCACTAATGCACCCTTAACAAATTTAGTTGGACAACTTTTGTGTGCAGTTGAAGAGAAATCAATGCATGTCATTTGTGCATAATTTTTCTTGGATAAAGATGGTTGAAATTGGAGGTTGTCTGCCGATGGTGAACTTTAAAATCTCTACAAATGTTGGAAACATTTACTTATTACTGAAATTTAAAATAAGAAAATAAGAATGCTATTTATTTATTATTATTAATATTGTTGTTGTGGTTATTATATTATTAATATTATTTTGGTATTTAAGGATAGGGCTATTGGTGTACTTTACTATTAAATTATAGAAAGTTTTAGTATAGTGACTTTGATGGAAGTTTAATTTATAGTTATTTTACAGAAAGATCACAGCATCAGAGACGCACAAGTAAGGTAATATGGATATGGCGGAATAAACCATTCCTATATTTTAAAATCATTTTGCATTTATAGAATTAGAAGAACATTTAGGCCGGGCCTAAAACGTCGAAGTATTTTGGGTCTTTTAGCGGTAGTGTTGAAAAGTTGTGGACTCTCATTATTAAAAAATGTGTCAAATCTTAAAACTCTGAATTGATATCTTCTGTCGCCTCAATGGATCGAAAGTTAAGAAAACTGGACTAGAAATACTTAAAATTCAAAAATTAATAAACAATCACATTTTTCGTTGATAATTTTGCGGTTATGTTGTTGTTGTTATTGTTTTTCAACAACAACACCTGTAAAAACTTTTCGAATTACACGTTAATATCTTTTACCGCCTCGAGGGCACCTAATTTTGGAAATTAAAGGCAATTTTTTAAATAAAAACACAGTACATTTTCCTCATTGTAATGCGAAAATAAACTTTATTCTCTCCTTTCAGACATACAAATTACAAAATCATCATTGATATTAGTCTCTTTTAGACTGTTTTTCTGGCTTTTTTTTTTTTTTTTTTTTTTTTTTTTTTTTTTACTAAAACTTCTAGCAAGTGGTTTCTGGATTCTAGCGTTTTCCACCCCTATACTGCGGTCTAACTGCTTTTTCGGAGGCTTCAATGTTTAGCTTTACAATTTTCTCGACTGCTTGTGTGGGTGTGAAGGATATTTAATAAAATTCTTGCCGTCCACTGGCACACACAGTCTTATATCGTATATACTCATCAAAAGTTCATAAAAACATCAGTATAGCTGTAAGGGTCCTAATATGGCTCCTCTCATCAGTTAAAATGAACAAAGCAATACCTATGTCCATTTGGACGGCAATAATTTTAATAAATATCCTTCGCACACACACAAGCAGTCGAGAAAATTGTAAAGCTAAACATTGAAGCCTTCGAAAAAGCAGCTAGAATAGGATTGGAGCAACCCTAGAATCCAGAAATCACTTGCTAGAAGTTTTAGTAAAAAAAAAAGCCAGCTAAACAGTCCAAAAGAGACTAATATCAATGATGATTTTGTAATTTTTATGTCTGAAAGAATGAATAAAGTTTATTTTCGCATTACAATGATGAAAATGTACTGTGTTTTTATTTAAAAAATTGCCTTTAATTTCCAAAATTATGTGCCCTCAAGGCGGTAAAAGATATTATAGTGTAATTCGAAAAGTTTTTACAGGTGTTGTTATTGAAAAACAATAACTTTTAAGCATTACCGCAAAATGATCAACGAAAAATGCGATTATTTATTAATTTTTGAATTTTAAGTATTTCTAGTCCAATTTTCACAACTTTTGATCCATTGAGGCGACAGAAGATATCAATTCAGAGTTTTAAGTTTTCACACATTTTTTAATAATGATAGTCCAAAACTTTTCCGCGCTACCGCTGAAAGTTCCAAGCTACTTCGACTTTTTCGGCCAGGCCTAATGAACATTTCCATATGAAATACTAAAGAGTTATATGAATTACTGTCTTTGAAATGTAAACCAACATCTCTACTCAACGTCTCGAAAACAGAATACTAGAAAATAAATGATACATGCAGAATATAATATTTACACTCTCTACACTAAACCAATCTTTTAGACAAGGTTTTGTGTTTTAATTTTTTCAAGTGATTTTGTCAAAAGGTCTGCAATCACGAGTTTAGTTGGAAAATATAGAACGTATACTTGTCCGTTGCTTTTTAGATCTTTGATAAAATGATAACAAGAATCTATATATGTTTCATGCAATTTGATGCTCGTATTATCATTTTTTTTTTCAAACAACTTTGGTTGTCCTACAATGAAAAATTCCTGAATTGGAATATTAAAGTATTTAATAAGTCTCGTTATCCAAATTCCTTCTTTGCAAGTTGCAGATAGAGAAACGCATTCAGCTTCGATAGAGAAGGTAAGCAATTTTTTGTTTCTTACTTGCCCATCCAGTACAGCCTCCAAACCACTAGATTAAATATCCGGTGTTTGAATTGCAGTCAATCTTTTCACTGACTTCACTGACTGACTTTTCACTGATCAAATAAGTTGATTAGTACCCTGAAAATTCTGATCTCTCGGTTTTAATTTGAAATCTTTAGTGGTCGAATCACTCGTTTCACCTCAACCCAATCGGCTTCAGACGGGTTAGTGACCATCCTACTAATAATTGATTCAGCAACTCCTATGTCTGGCCTTATAAAATTGAAAATGCAAAGCAAAGCTCCAAATTGCACCTCTGTCCCACGTAATATTCCTTAGTGCAGTTTTAACTTCCCCATATGTAGTTCACTTATTAAAAAAAAAAAAAAAGGAGCTGCCATTTGTTGGCGAAAATCCCCTTGGCGCAGAATCCGTACAAAACTTGGAAATTTAACCAAAATATACTCGTATGATGAACATTAACTATTAAACCATTTTTAAACACAAACATTTGATAGAATTGTTGACATATTTGTTGTATTTTAAAATGCTACAAATATTATTGGTAAAGAAGGTGAAAACGGTTAAATTTAAGAGAACTGTTAGTGTTGCCAAATACTGTTGAAAAGACGTTCGTTTTGGGTGATTTAATTTTAGCGTGATCACACGCCTTAACACCTCGTCACATTAGCAGATGCTATAAAGATGCAACCCTATAGGAATTTACGTCATTATCTTGACTATTAAATGCAATACCATTGCCAATTTTTATCAAATTTTTATGTTTTTTGTGGCAACGCTTCATTTTCATTCAAGCCATTAAACTGAAAAGTGCGTTTTTGCGTTTTCTCTTCAACACTTTACTAAACTCTTAAAACCAAGATTTGAAACATGGGATTTCGAATTCGTCGTTTTATGTAAGTAAATTTAATTTGTATTATGCTTTTATAATAATTTTTCTTTTTCAATGCAATATCACAACTTTTGATAAAATAACGAAATCGTATGTAAGCCGTTTAAAACAGAAACAGTGTTGCCAATGCATACGCAGTGGAATATTAAAATGATAATTATGATGTTGATATCTATTCATAGAATAGATATAAAATATATTTTGGGAGATCGCATCGTAAATTGAAAAATTTTAGGAAATGTAACTTTCATTCTCTTTGGAAAAGTAATGCTTTGATGGCATTAGATTGGAAAATTGCTTTTATTCAATTTTTCATCAGTTTTCTACATCTCAGTACAGAATTACCATTCTAAGAGGCAATCAACATCTGAATCCGGTACAGATTCTGTGCCAAGGCGAATTTTGCCTATAAATGCAGCTACCGCCATTTTTTTTTTTTTAATAACTAGTGAATTGTCTACGATTACCATAACTTGGCGAAATTTTATGGAAACAATCCTTGGAGAAGAATTCTCACAGAATTTGAAATTCCTACCTAAGTTCCTTTGAGGAAATTTTTGATCCGAAGAATTTCTTAATCAAATCTACTTCTGAGAACTTATTTTGAAGCAAAATCCGATTTAGCAATATGATACAAAACTAAACTAAAGTTCTTGAGTTTGGAAACTCATGGGAAATGCTATAGAATATGAATTTAAAGATCTTATTTCGGTAAAAGAATCCTTCCAAGAACGTATTAAACAAGAAAAATGATAATTTTATGAGCTGATGTTTTCGTATTTTCCTTACACAACAGATTTTCATAATGCAATTACAACAAACGTAATCCAGCACTTCTAGTAAACTTTTTATCAAAATGAGGTATTTAATCAGCAATTTCTATTTGGAATTCCCCAACCTCTAATATTTTTCAATTTTGTTCAAGGAGCTTAATTGGTCCAGGAACACATTATAAAAAATGATTATGTCAAGAAATAAAAAAGTTTATTTTTTTTACAGAATGATATTTAATTAAAGCTTATTTATTTATTTAAAAAAAAAAAAAAAAAAAAAACTTATTCCATCATTTTGTTAACTAAATCTCGTTGAAAAATTCAATCAAAGGAGTGTTTCTATTCATTTCTGCGTGCGAAATGCAAACGGAGTTCCGGTCACCATTTATGGAACTTCTGGACCATTATGAATTTTGGTGTAGGAATTCGACTCCATAAGATCTTTCAATTAAAAACGTATGAATCACCAAAACTCGCTCGCTTGAAAATGTGGCATTTAAAATATGCCCTAGCAAAAAACTTCCGTAAAAAAGCTATTTCAGTTGCATAATCAAGAAAATTCTTGGAAAAGTGATATTGTGCCATGAAACTGAAGAAATTGGATTATTTATGATGAGCTACTATAATTACGACACCATTATCCTACTGTTTGATACGCGTTAAGAAGGAACAGTGTTGAAACGTAGTGAAACGTTTTTGGAAAGCAATAAAAATAAACAGTCTCATGCACATATCTAAAAAATGTCAGGTCTTTCAATGAACAATTGAAATTTACGGATTGGTTTCGCCCGAAGTGCCAAAATAATGAAATTTGGCGACTTTTTTCAAAATTCCCCAAAAGGCACCTTACGGTAAATCATAACCTGAATGAATATATTATAATAAAAAGTTTTTTTTTTTTTTTTTTTTTTTTTTTTAAATTGTGGTGTATCCGTAATGCTGAAATTCTTATTCAATCTATTGTGAATTTTCAGCATAAAAACCTTAATATTTTAATGGAAATTCCACGCTCAGTTTTTATCGGTATATATATTCGGAAAACGTTCACATATAAATATGGATAATATTTTAAAGCACGGTACGGATTCTGCGCCAAGAATTGTTTACATAAAAACCGCGTCAAATTCTAAATATTCCAATAAAAGTTCTTTAAAAAAATTAGTTATTCAAATATTAAGAAAAGAAAATGCGCATAAAACCCTCAAATTGCGATCCGCTCAAAACGGGCCGAGTATGACTTCAAGAGATCCCAAAGGTTCGGTGACGTAATCCCTTCTCTCCGTCTTGTTGTGGTGAGGTTTCTACTACAAAGTGTCAGCTATACACTCTGTGGTTTCTACTTAGTAGTTGCCGTTTCTCAAATATTTTTGGTCGCCTATTTTGTAGGTATTTGTTTTTTTTTTATTTAATTGCAAAAATGGAACCTGGTTTTGTAAGAGGCCAACTGGAGAATTTGCCAAAAATTGACTCGACAATGATGGCTGTTTATTTCAGCAAGAATATGGATTTGTAACAGTGGAAACCTGTGGCGTAAAAGCCAATAGGCAAGATTCCCTGCTTTAATTAACTTGAATGGTTTTGTTGTGCTTGGAATAAAAAGTTTGTTGGGAAAATATCGGTATTTTTTCGTTAAAGGGGGCCGTTGTCAACATCCAAGTCCGGTACGGATTCTGCGCTAAGGTAATTTTTGCCAAAAAATGGCTGCCCCGCCATTTTTTTTTAATGACAAGTGAACATAATTTGGCGTGGTTTTATGTAAATAATTCTTGGCGCAGAATCAGTACCAGACTTTCAATTTTGACCTATTACTTTGCATTTGATGTTTACAAAAATTTAGAATAGCTTTTTTAACAAATAGCTTGTTTTAAACTTAAAAGGCAAACATTCTTTAATTTTCCTAATATAAAAATTATCAAAAATGTAATTTATTTCAAAATGATCTTCACAAACATAACGTACAGTCTTTGTCGACAGTGGCATATACTTTTCAATGTCCCTCTTCATCGCTTGGCACCACTTTTTTCGAGTATTTTTATTCCGTGGTACGTAAATGAAAATTTTGTCAGGAGTTGTTATGGTTGTGCTTTTGCACATTGGCACGATACAATATTTGTAGAAAATGTTAGACATTTTAAGAAATATCAATCAAATAATATGAAAACAAAAGGACGAGAAGATAAGTATTTGAAATTTCCATGATAACAATGTTTTAACAGCCGCAACCGCCACGTGACCTATGGAGATATTTAGGAAATGATGACGTCACAATTGAGTCGCAAAAAAAAGTATGTTTTCCCGCAAAAATCTGACAGGCAAACTTAAAATGCAAAATTTTTTGAAAAAAAAAGAAAAGAAAAAAAAGCTTGGAGAATAGAAATTTTTGTGTTAATGGTCATTTCGAGACATTTAGAATCGAATAAAAAAATAAAATAAAATGCGGGAATTGTCCATTGCCGGTAGCAACCTCTAAATTTTGTTTCTTCTTGTTAATTTGAGTTTTAAAACATATTCAATGTTTGCTGAATAATTTGCAGTGGAATATCAATAATTAATCTGATATAACAAAATTCCTGAATTTTGAAGCTTTCGTGAAAAATTATTGGAACACTGTCTTGCACGACTCCCCTCTTGACCCTGTCGAAAAATTTTTGTTAAAACTTAATAATTATTCATGCCTCTTATTAACTATATAATAACAAAAACATTAGTTGTTTGGAAATTCCTATCTTTAAAAAGAGAGAATATCAACCATACATCATCTTAATTTGGAAATAGTATTGTTTTTATATCAGAGCACTGAATGGAATTTTAAATGCAATAGTGCTGCCACCTATCGTAATAATTAAAAACGACAACTTGACCCGATGAAGAGTACTAATATGACATGTTGGCAGTTGTTAATTTCTCACCAGTAGTGTAAACCGAAATGAAGACTTTAATATAACGAAGTTAGTTGAGATTTTTGAATTACTTTTATCTACAGGTGAAATAGACAATTTTCACCCACGAACTATCTTTTATAATTGAATTTTCAACTGCAGCATATTTATAAAAAAAACAAAAAGAAGTATTTGAGTTCGAAGTAACTAATCATATTATTTGGTGATAAATAGTACATTGTCAATTAAAAAACACTTTGAGTTTCTCAACAATTTTTTTGGTATACGAGATTAATTTTGTAGGGATCTTTGATTTGTTAGTGGTGGGGATTTTACGAATGACTAACGCGACACCCGGCACCTGAAGAAGGTTGCAACTTGGCTGAATTTTATGTAAGCCTATGTTTAATGCGCCAAAATTTGAATTCGTCATTTTTGGAATTCGACGCTAACTACCGAGCAATAATGAACGTTAGGGTTATTACATATATTCGCCCCACCATATCAGATGTGAATATGATTGGGTTTCAGCGTTAACAGTTTTCTCTTTAGCAAGATTGTGCATTTAAAAAAGAAGTTATTTTAATAATTGCATTATAAGGCTCATGGTTTTGTCTAAAGTAAGATTTCTTTTTCTTTAAGTCGTTCATTAGTACACATATATTTTCTGTGTTTTGTTTAAAATCATATCGGCAATTTACGATGCTCAATCTTTAACATTAATCAAAATACTTTTTTCCAAACTGCTTATTTGCATTTTATTTACATAAATTCGGTTTTAACCATCGCCAAATACGACAATACAATTTTACCACTTTGCCGTCATATGACTAATGTCTCTTTGAGTAATCTCCGACAGCATATTTAATACGCAATAACGTCACACTTGATCATAAGAATTCAAAGACTAGGGGTGTGGAACATTGCCAAACTTTCAATTGCACTTCCTATTTTCAATATTTAAAAAAAAAAAAAAAAAAAAAAAAAAAAAAAAAAAATGCCAGAGTTTTGCTTAATTTTTGGTAATAACTTTTACTTTTTTCTAATTACACTGTTTAAATAGTTCAACTTAAAGTATCAAAGTCACTTCTTGAAATCGAGCAAAAGATGAATATTCGAAATCCATTGACCTGTTTTAGTCAATCATTATCCTAGCTAAAATTCCCAAATTCCAGTATCATTTCTTGTAAGGGGAGGGGGGGGGGAGGGACAGATCCTCTTACGCATTAATTCATACAAATGGCACTTCTTCTAATCAATCTAAGAGAAATAAAAAAAAAAAAATTGTCTGAATATATTAAAGCGTTTAAACTGTAGTCCAGGCTAAAATTCCCAAAGCATCGAGATCATTTCCGGGGGGTACAGACCCTCCTACCCTTCAAAACATACAAAATGCACTTTCTCTAATCAAATTGAGAATAATAATTAAAAAAAAAAGTTGACAAATTTGATCAAATAGTTTTGCCTGTAGCCCTGGCTAAAGTTTTGGTCAGAACCAGAAAGATCAGAAGAACAAATTTCAGGTGACTTCGGCAATTTTCAAAGGATTTTTTTTACCATGTTCGTTTGTTCAATGTTAACGATTATGTTGTTATTTTTCGTCTACTCACCCGGGGCAACACGATCGCAAAATAATCAGGGTTCTAACTATAACAGAAGCTGAGCTGTGAGAGGTCGAAAACGGGCCTAAGCTCTGTCAACATAATACACACTTGTATGTCTGCCGCTTTGTTATCGGACTTGGCGGCGGAACACTGCCGCGCTCCTAAATACATGATATACCAATTAAAAGAACAATTTAAAAAAATGTGCTTTTGAAAAAGCTTATTGTTAAAATTATTTGAAAATTGAAAAATAAACAATAAGAAATAGTTTTTAAAAAAAAAATGAATTACTTTCCCAGAACTTTTGATTGAAATCGAAGTTAATTTAAATGCATTTGTAGGTTTTGCGTTACCGGTACAAAACTGTGAAGGTTTTCAGTTCTGCAGATTTGATTTTTTTACATCAATTTATCAATTTTCGAGGTTATCTTAAAAGGAAGTTGAAATTTTTTTTTTATTACTAATTTTAACATTATTTTATTTTTTGAAAATTTTGTGATTTTCTGACAAACACATAATGTGGGAACCAACAGTCATTCACCCCTATCATTGTGGCAGCGCCCTCTGGCGAGATGAACCAGAAGCACTGTATAAACTCTAAATCAAACACTTCCTGTATAACTGCCGCGCATGATGCACGCGCGTAGTATGCTCTTACAATATCAAACTACTTAATAAAATAAGAGGCCAATTCCACGTCTCGTCACTTTCTCCCTGCCAGTACACTCATCTCCACAAAATTGGGAGCTCAGCCGTACCGAACTCGTGATTTTCTTAAAAGCGAAGTTATTTCAAAACAGGAAGTTTCGTCGGCCTACTAAAGCCATTTCATCGAGAACCAAAACATAGTTCACAGGCCAATAAAACTGCCTTCATCGATCCAACGGAAACGTTTCTACGAACCTACAGGCCAATAAAACCGCCTATATCCTGCCTAAACTTTAATGAGCTTTGATTTTATCACCGAACTTCCCTCCGACATCATCAGCAATTCATCCAACGGGCCAATACCAAGCCGAATCAACAATCTTCTATTTTGAAAGTTTATGTGCCGAATATCCAGCACGACCAGCATCCATCATCGTACCAGCATCCATCATCGTACCAGCATCCTAGCCATCCTCGAACCAGCACGACCAGCATCCTAGCCATCCTCGAACCAGCACTAGCAGCATCATAGCCGTCTTCGTCGCCAGCACGACCAGCATCTCAGCGATCCTTATACCTATTTTACGACGCCGATAGAATCCACAAGGCCTATACCCTGCCGCCAACTCCATCGAACAAGTAATCTTCCTACGCTGCATACCAACGAAAAGTTTCAAGATTCTCAGGTAGGATCAAACCATTTTAATACTAAGCATGTTTAAAAATACGAAAAAGCAAGACCTCGTACAGGTTTGTACAGAGTTAGGAGAAGTTGTACCGACAGGTGCCACAATCATAAAATTAAAAGAAATTATTGAGAAAAATCCTGTATTTACAAGCGAACCAGATTTCATCAAAGACTTAATTTGTTCAACAATCGAGGATAGAAAAACACAAGAACTTATAGAAAAAAATAAATTAGAAGAGGAAAGAAAGTTGCAAGAACTAAAAGAGATAGATAAAAACAAAGCAGAGATAGAAAAAAACAAAATAGAGGTCGAAAAAATAAAATTAGCTCAACTTGAAAAACAGTTAGAACTCGAAAACCTTAGAATTAACACAGGGGAAAACCAAAATAACTATGTACATGATAACATACCAACTGAAACATCACCGAACATTGAAAACTTAATAAAAAGCGTCAAAACACTCAGCATGCCAGTCCCCACTAGACCCGAAAATTTCAACTTGTTTTTCCAATCTTTAGAACGAGCTTTTATAACTAAAAAAGTCCCACATGAATTTAAATCTGAGATTTTGATTAATGTTCTTGGTGAACGTGCCAACAATATTTTACTATATATTCCTGAACACGAATTAGCTAACTATGAACAAGTTAAAACTATCGTGTTACGAGAATTTCAACCGACACCACAAAAAAATCTTTTAAAGTTCCGCAGAAGCCAACGCATGGCAAACGAATCCCACGTACAGTTTTCGTCAAGATTAACCACAGCCTTCGATTATTACTGCAAATTGCGTAATGTCAGCGATTTCGAATCACTATGCCAGTTAATGGTATCTGACAAACTTTTTAGTACTTTGGATAGAGACACGCAGGCCCACATATCGGTTCGTCAAGGTGAGGCTTGGTTTAAACCATCAGAACTAGCTAAAGAATGTGACATTTATTTTATTTCGAAGCGCAAGTCTTTAAGTGACACTACTTTCCGCCCACCGCCATTTGAAAACAACGTACAAAATTATAGAAATGGTAAACAAGGATCTTATGAAAACTTCCGAAGAACAAATAACAGACCTACAAGGGGATTCTATAATCAAGGGAATATGTCAAGAAACGAAAATAGTCCTAGAAATAATAATTCAAATTCAGCAAATAACCCTGTGTGTGAAATCGAAACAAACAAAATTATACAACGTAATGAAATTATTAATGAGCTACACTACGAAAATGTTTTGGTAAATGATATCGTTGTTAACACACTAATTGACAGTGGAACTTCTTTCGTATGTTTGAAAGCTAATTATTTACCAGCCACAACAATATTCGAGGGTACAGTATCCTTAACAGGTGCATTCGGAAATGAGGTTGATGCAAAACTTGCAAAAATAAAACTTGCACTACCTCAAAATCCTCAAAATTATTTAACAATAACAGCTGCTATCTGTGAAGTATTATATGCTGACCTAATTATTCCTCCCAATGTCTTATTAGAACTGCGCACATGTCAAGGTCAAATCAATCCTTTCGCGCAAGGCACAGATCGGCCCAGGCAATCTAATGAACTCTTTCACGAAGTCAAAGAGACTCCAGATATTTTTACTAACGAAATAAAAAATGTAGACGTAAATCAAATCTTGCCCAAAATTCATCCTTTTATCTCTACTGATGAAATTCTGCAATCGTCATCACAAATTCCAAGTGGCATAAATAATAAACAAAACGAATCAAATGCAGAAAAGATTTTAACATATCCCAGTAACAAATTAGAAACAAATTTCTCGCCACAAGAAGAGTATCAAAACGCTATAAATTATACTCCGAAGAAACTCGAACACATAAATAAAAAAGCAACCGCAGTTGGAGATGAGCATGATTTTTTTCTTCCAATACTATTCGAAACGAATGAAGTAAGTGAGTCTGATTTATTAGCGTGTGATATGTCAGTCATCCCAGAAAATAAAAGTGATGATTCGACTGAAAATAAATTTATTACTCCAAATAACATCGCTGTTGTAAGTACTAATGAAGCAGATATATTTGAACATTGTTTATCTAAAACCGTTTTTTCCATACATTTAAATGAAATAGATTTAACCCACATTCGGGACTTAGATAAAAAGAGAAGATTGACTCATTTGATTGAGGGTTACATGCCGAATAAAATTAAAAGTACGGGAATTGAAATGAATATTATTTTAACAGACGAAATTCCTATATGTATTAGAAGTAGACGTTTTCCAGTTCCTGAACAGAAAATTATTGATGAGCAAGTAGAAGTTTGGCTTAAGCAAAATATTATTAAAGAATCATTTAGTCCGTATAGTTCACCGATTGTTTTAGTACGGAAAAAAGACGGATCTCATCGTTTATGTTGCGATTATAGAAAATTAAATAAGAAAATAGTTCCGGACAGGTATCCTTTGCCATTAATACCAGATGTTATTGATAAATTACAAGATTCAAATATTTTCAGTAGTCTTGACCTGAAGAGCAGTTTCTTACAAATCCCTGTAAATAAGAATAGTACAAAATACACTGCGTTTAGTACCTGCAATTCTCATTATGAATTTTTAAAAACTCCATACGGTCTTTGCGTGTCTTCCGCTATTTTTCAAAGGTACATCAACACCGTGTTCCGCGACCTTCTACGGGATTCTGTGGTTATTCTATTCGTAGACGATTTTATTGTCTCATCTCGGACAGAAGAAGAGGGATTAGAGAAATTGGAAAAAGTATTCAAGGTAGCTTCAGAATATGGCTTGTAATTTAATTTTAAGAAATGCCAATTTTTAAAACGAAGAATAGAATTTTTAGGTTATATAATAGAAAATGGTACCGTTCAGCCGTCACCATCTAAAACACTAGCCGTACAAAAATTTCCTGAACCAAAGACTATAAAACAAATACAAAGTTTCCTAGGTCTTTCAGGATACTTTAGAAAATTTATACACAACTATGCTGCAATAGCTAAGCCATTGAGTGACATTCTTCGACAAAACACTAAATTTCAATTCGGAGCACAACAAAGAGAAGCCTTCATTAAATTGAAAGAACTTTTATCACAAAAACCAGTACTACACAGCAAATGGAAATGTCTTAAAATAAGACACAAAATTGTCTTAAACAAGTGGCACTGTTTTAAGACGAAAAATGGTGTCTTAAACTTTAAGACACTTGAAGTGTCTTAAAATGGGGTATTTTCAGACGTTTAGACTGTCTGAATTGGGGATATTTTCAGACAGTTGATGTGTCTGAAAGGGTTGTTTATGTTACCTTTCAGATGTTGGGAAGCTAAAAATACATTTATTTAAATTAAAATGCAATAAATGAGCTTGTGTTAAATTACAAATTTTTATTAAAATAAAAGTCAAAATAACTTTCTGTTGACTATGTTTCACTTTCCTGGTAAATTTAAGCATGGGATTGCAAAACTGCAACACAACTGTTAATAATAGGCACACAACTATTAATATATCCAAGCAAGGGATTTGGGACTTAATGTAAATATATGTATTGGGATAAAATGGACATTGTATTGTGGCTGAATCTTAAATAGAAAAGGTTCGACTTCCAAGATTGTATCACAGTTTTAAGTTTCTTTTTACAAGTCAATTTTAACATCAAATAACAAGCGTGATGTAAACACTTATAGTAGTTGCATTGGCAAGTCTAAGATACATTATGTGGCAACATAAACTTATTTTAATGATGAATCAAGCAGTAATAATCTAATTATTCTCCATCTGGGAATTTAACTTGTTTATAACATTTCCCTATAATAACACTACATAATAAACACTACAATGCTTCAATTATTGTCGAATAGTTGAAGCAGATATAGGACTTTTAAAAAAAAAACATTAAAAGGTGCATAAAAGATAAACAATTAAAACAGAAGGCATTAGAAGTATCTGTAAGGAGACATTTCAGAATATGGAGGTAGAGTATATTAAATTTGTAAAGTATGCAAGTTGTGGAAAAAATTTTGCGTTTCTGAAAACGTCAGTTTCCCAAATTTTTGTATGCTTGTAAAAAAAATATGCCAGATATACAGTTGAAATTTTTTATTATGATTAAATAACATATTAAGTGCATACTAAAACTAAAATAATATTAAAATTCCAGTAATTTGGGGATGGGACCTTTTTACAACTATTTTCCCTATCGCTGCGACTTTTCGTTAATCGTTGAGAAGCTAAAGAAGAGAGGGCATTTAAAAAACCTAAAAAAATGTAAGAAAAGGGAGAGGGGGGAATTAAAAAAGGAATTTGAAATATCTGTAAAGATGGCTGCTTCAAAATACAGAGTTGAAGCACATTAAACTTGGAAAACATGCAAGTTATTAAAACTTTTATAGTTCTTTCACGTTTTCTCAAAACGTTGATTTTCCAACTTTTGGTATGCTCATATAAAAGACTATGCAAGATATAGAATTGAAATTTTTTATGGCAATTATATAACATCTGAAGTACATATTAAACAAAAATATTATTCAAATCTATACAATTTAGTTTTTAATTATTATTACTTAAAAAATTGCAAATTTTCATACGCTCAACAAATTACCACATAAAAAAACTTTTTATTATTATTTTGAGAAAGCTGATATTTAATGTAGTATATAGACATTTCTAAGAAATAAAAAGCAAAAAAACTTTTTATTAGTTTTAAGAAGATTCCTCTACGAACGTAACCAAATTCAACTCATTGCAAAAAAATTTTTTAATCGAGTTTTTAAATAAGTGATTATTAATAAATTATTAGCCTATTATTATAAACTTTTTTCTAAAATATAATTTAAAAAAGGTTTGAACAACATATGTAAAAAAAATTTCTTCATTTTGACCAATATTCAATTTATTTCAAATGCGTTGATTTTTCTGATTTTAATGCTGTCATCGAGTACCCAGTCCTCATAATATGCAGGTCATATCATAAATATCCTCAGATGTAATAATAATAATATGGAACATACAAGATCATTCATAAAATAAAATTCAAGGACACAATAAATTTTATCCAAATTACATCAAATCATGCTAAATATATTTTCAAAATCATTAGTACTTGTAATATGCAACAAAACCAACAAAAATGTAATTGAATGTTAAAAACAGAAAATTTAGAATTCTATGAGGGTCATTTAGAAATCGATCAATTAAAATTTACTGTAATAAAAGCACTGAAAATAAAATAAATAATATTACATAAACCAACTTTTTCACTAAGAATGAAGCCGTTGTGGGGACCGTTGTGCATATCAAAATAATCATTTCTGAGTTTGAGCAATTGATTGCCAAGTCACTTAAATACTATTCTACTTGTACATGTATATATTATTGTGAACAAATGCTTTTTAATGCTGATCAAAACATTTGACTACTTCAAGCACATAATTATTTCAAGTTTGAATACTGTTGTCATTAATATCCCTCGGC
Source organism: Linyphia triangularis (assembly GCA_963978545.1). Taxonomy (NCBI): domain Eukaryota; kingdom Metazoa; phylum Arthropoda; class Arachnida; order Araneae; family Linyphiidae; genus Linyphia; species Linyphia triangularis. The sequence continues at coordinate 5,332,747 of OZ021727.1, forward strand.
GTTCAATTTATGTTTTTTGTGACATAGTACTTACTCTCATATCATGCAATCAAAGAGTACTGCTCCAACAGCTTGGCAACGATGCTCAGTTTGGATATGTTGCTAAGTGCTATTGAGTATGAAGTAATAGTATTAAAGGGCAATTAGAACATAGTGTATACCGTTTGTCCATGATTCAGCAGTGGCAGCAGTTCTAGAAGAGGCAAGCGATACCAAAACTTCTGATCACACTTTTATTGCATCAGATTAATGAGGAATATTTTTCCTATAACCCCCAATTGAATATTAAAAAAAAAAAAAAAAAACACTCAAGACACATTTGGGTACGTGAGAAAACTCTGGCAACAATATTTGATACTTTTCCGTTAGACGGGTACCAAAAACCGTTAAGTCGGAAAGTTGGCGTAGTTATCGCCAAGCTGAAATGTTTACGCGAAAATAATATTTTGATCTAGTGAACTTTTATTTTTATTCATTAGTTTGGGAGACTGCCAAACCAAACCTTATCATAGATTGGAAGTTATTAGTTTGAATAAGTTATCGCTGCAAATTGGCTATTTTTATCTGGTACCCGTCAAATGGAAGAATTCAAATGATGTTGTAATCATTGATCAGGAATAGGTTAATATTGGCCTATAACTCATGATCTACAGAACCAATTTGGACAAAGTTTGCTTTAATAGATAGAATTTTTGCTGAGAATACACTTTAAATACAAAAAAAAACCGCAATTACATATGAAAATTAATGTCGTATTGCTGTCTATGCTGGAGCGAATGTGCGCCAACGGGATTCGAACCCAGGACTCCTAGGTCAGTAGATAGGCATGCTTACCGCTAGGCAAAAAAAAACACTAGTGCCTGGATGTTGTATCTGTCATTTGTACACGAGACCACCACATAGACTCTTCGCAGTGAGTCGCGAAGGGATCGAACGATTGAGTTGCTTGTGTGCGAGTTGAGTTTGTTACATGAGAGTTGAGTGGTTGTGTGAGAGAAAAAGTTTCTTGCCGAGTTGGTAGTGTGGAGGTCGTGCAGTAAATTTTTCTGAAGGCGTCGATAGAACTCCTCTTTGGCAATCTGTTTTTGCGGAGACCGATGTCCAGTTACAGGGTAATTGATCCATAAGTTCTAATAGTGGAGTCGTTAGCAGCACTGAGTTCGTAGTTATCTACAGGTTGTAGCCCAGGGACACATGAACGAGGAAACACGCACACTTTGGATCCGGTGTCAATAAGAAACCTCACTTTTGAAGAGTTATCCGTGACGAGTAGGCGACTTCCTACAGCGAGGCAGCTAGCCGTCACCGCTAATAGCTGCCATTGGGGTTTTCCGAGAAAGAGCAGGGTGGTTCGCGATAAAAACATGTTTTCAGAGAACCCACGAATTGGTTCGGGGCTATGGGTGCGACGACTCGGTGCTGAATCATCAGTGGAGCGGCGTTGACGAGAAGGGCTTCGCGCGAAACGACTTCTTGTTGTTGGGGGAATCGCCATCTTTAACGCTGCAACTTAGTTTGAGAGTTCCAACACTTGTTTTTCAAGTCGACTCGCTGTTTCCTCAGTCAACGGTGGCTGCGTTACCGAATTAACTCCCCCAGGTTGAGGAGGTGAGACTTGCACTTCTAAGATTCGGTCAGCGACCTTGGCCATTTCCTCAGGTGATAAAGATCTCTGCACCTGCAGAATTGCCTGGACGTGCGTGGGTAATCGCTGCAGCCACAGAGAACGCAATAGAGGCTCCGCCAACTCCACTGATCCGGCGGCGAGTGATTTTAAATGACGCAGAAAGTGGGAAGGTTTGCGATCACCGAGTTCCTCTCGATCTAGTAGCTGCCGAATTCGTTGTTCTGCTGATGAGGACAATCTCTGCACAAGTTCACCCTTGAGATGACCATAAGCGTCTTCTGTAGGTGGCGACGTGATGATGTCTTCCACCTCCGAAGCATATCGTGCCTCCAGATTCGCTACAACGTGGTGGAACTTCGTTTTATCCTGCGTTATTCCAGATAAAATGAATTGCGATTCTACTTGAGCGAACCAGAGTCCCGGTTTCTCTGCTCAGAACGGTGGCAATTTGGCAGCGACACGGAAAACCGACTGCTCGTTCCCAGTCGACGCCGAGCTTTCGTTTCTCGTCGCGGTGGCGGCCATGTTTCCTTCCTCCGGAATCAAAGTTGTGGGGGTTTGTAGAGCTTGTTGTTGTTCCACTTGAGCTTTTAGATCAGCTATCTGCTTCAGAAGATCTTGCTGTTGACGTTCATCCATTCTATCACCTATCCGGTTCACCAATATAGGAATATATTTATTTCAACTTTTTACAACTTTATATTATGTCAACAAGGCATCTGTTCTCATTCTCCTTTCGTCTTCTGGTTCTTCGCTCCTCGCGCATGCGCACTGACTCTCTCCGGTCACAGGCCCATGGTCGTAATGTCTGAAAGCGAGAAGCGTCTGAATTTGGAAATGTCTTAATTTGGTGAGAAGTGTCTTATTTTCAGTTACTTGTTGTGACTGAAAGCAATTTAAGACCCGTGTAATGTCTGAAATTCGAAGAAGTAAACCACCTTTGTGCAAAATAAGTCACCTAATGTGTCTGAAATGAATTTTTAAGACATTTTGTGTCTAAATTTAAGACACCAGCATTTACAGTGTACGTATCTACAAACAAGGGGAACCCTTAGAACTACATACCGACGCAAGTGCCTATAGTCTAGCAGCTATACTTCTTCAACAAGCTGATAGTGGTAATCTACATCCAATCTACTACATGAGCAAAAAGACATCACCTACACAAGAAAAGTACTGTAGTTATGAACTAGAAGTCTTAGCAATCATCGAAGCTGTGAAAAAATTCCGAAACTATTTGCTTGGATCCAAATTTAAGATAGTTACAGATTGTGCCGCTTTCCAGAAGACGATGGAAAAGAAAGACCTTACTCCGAAAATAGCAAGATGGGCATTATTGCTCGAAGAATTCGATTATGAAGTAATACATCGTGCAGGAAAGAAAATGCCTCATGTGGATGCTCTTAGCCGAAACACAGTATTGGCAATAACACGCTCTCACGCTGAAGTCACAACTAGGATCGGGGCAGCGCAATCCGAAGACGATCACATAAAAACAATAAAAAGTTTAAATGAACGTGGTGAACACAACGATTACCTATTGAAACAAGGAATCTTATACAAATACGAGAAAGGAAGAGAACTACTCGTCGTACCCGAAGATATGCAGAAAGAAATTATCCGAGAAATACACAACAAAGGTCATTTTTCAATAGCAAAAACCGAAGAAGTCTTAAGACGTGATTACTACATACCCAAGGCAAGAAAACAAATAGAAACAGTAATAGCTAACTGCATCGATTGCATACTCTACAACAGGAAACGTGGAAAGCCTGAAGGTCTATTGCATCCAATACCAAAAGACAGTAGTCCTCTCAGCACTTTTCATATCGATTTTATTGGACCACTTATTTCTACCCACAAAAATTATAATCATATATTCACAGTGGTTGATTCTTTCTCTAAATTTACATGGTTTTATCCTGTCAAATCTACATCAGCAAAAGATGCATTGGATAAATTAAAATTGACAACAGAATGTTTTTGGCAACCCATCCCGAATTATTTCCGACCGAGGATCAGCATTCCAATCAATAAATTTTCAAGAGTACTGCCGGGAAGAGGAGATAGAGCATGTCCAAATAGCAACCGGAATTCCCCGAGGAAATGGACAGATTGAACGAATACATTCTATACTGATTCCTGTTCTAGCAAAACTTGCTGCAGAAGACCCTACCAAATGGTACAAATTTGTTCCTGAAGTCCAAAGAATTATCAACAGCTCTACTTCACGAAGCACAAAGTATACACCTTTTGAACTAATGATTGGCGTAAAGATGAAGAATAAGGAAGATATGAAAATTAAAGAAATACTTGATGATGAGTACATAAGAAGCACCATACAAGACAGAGACAACATGAGAGAAGAAGCGAAGAACAACATCTTGAAAATACAACAGGAGAACCGTCAGCAGTTTAGCCGCAAAAGAAAGAAGCCGCACCTTTACAAAGTCAACAATATGGTGGCAATACAAAGAACTCAGTTCGGAACAGGCTTGAAACTGCGATCAAAGTTCTTAGGACCTTACAAAGTGACAGTTGACTCAATTTAGCTCTTAGTGTCATATCAAACCTCTTTATTATAAAATTTACTTGTTGTAACTTTGCACAGGATTCAATTGAAAGAATCAGAAACCAGATTGTTAAAACAGCGACGCAGATGTGACTAATTTAAGTAAGTTAATAAGGTGAACCACTATGGTTTTGACGAGCGTTTTCGAGCACTTGATGGTGAAGCTATTACCAGGGTATGGAGAGCGTTAGTGAACATAGGGTAGATCCCTCTTGTAAAATATAATAAAACACAAATAAATTATGTTACGTTTCATTTGATGAGCATGAAAACACATGTTTTCTAAAATTTAAATGAAGATTTTTTTTTTAAAACACCACTTTTTTGAAATTGATGTTGATTTAAAAAGTTTTGCTTTAAATAAGCGAGGGAAGGCGGAGAAATCTGAACAAATCACTCCACTTATTGAATCAAAACCTTCAGAAATGTATAGGTTTTTTTTTAAAGTAAAAAATCTCCTAAGGTAACTAAAAGTACTTTATTACCAAAGCAAAATTTTTTTAAATGCAATAAAATCTGTTCAACAAACAAAATCTATTATTCAACACCAACTAGGCGAAATTATTAATTCTTTATTTAATAGAGTTAATAAAGAGATAAATTTTATTTAAAAATCAGTTTCACCAATCAGTGAATAAGTATTAGATATATAGGCAAACTTATAAATTTGATATTTTAAAACAGTTGGCCTGAAATACCTATTAGATGTAGTTGAAATATTTTGAAAGATGACTAAAAAATAAGAGGAAGTGGTACCACACAATTTTGTTGCAAAGAGTTTAATGCTTGCAAAAACCAACGGAAGAAGGTTTTCATAACTGATTTTGGCTTATGAATATTGAGTTATTTTAGTTCATTAATTTCTCGAGTACATCTTTTTTTTTTTCAAGAATTCAATTTGAAATCTAATTCCAAATTAACAAATGCTTATTCTAATTAGTCGGGTGCATGTATATAGAATTAAATGTCATATGCAATTTTATAATTTGATTAAAAGATTTTATTTGTTTGGCTGAATTTGATTTTTTTACGCAAAGTTTAATTGAGGGTAACACTATGCCGTCACATTGTCACGTTAGAGTCAGGAATCGTGAGAGATATTATTTTAGTGTAAACTTTCCAATCTTATTTGGGTCTTGTGTGAAAAAAAATCCTTAAAATTCTTGCTAATCAGTTTCAAAGTCTAAAGAAACTGTCTTAATCAATTTTGTGTTTATTCTTTTTTTACGTAAGATATTAAAGAGTGACTGTCGGGGCTCGAATATGAGTTTTCCACTTATGATAGACTATCATATTATGCCTTTAAAATGTGAGGCCGATTCTGAATTCCATTTACAGTAGAGTCCTGATTATCCGAGTTAATGTGGACCAAGACCAACTCGGATAACTGAAAAACTCGGTTAAAGCGAAAATTAAAAATAAAATAAATCGTATCGGTTTAAATGTATGTTTTGACAAGTACAAATGTTATACTATAGGTAAACCACATGCAATTAATAATATATAGTGATGCTTGAAGAGTTATCTTACTTAAGCCTTAAGACCTTGAGCGACGCGATAGGAGGAGCAGTGTCATACAATGAAAAGGAATGAAAACATTTTGTTTTCTTGAGTGTTTGAGAGATCAAGTACCAATTTTTTTCGGTACTAGTTTTGACAAAGGAAAATATCAGGGGTAGAAGAAATATTATCTGGCTCGGTTAAAGCGGAAACTCGGATAACCGGGGCTCGGATAATGGGGGTTTTACTGTATTTATCAGTCCTTTTCTTTTGCAGAACTTTGGTAATCCGAGGTGTCTATGTCCCTGTTAAAATATAATGCTTATAAATATCAAAACAATAATAATAACTTTGTTTACACTTTCATGAAGTTGCAGTAATGTTAATTATTAAATATAAAAATGTTTCTTTTAATAATATTTTAATGTGTGTCTTTGAGTAAAATGTGTGATGTAAAATGCATATTAAAAAAATGTTCCTAATAGTTAATTTTCAAAAGAAGCTTTAATATACAATTTTAGAATAATGGGTATTTTAATTGGTTTGGGCCCTGGGATTCAAATGGATTTAATCTGGGACTGGCTCACCAAAGGATGCTGTGAAACATCTACATGACAGGGAAATGTGATCTTATAGCAAGGAATCCTAAAAGCCTATGCAGAATCATTGCTTTAATAGACACGATGCTGTTGTGATAGTTTGCTTCTTTGTGCTCTCCGATGTGCTTTGTGGTAAGCATCAAGCCCATAAATCGAAAGAAATATGCATCAAATGACTTTTCTTTTAATTCTGAACGTGAAGTGTAATTAAGAACTTGATAAAGTTGTAAAATGACTCAAGATTATTTTTTCCTTGCAGAAGGAGAATTACCAGAGGCAAGCCAAAAATTGAAATAATATCAAATCCTAAATATGATGAAGAACTTCAATATCTATCAACCCAAGAGTGCGTTGAATTTATCAATGTAACAGGATTTATTGAGGTAATGAATTACAAGGAACCAGTAACAATCAAATATCGGTCCCCACCATTGTACCCTTACGCACCAAAAAGGTGTTTTAATCAATACAGATCTCTTCCCATCTACCCATACATACCCAGTTTTTCCAAATATTATTAAGAAATGGTTTTTTTAAAAAAAGACAAAAAAAAAAAAAAAAAAAAAAAAAAATTACAATCCTTTACCCTTTTCAGTTCTTAAAAGACAGATTTATGTATAAATAAAAAACTACATACAAAAATATAAAAACAAAAATGCGAAAAAAAAAAAAAACCTTAATGCAGATCATGTCTACTTTACCCATCGCCTCCAAAATAAAATAATTTCCAGTATTAAATGAAAGATAAAAATCAAAATTATTTTTTTCTTCCCCCTGCCACGCATTGAAAACAGATTCATGCATTAACTAAAAGAAAGAAGAAAAAAAAAGAAAGAAAAAAAAAATATTCGGTTCTTCTCTTAATTCAGTAGATCCACCCACCATAGTTTATTACATAACAGTTTAATCTGTAAAAAAATGTTTTTTCATATAGATTTCTTTTCCAGTGTTTACATAAATTTGAAACAAACAAAAAACAGATTCATCTCTCAATTTTTTTAATATTTAAAATGATAAAATAAATCTAAGCTCAAAATTAACATCATTAAAATATTAAACAATTGAAAAACTAATAGTTATTTAATTATTTAATTTTTTAACTGATTATTTTATTTAAATTTCTATTATTCGGCCCTTTTCGTATTTCATTGGATTTATCCGATACAATTTATTAAAAAAATTCATTTAAACAAATATTTTTTAAAAGTTAATTTTTCAAAATACTTTTTTTTTTAGTTTTTCGAAATACTTTTTTTAAATTTTTTCTTTATACTTTAAAAGAAAACATGTTTTATTAAATATAGATTCATTTACCCTTATTTAATTAAATTGAAACTTAACAAACAAAACAAAAAAGACTTCCCTTTCTTTCAGTAGTATTAAAAAATTAAATAATTGGAAAGGTAATCTATGTTCTGATTATTTAATTTATCAAAAGTGTTAATATTAGGCCCTTCTTTTTTTTCTCTGTAGATTCATCCACCATAATATATTTAAAAAAGTTTCCTGAATAAAAAAAAACATGTTTTTTTATAACAGATTCCTTTTATATTTTTATAAATAAATTTGTAACAGCAAAACAAATAATAGATCTCCCTCCCTTTTTTGAAATATTCAACTGATATCCTAAAGTACAAACGTGTTCAAAATTAACGAAATATTATTTTCCCTCTTGTATAATTTTTGTAGAATAGAATTAAAAAAATTAAACAATAGAAAAAATAAGAGCTGATTTAATTTTTATTTGTTTAATTTTCTTAATAGTTAATACTTGGTCCTTCATTTATTTTAATAGATTCACCCACCATAATTTATTAAAAAAAAGTTTCATCTATAAAAAAAAAAAAAAAAATTCATCTAGATTCCTTTAATTTTTTTTAAATGAATTCGTATCAAACAAAACAAAAAGTAGGCCCTCCCCTTTCCCTTTTCTGAAACGTTTTACCGATGTCCTAAAATACACACGTATCAAAATTAACCAAATTTCAGTTTTCCTCCTATGTCATTTCAATAGAACAGGTATAAAAAAAAATTAAACAATTAAAAAATTTATAAATGTTTAAATTAATTAATTTTTTTAATAGTTTAATTTTTTAAAACAAAAAATTCAAAGTAGTTACAATAGAAGGAAAAAAAAAAAAAAATTATGCCCTTGTGCATGCATTCGTATGCACTTATACAAGTGCATTCGAATGCGTATATATGCTTTTGTATGATGTCTAAGTGTATGCCTTCTTATGCATGTGTGTATTCTTCGGAATGCGCCATGCATTTGTTCTTATGCACTCTCATTCATTTGCATGTATTTCTTATCCGTTCGTTATGCAATTATGTATTCGATCGCATGCACGTGTGTATGAGTCTGAATGCCACTGACCTTTAACTACAATTTCTGAATAAGGGATTTCTGTTCTGCGAGCAGCTGACTGAATACCCTCCCCCATCTAAAGCTGTACAATAGATTTCCCAGGGTTACAGACCGGTTTTATCTAGTTTGGGGGGTTAATGTAGATAGTGATTGCTAAGCCTTCTTCATGTCAATAACCAAGAAGTTGTAGTTAGAGATAAGTGGCGTATGCTCGAGGGTATACGCAAGCATACATTCGTGTATTTGCTCTTATGCTCCTTTGCTTATGTACGTATGTTTATGTATATGCTTTTTTTATGGCTACGTGATGTTTGTATTCTTATGCATGTGTGTATTCTTCGATATGCTCGCATGAACAGGTGCCATTCATTTGCATATATATTGTATCCGTTTGTAAGCTTTGGCGTATTCGTTCATATGCACGATTATATGCGTTATAAATAAAATCATTCATACACATACATAACTATTTCTGCAAAAGCACATATATTCTTGGAATTTCTCTTTGGGATTCCAAGAATTTATAAAAGAAATTGAAAGAATTTTCCCAAGAAGTACAAAACACGCATAAAGAAATTTAATTAATTTCCGAAACAAATTTAATAAGTTTTTAAAAAAGATCCAAAGAATTTCTTTTAAGATTATTCAAAGTACTTCCAAAGGGAATTGGAACTCTACACTATTTATCGACATAGGATTCCATTGGTGGAATTTTCCGAATGGAATTCAAATAATTTTTTTAAAGAAATTTGATCGCTATATAAGCATTGAAAATTTTCAATAACAATATCTTAATATTTTTTAAAGAAATACAAATAACTTCCAAACGTAATTAAAAATCAGAATTTTTTAAAGAATTTGAAAATTTTCTAGAAATTAAATTAAAAGTATTTTTCAAAGGAGGAACATCGGTACTTCATTTCCTTTTTAAGATGAATAAAAGATTTTCTCGTAACATGCGAGCAAATATCACTGGTGATTATGTCACTGCGGGGCAGCAGGGATAAGTTATGTAATTTTATTATCTCTTAATTTGAGCTTTATTATTGAGCAGAGTCTCGTAAAGCCAAATGAAAAAACACAATTGTAGATTTCATTCCAACTTTCATTTCGCGTGTATCCTTTTTTGTTCATTTTATGCTATAAAATTGCCTTCGATTAATATTTGAAGCCTCAGAAGAAAAAGACACTTTGATACTGGTGTCGGTTAAACGCAACTAGTAGAACGGGTGTACATACAGCTGTAGACTGGCCTCGTAGTGACGTAGTAATCTATGAGGAGTAGAGGAGCTGCTGCATACAATCAGCTAGCTCTTCGGGGCTGTCCTCTACAAGCAAAGAGGACAGCCTTTGAGGAACGATCGAGTAGCCCACCACGTGGTGTTCCTCGGGCAACACTGTTGTGCAACAGTGGCTAAGAGGCTACTCTTCACTATTTATCGACATAGGAGTCCACTAGTTCCATCACTAATAAGAATGCTAAGCATCAAAACAACACTCACAAAATCAAATACCAAAACTGAAGTTTACTTAAAAGAGCTTTTTACTCCTAATTAAGTGATTAATTAATTAACTATTCAAAAAGTATTATTAACTAATTATTTTACTAATTTTTTTCCAGGCTACCATGGGAAATTCTCCCTTTTTTCCATATTGACGCTTAATTTACTCTGCTCTTCAATATTAGTTTGAAATCAACTTTACTTTGAATTCCTAGATAAATTAACTATGCGTAAAGCAAAAAAAAAAAAAATCAACACAAAATAAAAAAATCGATTCTTTAGATACTACCACCTTCATATATAAAGGGTCACAATGAAATATTATTAATACTATGTTAGTCTATATAACAAATTATAAGGATGGATATAAAATGGAAAATTTCAAACATAAGTGACAGAAATTCCTGAATGTTTGGTAAATTATCTGGAATTCCGTGGCGATTTGCATTACAATTTTTGTATTCCTTTTTCTACAACATAATAATCGATCTTTGAATACGAAGGTCTTCTTTCCGAGCATATTTTATTTTAGAGTACAAAGTAGGTTGTGTGTGAGGAGAGGGGAAGACAATGGAACCACCGGGGTTTCCAAATACAAAAGCCACTTTAACAGAATTCTCGTAATCTGACCGTGAAAACGTACACAGGAAAACTTCCTTTCCGAAACAGAAATAGCGATAGACCACTTCGTCCGCCCGGTAACCCTAAAATATAGGTTCGGTTAGAATCGGTACTGTCAAGAGACTTCTCTATTTTTTTTTTTTTTACATATTTTACAACGCTTAATCTTCTATTTTTTTTATTTTTTTTTACAGAATTTCAGATTTGAAAATGATTTAATTTTGGTAACATATTTCAAATTATTGCCGATTGTAAGGGTAAAATATGACATTACTTTAACTAAAAAAGCTATGTAAAATATTATTAAATATTCCGTTTGTGACGATTTTAATGTTAGGTGTTATAGCTTTATTTGACGTTAAAATTTGGGGGAGGGGGGGGGGGGGGGAGGAAAAAAAACGGAAAAAAAACACGCCAACATTCAATTAACCGGAAATTTTGGTTATCCGGAAACTTCCCGGCGATTTCAGATAATCGGGCATTTTTTAATGGCTCCCAAATCGGCCAACTAGCCAGATATTGAGGGGCTTTTACAAAAGCACTTGAATTTTTTTTTGTTCAATTGCATTCGCACCGGGAATGCGAGAATGGGAAAAAAAAATGAAAATTCCCTGATTAAAGAGTAATGGCTGTTGGCGATTCCCACGATCTCAGAGTTGGCAGATCTGGATATTTTTGTTTTAGCTGTCATTCTAAACATTTTTCATCGCACTTTTTGATTACTTTTTCTAACTTCTAATATTTTTTGCAAATGGAATTGATGTCATCCTCATAGATTTTCATTCATTGATTTATTTCATTATCAATTAAAACCAAACATGGTAAACTGTTGCGTTCCACGCTGTACTTCATATTCTGGAAAAGAGCAAATGTTAAATTTCACGAATTCCCCTTGGATCCAAATCAACGCAAGGAATGGGAAAAGTGATTTCCAGAGCCAATTTACACATTAATGACAAAGTCTCCCTCTGCTGTTGTCTGCAGTCTGCATTTTAAATCTGATGATTACGTTGAAGGCTTGAAGATAAAGAGACTAAAAAGGGGTACACTTCCTAGAGGTTTCCCAGACAACCCATCATACATGATGGCAAAGAAGCAGATGAAACCCTCAGTTTTATCAAGGATTTCAGTCGTTAAATATCGCCAAATTAAGTATGCTTGAATTAAGCTGGGTAGCTGGAGTAAAAGCTGATAAGTCTGAAGTAAGGCAATAGAAACGTGTGTAAAATTGTCCTTTTAGTGAATGTGACATTCCCCAAATCTCGATGTAATGCAATCGACAACGAATCTGTCAAATTTCAGTTCGATTGGATGACAGGAAGTAAGGTTTATTAGTAATTCCAAGCTCCGATTGAGGCATATGTAAAAGAGAGTTTTGTGACAGTGATAGCCCCCAAAACTTGATATCTACGAACGAATGTATCTGACAAATTTCAGCCCGATTGGATGACTGCAAGTTGGGTTTTAGTATTCTGAGGATAGAAGCTTGTGTAAAAGTGACAGTGACACCCCCCAAAACATGATATAATGCAACCTTATCGACAACAAATCTACCTGATAAATTTTAGCGCAATTGGATGACGGCAAGTTGTTTTTTTAGTATTCTGAAGATATAAGCGTGTATATAAGCGAACTTTTAGTGACAGTGACACCTCCCGAAACATATATTGCAACTTTATAGACACAACGAATCTACCTGTTAAATTTCAGCGCGATTCGATGACGGCAAGTTGTTTTTTTAATACGCTTTTATTAGCTTCAGACGTATGTATGTTAGTATGTAACGGAATCTTTGAACATTATTTTGACCCCCTTCAAAACGTCGGATTAACTCGAAATTTGGCATACTTATTATAGTCCAGGGAATAGAGACATTTTGCCTTGCAAAAGGTTATGTAGTTCTGATTTTTTAATATGTTATAAAGGTTGGTCTCGTTGTTTATAAACCAAGTTTTCGGCCTCCTTACCCTTGTGCGTTCTCCGTGGTGCACCAAAAACTGAGCCGTTTTTCAGTTTATACGTCATAGCTCTTTGCCAATGCATCTTAGAAACACACATTATATTCAAAATTTGTAGAATATTAAATTATCTACAACTTTTGTGCACTAAGTTTTTTTGTAGACCTATTATGTAAATAGTTATGTCGCATCAAAGTCCAAACTTTTTTCGTAAAAATGCTACTTTTTTAAGATTTATGTCAAGTTTTTTTATTATATCTTCATAATGGTACATTTTAGAGAAAAAGTTTTTGAATAAAAGTTGTAGAGCAATAAATTTCATACAAGTTTTCTATATAAACTTATTTTCTAGGACTAATAACAAAGGGGTTACTCTGCTTTGTGTATTTTCCGTGGTGCACCAAAAAAAAAATACGTTTTTCAGTTTATAGATCATAACTCTTTCGCAATGCATTTAAAAAACAAACATTGATTTTAAAAGTTGTAGAATATTAAATTTTCCACAACTTTTGTGAACAATTATTTGCTTTTGTAAAGCTATTATGTAAAGAGTTACGTAGCATCAAAGTAAAAACTTTTTCGTAAAAATGCTGCTTTTTTAAGTTTTTTGCCGAGTTGTTCAATTATATCTTCATAACAATAAGTCGTAGGGGAAAATATACTGTACAAAAGTTGTAGATCTATAAATTTGCTATAAGTTTTATCCAAAATTACTATCTAGGACTAATAACTAAGGATCTACTCTTCTTTGAAGGTTTACGAGATGATTCTAATATATTATGTATAGGTAGGGGTTTAAAAATAGCTTCTTACTACATAGTCTGACAATTTTAATAAAAAAATGAAACAATACATGCATAATACTAATGATAATGTAAAATAAAAAGTGGAAATATATTAAATAATGTATTTATCTATATGCAATAACGGTAATATCAATTTACCATTTTCGCCATGGTGCACCAAAAACCTTCTGAATTCTGAAATTTTGAATTTTTTTCAGTATACCGATCATATCCTTTTTCCACTGCATTTTATAGGGGGAAAAATTATATTTTAGGTTGTAGAGTATTAAATTTTCCACCACTAATGTATGTGCAAAATTTGTTTTGTAGAACTATTGTATGAAAAACAAATTGTATGAAAAGCATCAAAGCAAAAACTCTTTCGTAAAAATACCATTTTAAGATTCTTGTCGAGTTTTTAGATGATATCCATAAAAGTATATCATAAAAATTGTAGAACTCTAAATTTGCTACGTTTTATATACAAAGTTATTTTATAGGATTAATAACAAAAGAGCTATTTGGTAAGATTTAATATTAAAAACAGTTTCTTACTGCAAAGCCTGACAAGTTTAATAAAAAATAAAACAATATAGGTATTAAAATAATAGTGTTATAAATCAAAAAATATAAATATTATAAAAATGTATATATATAATAATAGTAATATCAATAAAACTTACAATTTAGAAAACTTATAAATTCTTAAACTTAGTTTCGTTTAGCCACAAAGGCTCGGTTAGTTCCTCCGCTACTTCTTGAAATAAGAGTTCTGTTGGGTCGTCTTCATCGTTGTCATCAATTATGATGTTCGCTGTATTGTCACAGGTTTGTCCATGACAGTTTTTACATATTATGGAGCACTTGAGACCGGCCTTTCTACAACCGCAGGCCTTAGTGCATCCTATGTTGCGCTGGCAGAAAATGTAGGTCAGAATTAATTGAGGAGCTGAATCCCTGGTGGTTGTAATAGGAAGAAGTCCTTTACTGTCCATCTTCCACCCACAGAGGATTTTTCAATTGGCCCATCCATGTCTTTATAATGATGGTATGTGCAAAAGACATGGTGCGTAGCAGCTTCTTGGGTCGGAGGTAGCTTTGACAGATTTAACTTGCTCCCAGTTGTTGATTTGGAAAATTGCTTATAACGCAAAGCATTTCAACTTGCTGCCCTGTGACCACCAAAGAGAACAACAAGAATGCTTGATACTGCTTCGGTGATGCTTGAAACACTGGCATTAGGATCTAGGAAGATCTTTGCAAATTCCTGTAATATTGGATATGATGAAACAGCCAACATTACAACGCATGTATTCCAATATTAAGTAACTACACTGAGTGGTTGATATTCTGTCGGGATGGTTAGTGGTGGGGAGGGTTTAGAATGGTTTTTCAGTTCTTCTAATCTTCTACCCTGAATTCGGCAGTGGCAAATCTCAATCAACAATATATGGTGTTTTCGCGGAAACTGAGTCCTTAAAAGAATTCCTTTACATGTCACTAATGCCTCCCGACTTGTGATTTTTCTATTCTATCTCACTATTCTATTTTCTATTCTATCTCTATTGTACCCCACGTAGTTTAGAATCAGCCAATTGAATGCAGTCTATTTCCCATTTTTATTTCCGAATACAGAAATTTTTGGTGCATTACTGTAAAATGGTAAATTTTATATCACTATTATTATCTATAGATATATACATTATTTAATATATTTCCGATTTTTATTTTACATTATAATTAGTATTATATATATATATTGTTTTATTGTTTTATTTTTTTATTAAAATTGTCAGACTATGCAGTAAGAAGCTATTTTTAAACCCCTTCCTATACATAAAATATTATAGGTTATCATCTCGTAAACCTTCAAAGAAGAGTAGCTCCTTAGTTATTAGTCCTAGATAGTAACTTTTTTGTATAAAACTTATAGCAAATTTATAGATCTACAACTTTTGTATAATATATTTTTCTTTACGACTTATTGTTATGAAGATATAATTGAAAAACTCGGCAAAAAACTTAAAATAGCAGCATTTTTACGAAAAAGTGTTTACTTTGATGCTACGTAACTCTTTACATAATAGCTTTACAAAAGCAAATTGTTCACAAAAGTTGTAGAAAATTTAATATTCTACAACTTTTAAAATCAATGTTTGTTTTTTAAATGCATTGCGAAAGAGTTATGATCTATAAACTGAAAAACGTACTTTTTGTGGTGCACCACGGAAAATACACAAAGCAGAGTAACTCCTTTGTTATTAGTCCTAGAAAATAAGTTTATATAGAAAACTTGTAGGAAATTTATTGCTCTACTACTTTTATTCACAAACTTTTTCTCTAAAATGTACCATTGTGAAGATATAATCAAAAAACTTGATACAAATCTTAAAAAAGTAGCATTTTTACGAAAAAGTTTGGACTTTGATGTGACATAACTGTTTACATAATAGGTCTACAAAAAAACTTAGTATACAAAAGTTGTAGATAATTTAATATTCTACAACTTTTGAATATAACATTTGTTTCTAAGATGCATTGGCAAAGCGTTATGACGTATAAACTGAAAAACGGCTCAGTTTTTGGTGCACCACGGAGAACGCACAAGCGTAATGAGGTCGAAAACTTGGTTTATAAACCACGGGACCGACCTCTATAACATATTAAAAAATCAGAACTACATAACCTTTTGCAAGGTAAGACCCCTTTTTCAGTCTCTATTCCCCGGACTATTAAGGACCGATGACAATTCAATAATTCAATAAGTTTGTCGCTTTATCACAAGGATTAGCTCGTGTTGCCCTTGCTCCGTTAAATTCCGAAAAAACCAACCTTCTCCGGAATCGAACCCTGGTGTGCCGTTTGAACGACAGTTATACAAAGCGTGTTTTTTTTAGTCGCATTATCCTTACCAGGATCTTCAGGATTAGTGAATTTTCATATTCAGAGACACGGTAGTGTTTTGTGCCAAGTAATACGATGTGTACTAAGGCATACACATGACTTAAATTTGAGACAAGCATGTGACTATTTGCAGAAACAACTGGAGAGTTTTGTACACTAACTAAAAAAAAAAAAAAATAGTTTACAGAAAAAATAATTAATAGTTTAAAAACTAAAAAAACACGCTTTAATAGAAAACCTAACTAAAAAGTAGAAAATAATTAATAGTTTAAAAAACTAAAAAAATACGCTTTTATAGAAAAGTGAACTAAAAAGTAGAAAATAATTTTAAATAAGTTTGAAATAAGAATAGAGTGATTAACAAGAAATATTTATTTTATCGTAAAAAAGCGTGGGGTGCTTTTTAAGATATTTTCAACAATTGACATCAAGCACCCCACGCTTTTTTACGATAAAATAAATATTTCTTGTTAATCACTCTATTCTTATTTCAAACTTATTTAAAATTATTTTCTACTTTTTAGTTCACTTTTCTATAAAAGCGTATTTTTTTAGTTTTTTAAACTATTAATTTAGTATCTGAAGATACAAGCGTCAGTAAAAGCGACCTTTTAATGCCAGTGAAATTTGATAGAATGCCCCCAAAGTTTGATAGAATGCATTGTCATCGACATTAAATCAATCGGCCAAATTTCAGCCCGATTGATTTGCGGCAAGTGGGTTAATATTGCAGTTTCAAATCTGGTTGGATTGCAGCGCGTCATAGTTTAGAGGGAGAAAATGGAATTAGCAACTTGTTTCCTTCGCACCCATAGACTTTTGAATATTATTACGGCCTGGAGAGCGCTCGTTTCAATCCAGTGTAGCCTTGCTCAGACATGCTCTACCGGATTCTGGGTTGGCGTTGTTGGTATGGCTTGTGGTAAAGAAGCGTAAAACCAAATTCATTATACTTTTACAAACGTTCGGTTTTAGTGCATTTTAAGTAGATAAAACGATCCAGTTTAGAGTCTGGAAAAGCAAATTCTTCAACATTTGAAGCCACTATGAATTAAGGTGTTTAAAAAAAATAACAATAATCTGCGGAGACTACGATGCTCCCTTATTTTCTTTACATTTACCCTTAGCATTTACTGTCCTAAAATTAGTTATCTTCCCTTTTGTATACAATAGAATAATTTGTATGCAGGATGACAATTTTTGTCACTCAAATATCTTTCAAATGAATGAGTCCACAGCTGTGAAAAAACTTCCAACCTGTAATAAATTGAGTACGTACTAATGAGTAACTGTAGCATCCGTATGGTGATGTGTGGAAATTATTGATTCTATCTAAAAAATTATGAGACATTGCAGAAAATAAATTAAAAAAGTGCAAAGAATAAGAATTTAGTATGAAATGATTTTTTACGTATAAAAATAACTCAATTAGTGTGGGAGTAGACGATCAGAGAAGGGACACTTGCTGAGTGTAGAATCCAGCTTTAATGAATCCTTATTGCCTTTTATCTCATACTACATTAGGCACAAGCGCCTTTCTTACGTATATTCACATCGAGAATGTTCAGTGATCTGTCTCTCTCACCAGAATGAGGAATACCTCCCTCTGCCGCTAGGAGTCGCCACGAGGGGTTCTCTAGTGGTGCGCCCCCTATCTCCACACTCGGTCATCTTGGCGAACTATGTCCTCATAGTTTATATCTGAAGTTATCTGAAATAGAAAAACACAAGGAAAGCAATATGCACAGATACTTTGATTGTCACATCTATGATTGTTTTTGATTGGTGTCTCTTTGTAATGGCCAAAAAATTTTGCTCGCTGAGTGTAAACTTTAAAAGTTCTGGGTTTTTTGCGTCTTTTCTTAAACTGTTTGAGGCTCTCCTTATTCATTTGAGGTTTCTTCAGTCTTCTTATTTGCATCTGATAATGATCTCTTCTTTTTATGTTTTTCCTTGACATCCTTCTGTCCTTTTTTGGTTTCCTCTTGTTGAAGGTTCATTTTAATCTTTGAAATTTCTGCATTTTGAAGTTTCTTTCCATGCTGAATATGTTCAACGAGAATAGAATCTTCCTTCATTGCTCTTACTTGTTTAGTTATCTTCACATCCATTTCTTTTACTTCTTTTTGTCTGGAACATAACTCTCTCTTCACTTCAATGCTGTGATTTTTCTCCTTTAGCTGTCTTTTTAAGTTTGCTCCTTCTTCTAAACTTAAGACTGAGGGTTGCAAGACTTTATTAGTGGCACTCAACTCACATTTTACAAGAGTTTGGCATCGTTGACCTAACTGTTCTTGTAGTAACTTGGCTAGTTTCAATTCATTTTTAAGATTGACAATTTCTTCTTTAGCTGATCCAATTTCCATTTCACAACCTGCAATGTCTTCTCTGTATTTTTCAAGAATTTCAGTGGTTTCTGCCAGTTCCTTTAAGTTTTCCAATTCTCTTTCTTCAAGTTTAGCTTGTAATGCTTCATTCGCAGCTTCCAGTTTAGAGCACTGTACTTTGAAAGTAGAACCTTCTGTATGCAACTGTAAGATTTCATCTTCACATTCTTTTATTTTACTTTGAGCTTCGTTCAGTTTGCAATTAAATTCTTCCATTTCTCTCTTGAAATCTTCATCTCCTCTTGGTACAGCTTTTTTCGCTTCTACTTCAGGAAGTTTTTCTTTAAAAGACGTACATTCTGTAAGTAAACATGCCGCAATCCTACGCTTTTCACCAGTTGATCTCGCATTTGCTACGGAATTTTCAATCTTCCTTTCGCCGCCAAGGTCTAATCTTTCTCCCGTTACACCAGTAGGATGACTAGCGCTTCTGCATTCGGAAGGCGGAGCTACAAATTTCTCCTCTGTTCTGTTTCCTGATTGGCTGCCGCGGCCGTCGATCTTCTTCTCAACTGTCAGAATAGATTTGATTGACATCTTGCGAAGCTCTTCGCTTTTATTTTCTTCTTTGGCCTCGCCAGACTGGCGCCTGATAATTTGTAAATAAAAAACACGTGGATCCTCTCGGCTTGGATCTCGAAGCTGTCTGTAAAAGGATGGGTTTTCGAATTTTCCTATAACGTCCATTCCAATTATTAACTCATTTGTGTGGTCTTTGATGACGTATATTTTTGCATTGACTGAATGAGTGTCGATTTTAATGTCAGTATGGAAATATCCTAATGGTTGTACTTCTATATTACCTAACCCTTTTAGTAATATGTCATTTGTCATTAATTGGGGTGATCCTATTTTTATATGCAAGTCCTCAGAAATGAAGGTGACTTGGCTCCCTGTATCATTAATAGCAACTATTTCATGATCAAATATTATTACCTTTGTGGTGCTTTTATTGTCAGTGTATGCACTAATTTTATTGATTGGACTATTATAACTTTCATTGTTGACATACGCATTACTCTTATAATTAGGATAATTAATTACTAATTACAGTTCTATTTGCCTTCTTTTTTGGACAATAGGCCTGAAAGTGCCCGATTTCATTACAATTAAAGCATTTAATACCTTGATTTTTAACTTCAAACTGGTTATATTCATTAGGCCACTCTGTATTATCAACAATACCATTATTTATTTCCTTATAAAAATGGTTAGTATTGGTTTGAGCACGAACGAATGGACGTTCCTGTATATTTTCTCTAGATTGCCAGTGTTTCCTGTTTTTTTCTTCATATTTATTTTCGCGAAATATCGTACTCTTTTTAAAATTATTTCTAGTTGAATCAAAGTCATCAAGTTTGTTGACCAAAATTTCCCTATTTTTTATTTTCGGAAGTTCGTCCATGAAGTGTTCTCGAATTTCTTTGGGTAATTTTCTTTTTATTTGATCTACTAGCATTAATTCTTTTAAATCTTCAAATGTTGTGACATCAAGTCCGCTCAACCATTCGGTTAGATAATTGTTTAGTTCAAAAGCAAAGTCTCTCCATGTCTGACATTGTTCTTTTTTATGGAATGAGAATTGTATTCTGAACTGTTCTGGGCTAAGTCGGTATCGTCTCAGCAAAATGCTCTTAATGTGGTCGTAATTATTCGCTAGTGTTTCCGGCTCACGTGTTATTAAGCTTGCTATGTCAAGTGGAAGCAATGTAATTAAATAATTTACCCAAGTATCTTTCGATATTTCTAGACGACTAATTTGTCTCTCAAACAGTGTCAAGTAGATGCTTATGTCACTACCGTCAAACGGTTTCATATACTGTAATATATTTGGGCTTCTGCCTACTTCGTTTTCCCGTGCGTTTGTTACAGTAGCGCCATGTTGGCGAACTTCTGCTTCTATGCGCAGTTTCGCCAACTCGAATTCTTTCGCTTCCCTATCTTTTGCTAATTCAAACTCTTTCGCTTCCCTATCTTTTGCTAACTCAAACTCTTTCGCTTCCTTTTCTTCACGGTCATTTACAATTGTGTTTAACATATTTTTAACAAAGTTTTCATCATAATCGGCGTGTTCTGTTATTAATTTACATAATTGAGCGATTTTTGGGTTAATGGGTTGTTCCAATCCCAGTTCATCTATTAAAGCGAGTAAGTCATTCTTTCGTGCTCTGGCAAGAAACGCCATGTTAGTATAATCGAAAATTGTACTCACAGTTTTTCTGTTGACTTGTTACCTCGACTTGTGACAGTCAGTGCCTATGTTTCGTTATGGTCTCCCAGTGCTTGCTGGTCCCCTTCTTAATGATGTTGACCTCTTGTATTTGACACGAAGTTTCTTGGCTTCGACGCCGGTGCTCCAATGCTTGTTGTTTCCGCTAAACAATCCTCTTCGTCGGCGCTGACTTCGCTTTTCCGACGTGGTGGTTTCGCTTTCCGATGAGACGTGATTTCACTTTCCCGTCACTGTGCTAGCTGCGCCACTTCTCAGTGATGTCGATTTCTTTTATTCGATGAGCAGTTTCTTGGCTTCGTTAGCGGTGCTCCAATGCTTGTTGTTTCCGCTAGGCAATCCTCTTCGTCGGCGCTGACTTCGCTTTTCCGACGTGGTAGTTTCGCTTTCCGGTGAGACGTGGTTTCCCTTTCCGGTCACTGCGCTGTTATGTCGTTTACACTGCTAGGTGATACGACGGCTTATTCTCCGATCCCCGGTTCACTGCTGGGTGACTACGGTGCTGTTCGGTTTCATTTGTACTCGTATCTCGTACTTCTGGTTTGCCCTTACACGTTCTGTCGTTTGGTTCTTAACGTAACGTTCTGACGCCTACTCAGTTCGTGATGCCGAGCCCCCATGTGGGAGTAGACGATCAGAGAAGGGACACTTGCTGAGTGTAGAATCCAGCTTTAATGAATCCTTATTGCCTTTTATCTCATACTACATTAGGCACAAGCGCCTTTCTTACGTATATTCACATCGAGAATGTTCAGTGATCTGTCTCTCTCACCAGAATGAGGAATACCTCCCTCTGCCGCTAGGAGTCGCCACGAGGGGTTCTCTAGTGGTGCGCCCCCTATCTCCACATTAGAAACCCTAAAATGTTGGTGTGAATTCACTAAAAGCATAATGGGAAATAAGAAATGTAGCATTTAAATAAGATTTGACTTGACCTCCAACGTGTATATTTGCTAATAGTGGCCCATTGAACATAGTTCATTTAATTTTCTTATTAAAAAGATATTTACCTTGAACACATGTATTATTTATTTTGGTAAATATGCATTATAATGCTTAATGCGTTTTGAAATGCAATACTTCTATCACGTGTTCAGTATGTATTTGAGTCAGAGATCGGATGTCCATTTCCATTAGGTGTTTTTTCAACATGTAAAGCATGATTTAAAATTATACCCTAGACGAAGTTTTTCTATTTCAGTATATTTCGGTATCTTTCAAAAATTTCGAGCTCTTTGTGGTTGGTTTGCACGGTATACACGTATATTTTTGCACAATGACAGCTAATCATGCCCGGACCTGTAGCTTAACTTGAAATCCGAACCACAACGAATATCCATGCCTAACCCAGGATTCGAACCTTTAGCATACGAGCGCTAACCCCACAGCCATATCAGGATGGCTCGAGCTCTTTGTGCATCTTTACTATACTATAATATTCCTAAAAAAACTTCAAATGTTTAATTTTGTGTTGAAAATTGTTAAAATTTTTAACTTTTTCAAATTCCACTAACATGCTAAGGTTTTAAACATGAAAAGTCCGTAATTAAAAATTCATTAAGTCACTCTGAAGATTCATTGTTGTAACGATCCCTCATTGTTATGTTGTAACGATCTCTCATTGTTATCTTTCAACAATGAAGTGAAATAAATCTGAAGACCATTATTACGATTTCACTCATTTCGACGATATTTAGAAAGAAAGAAAAAAAAAAAAAAATGACCGCGCATAATATGCAAAAAAAAATTCTGTTTTCAAAAGCGGTTTGAAGAAGTTGGAGACATGTATTCACACTTGGGTAAGTACAGTTTAAACATATCCTTAAAATTCAGTACACAAATACTGTTTTCAGAGTTTTCAATAATATTGCGAAACGTATTTTTAAGCAGAATTTTAAATACAACTCAAGATTATAATTTCGTGAAAACTACAATGTGCCAGTTCTGTAAATT
Organism: Linyphia triangularis; assembly: GCA_963978545.1. Lineage (NCBI taxonomy): Eukaryota > Metazoa > Arthropoda > Arachnida > Araneae > Linyphiidae > Linyphia > Linyphia triangularis. Next base: position 5,355,753 of record OZ021727.1, read on the forward strand.
ATTATTTCATTGTATGTCATTTGTATCGTGTATTTATCTCATTTTGTCTTATTATATACTTACTTTTTACTTTGTATTTTTTATTAGTTTCCACTCGTAATTCATTTGCATTATACTTAGTTTTAATATATTTTTCTGATGTTATTTTCATAGAATATTTCATTTATGATTCTTAAATTTTATATTTATAAAAATTAAACGTGATAATTTGTAAATTTGAATGCTCAATAACAATTAATTCAGTTTCAAATTATAAAAATCTAAGGGTGAGTAATCACCTGTTTTTTGCATTTTTTGAATTTATAAAGTCTATATATGGTGTTGACATAATTTAATAGTTTACTAAATTTTCTACCTTCCAAACAAAATTTATCGGAAAGATTTCGAGGAATTGAAACTGTTTTCCAAGCATGAAACTCTGCTTGCAGTTTTGATAATTTTTTTAATTGAAAGTAAAGGTTTTCATGTTGTGAAACCTGCCAATTTTGGTGACGAGTCATGAATGCTTCACTATATGAAGGAAAATCAAATTGTTTGAATAAGGTTGGTCCCTCACCAATTGAATAACCATAAAACATTCTTCTTATTATTTACTGTACCATTCAACGCAGACATTTTACTACACATTTTCATACTGATATTATGACTATTGTAAAATTCTATCGAATGTTTTACCTCTTTTAGGGGTGGTCGAAAAAAATATCGATTATTTGATTTTGCAATGGATCATTCCAGTAAATAAAAATTTTACCAATTTTTAACATCCTGACTACATTGAAAGTGGGTGGAGAAATTTTATAATTAAAAAAGTTTCCATTTACATTCCATCTACTTAGAATTTGTTGAATAAAATCAGGATAATGAAGTTTGGCTATACAGTTTAGGAGACAAGTTTTACCATAGACTTATTATACAACTAGACGCAGGGCCGTCACTAAGAATTTTGGTTGGGGGGGGGGGCGTAGATATCCTTTTGTCGACTGAAATCAAGGCATGTCCGGTGTAAATGTAGAAAACCTAAATTAAGGTGCTAATAAATTGTTAACTAATTTTTATTAATGTAAAATTAACGGTATAAATAATTTTTAATTAATATATTAATAATTCCTGCATAATTAATTATTAATTAATGTAAAACTAATTGTTAATGCATTTTTTTTTATTTAATTGTGAATTGTTTTATTTAATGTGAAATTAGTTTGAATTATTTTTAAATTACCGTCTAAACAATTTTTAATATTTTATGGCATTTTATTAATACGTACTTAATGTCAAATTTTAAGTAAATTCCCATCACATTATAGTTAAAGTTCCTTCAAATTCATTTAATTTTTCATTTCTTTTTAGTAAATTAACCCTTCCTCTCCAAACAAAGGAGATTATATTTGGAAGCGTTTTTATTTGGGGGGAGGGGGGAGGGGAGACATTTATACCTTGCAGATAGATAGAATTTTCCCCCACAATCTTAAACCAATTCAGTAAACTGAGAAGTACAAGTGCTTCATTTCGATACAAATTGCATTGCAAAAGACAATTATTATTAAAAACGATTTGTTAATTATTTAATTTAATTTTTAAATACTTTTTAACACATTTTCCTAACTAAAAAAGAAAAGATTTTGATTTTTCTTGAAACGTGTATTAATAGTAAAACTTAATTTTTTTGTAATAATATACAATCCAGGAACCTACTTCTTAAAAGTAGTTACTTCGAGTATATATTTTTATCAAAATTGCTGGATTTAATATAATTATTTTTTTGTGGTTTTTTACAGATGTGTTATGGTTTTTCAGCAATAATTTCTACAAATATTACTCGTTTTTTGAACAATAATCATTTGTTCAAGAAGGAAAGTATACTTGAAAATGCTAGTTTTTTTTCCTAATCAGGATTAAAAATAAAATGGATTACTTTAGCATTAAACCAAACTATAATATTTATGTGCAAAAAGGTAAGTTATTTGCAACCAATTGAACTTCGAATTTAGTGACAAAATACTCTATAAAAAAAGCATGCCATAATTTTTAGCACAGCATACCAAACTATAAGGAATAGTACGTGTGGGGTTTTTTTGGGAAAGGTGTGGAGAGGGGGAGAGGTATTCAAATCTACAATGTTAATCCGATCTTGAGGAAGAACAAGTTGCACATTTAATCTTCAAAGCAAGAGAAACATCACTGTCAACATGAAATTTCCACACAAAAAAACCCATTTCCCTTACCCACATGTAATGGTTATGATCCTAATTTGAGATTTATTGATCCAATTTGAAATATTTTTAAAGGTATTTAGACTAAAAATCTAGGATAGGTTGGTTGGTTGTCTTTCAAATTTATTAGGCGCAAGGGCAACACAAAGGCCAAATTGCGTCAGAAATCGAGGATAGGAGTGAAAGGATACTCACAATTTGCAATACACTGAACCTGGTTGTATTGAACAATGTCGGTCCACAGCTATTTGAGCACGGGGAACATTAAGAATTTTAGATAGTATTATAATAAACCTTTCAATACTTTTCCAAAGATTATTTTGTTAGAATAAATTCGATATCGCCTTCCAATTTACAAGTGGCATGCATTATTTTGGGAATGCATTTTCAATATATGAAGTACAAGGTGGTCATAAAGAAACTTTGCCGATATATGGGCCTCTAGCTTCCGTTCCGTTTAACAGATCGAGATGAGATTTCAAGTATAGTTATTCAGAGGTATGAGCTCGAGATTCTGTGAATTTCAACAAATGGCGCTCACGATTATGGTTATAGTTACATGCACGAAATTTTCAAATGACAACGTCTAATTTTTCCTGTCGCAAAATGCTCAGCGCATAAGGAAACCCTAAAGAGAGATGGAACGGTACGTGTATCACAAAAAACGGACGCATTATGCTCGCACCAAAAAAAAAGCTTTGCGAACGGTCAACAAAAACGCGATTGAGGCGCACGATGGAAATTTGCATTTGACAGAGGCCAAAGTTCACATGAGTGCCATCACAGGCAATTTAATCGGTTTTCCAAGCTGAATATTTGGTGAGCGGCTTTCATTGCTTCGATCGTGTTTTTGTTGGCAGTTTGCAGATCTGTATTTTGTGCTTCCGGTTTTTGTGATACACGTATCATTTAAACGCTCTTTAGGGTTTTCGCATGCAGTGATCATTTCTCGATTGGAAAAAGTAGGCGTTGCTATTCGTAACTATAACCAGGGTAATCGTGAGAGCCATTTTGCTGAAATTCACAGAATTCCGACCTCATATCTCTGAATAACTATACCTGAAATTTCATCTCGATCTGTTGAACGAGACTGCCTTTATAGATCCATATATCGGCAAAGTTTCTTTATGACCATCCTGTACATAACATCATTTATGGAGTTCTACTTGACATTAATTGCAATAACTTTGTAAAATGCGGGTCAATTTTCGCATACAAAATTTTGGTGTTTTGAAATTTTGTATGAAACCTTTAACTCATATGATGTAACATTGCATATTTTATGTAAATGACGTTTAATGTGTATGTCATGGTTTTTGAGGCGTTGTCTGACAAATAAAAGTATATCATATACTGTAACACATCAAAGTTATTTAATGTCAGTGAAGATATCAATGATGATATTATTTTAATGCTCCTGTCAAAAAGGATATACTTACTCCAATTCAAAATTGCCGACCGTCAACTAAGGCTGCATTGTGATCACAATTTTATAATACTAATGATGAGTTTAATTATTTGTACTTTTTCCATTCAATATGTTTTGAAACATCCGTCAGTAGGCATTTTTAAAAGAAGGGATGAAATTTCAGAAATTTGCCGACTACCAGCCTTTCTAAAAACTTATGGTAATATTTGCGTTCGCAGTCTATCATTGTAGCCGGAAAAAAAGACACCGACTCCCCTATAATAGACTTCTATTGTAAAAATGTCGATTCGTCAAACTCGGGTCACGCTGCATTCAGATATTTTTAATATTTTTGTTCCATTCCCCCCCCCCCCCCCCCATTTAATTCGATTTTATTGTGGATCGACTTTAGAAAAAGAAAAATCTCGATAAAATTTTTGAAAATTTGCCGACTGTCCAACTTTCTAAAACTTTGAGGGGGGGGGGGGGCGAGTCGCCCCCCGTTCCCGTCGTCCCTGACTAGACGGCATGTTTAGGGTTACCTCGTGTAACGAAAATGAAAACCACGTGACGAGTGGCCTTTTCGAACGAAGGAGAAAGAAAGAAGGGAAGAAAAAAATAAAATAAAAAAAAATAAAAAAAAAAAAACATTCATTTCAATGGAAAACGCTTTCGTGTGTCTTACCGAAAATCATCATTGAATCCAGTAAAATTTTTTCGATATTGTTCTGCATTTGGTTGTAATGAGAAAATTCAGAATGGGGGTTCAATAAGATTCCACAAGTAAGAGCTATTTTTTAAATTTTCTATTTAATTGAGGTTTTATAATACACTCATAAATATGTTCTTGTTTCGCATTCCCAGAAAGCTAGCTTTAATTGGTTTATTACGGATTTTTATTTTGCAACTAACTTCTGAAAATTGCAGTTAATATTGAAATAGAAAAACAGACCAAGGTTATAGCTGCTTTTTGAAGAAATAAGTCGATATTTAAGGATTTTAATTTCACTTTTAAGTATCAACAGCAAATTTCGTGTAGTGGCCCGATTGGCGAAGTTTGGCCCCAATTCAAAATGAAATACATTTTGACGTTTATCAAGGTTATGATCGCTATGCTTAATCGTTTTTGTTTTTTTTTGTTTTTTTTCTTTGTTTTTTTTTACTCATTTATAAATAATCTGAATCTTCAAAACTGATGATTAAGAACGTTTTTAATATTGTTTTGATACTTTCATATCGGTTTACCTTGTGAATTTTTAAAATGAAACTTACGGGTTTTTTTGGCTTTAACATAACAAGAATATTGGGTGGATATAGAATATTTCTGTTTTGATTTGAAATTATAATTAGGATTTTTCCTTTAAAATTATCAGAAAAGTCCATTTTTCTTGAAAGCGTACACACGAAGTACAAGTTATTTATAAATGCTAAAATAGTGTTTTTTATTAACTTCAATTTTTGTATGTGTTTGTTTGTGGCAGGAAAATCTACGGAAGACTAATTAACCTATTTGTCGTCATCCAATAGAATTGAAACTTGGCAGATAGACTTTGTCGAAGACAGACATTCTATAAAATTTTGGGGGATGTCACTAAAAGTCTTCTTTTACACACGCTATTATATTACCACTTCGAAGGAATAATTAACCCACTTGCCCTCATCCAATCAAGCTGAAAATTGGCAAATAGACTCGTAGTAGGACTGCTAGAATTAGAATTTATAGAAGTTTAAAGTAATTTCTTAAACAATAATTAAATTTGTTTCACAATAGTTAAAAAACCCATAGCACTAAATTCCCAGTAATGATGTAGCTGACAAACTCTCTCTCTCACCCCCCCCCCCCCAAAAAAAAAAAAACTCCACTCAGTTTTAATTTACGAGTATCTTATTTATTTTTTACTAATGTGTTTCAGTTTAAAATTTGGTTGTGTTCTGGGATTCTGATGTGTTACGAATCTAATTAAAGCACATATCACGCCTTGATTTAATTTCTTGTACTTTGCTGAGATATTTTTTAAACAATTATGAAGATGTCATTAATTTTTTTTAATAAAAAGATGGAAGAATTTGTATTACTTTATATATAATATTCTTCTTCGTAATTCTACAATATTTGCTTTTCTGTATAATTACTATTAATTGAAGTATTTGTTTAATACAATGATGGAATTTTTTTTTTTTACATATGCAATATTATACTTGGTAAATTTACAACATTTGCATTCTCTATTTGTGAATACAACGATCAAAGTGTAAAAGTGCCACAAAATATTACAATAAGTAAACCTTACTAAATTATAAATCTTATTAATAATTATAAAAACCTTTTATAATTAAAACTGAAAAGTGAAGTTTATTTACAATTCGTTTGAAGTTGTGAAATTTTATCATGGAAACCGAGCTTTTCATAAGCTTTTTTAAAACAATTGTGATCGAAAAAGTTATACCTATTGTTCCAGAGGAATACAATCAACCAACAATTTAACATACGAGTTAACTACGTCATAAAATTATTCCTTTATGTAACTAGGACCGCGCCAAAAGGAGACGAAACCGGCCAAATCTGCAACCCTGCTCCCCAAAACTCTCTTCTCATATGTTTTATTTTGGTTTCACCCTCGTTGTATAATTGAAGTGGGAGAGCACAATCTAGCGATTATAAGTCTATGAGTTTTACTTATTAAATAACTCAAATGCAAGCTCTGAAATGTTAAATTTACAAAAACCTTCTGTTATGTTTTATTTCACAGAAGTTCGAGTTCCAATTTGTATTATTGAAAACGGAACATACTTAATTCGATTTTCTTATTGAAATGTACTTTTTAATGTCTTTCGTTTCTTCTTAAAATGTTTCTGTAGAGCTCATGTGTTATTTGTGTCAGTAAATGTATCTCGTAAAGCTTAATAAGCTTGAAAGTGCAACACGCTGACATGCGGATAGAGACGTATTGGAGCCATCAATTTAGATAAACAACTGGATAAGAATGCTTAAAACTGGGAAAATGAAGCCGTTGCCAAATCGTTGGGTCGACGATAAATACTGATTGCCGAGGATTGAAAAGAAAATCTTGGATTGCGCACAACTGAACTGTCAATAGTAGACTTTAATTAGTAATAATGTGCAAAAAATATCTACTCTAGCACTTTACAAGGATTTCCTCATTCCCACCCAAGTATAGAATGAACTGTGATTGGATAATCGTCCACCCATCATCATCTAACTACCGATACGTTTTTTTCTTGCATTGCCATTGGAGCAGTCTATCCAGTTCATTATAGTCTAGGGCCTAATGTCGAAAAACGTGGACCATTTCATGATGCAAACATGTGCGTGGTGTCATTTGCTAAGTACGAATGTGTAGAAAACGAAATCCGATGGTGGTTATCTAGCAGGGTGCATACACTTTTTTGGAAGTGAAATTCAAGGACTTTCAAGGCCCTTTTCAAGGATTTTCAAGGCCCTTTTCAAGGATATTTCAACAAAAATCAAGGCCCTATTTTACGTTGCAGAGTCGATACCAAAATTTAATTTTTATATATTTTTTTTAATTAACGAAGTTGCAAAAAGAATTAAAATACTTATTACTTAACAACTAAGATGCAACCACATATATTTATTGATAATTATACCTCTTACCAGGATAAGGAAAAAAACTAGGTTAAAAAAAATTTTTTTTTTGGGTTTAAACCAGTTTTTTTTTGTTTAAACCGGGTTAATTCTTTTCTAATTACACGTACTCGTATTTATAAATAAAATTTGTCATTAACTAGAATAATTAATGTTTAAATAATAATTAACATTTTTTCTGAAAATAATTTAAACTAAGTAAATAAACAATTATTCCTACTTATGTGGACATTCAAATCACATTAAATTTTAGTACTTTATTTAGAAATACTATTCTTTAAACAGGGTTCATACACATTTTCAGAAAAAAAATTCCCTGAGGTTTCCATCTCGGAGTCGATAATTTTTAGCCACAGAAATAGATATAGCCATCATTTTCACAAGTTCTTCGATAACTCGAAAAAAGCGAGTAATTTTTTAAACCCCCTCCTTCGGCTTTGAGTAAAAATACGATTTTGAAGCAGCAAAATGTGGTTTTGGAGCAGAAAATTATTACATTTAAATTAGTGATGAAGCAAATATTTTTGTATATTTCAACCTTGATATTTCAAATTAATTTAAAGTAAAAAAAAGGTGTAACTTGTTCATAAATACGTTTGCATTCTAAATTTACAATTATTAATTTGATTGCATTACTCAAAAAATAAATTAAAAAGCATGGCATTTATTAACCTCTTTGCCAACAATTAAAATATTAGGAAGTTTTCAATGATGACATGATATCATAAGGTTCGGGGCACAGCATGGCCCTAGTGTTGCTTTTGCGCCACAAAAACTAACCAACCAATCATAAGATTCGGTTCATCACTGAAAGTTTTTCGAAATAATCTCAGTTAGAGCTACTTTTAACAACTGATGAAATAAGATTTTTTTCTTTAAAAACTCTAGTCTGCCTAGTACCAATTACCTATAGAAGTTCTTCCCAATAATCCAAAATAATTTAATTCGATACAAAGTACTCCCCCCCCCATGCAAAAAAAGTGAAACAAGGCTGCTTAGCGGCAAGCATTAGATTTCATAACTTGTTTGGACTGATAGCTTCACTTAGCAGATTTTTTAGGGCTATTTGTTTATTGGAAGATAATTTTTTTTTAAACTCAAACAAATTAAAACCTCTAACTGAAATTAGACAATTATACTAGCATTTAACATAAAGAAATAACTTCTAATGTAATTAAATAATAAACTAAAACAAGGCAAGCTGAAAAATATTAATTTTTGTAGTGGTTTGTTTTCTAACACTCTCCATTGTCTAAATGGATTAGAGGGTTCCCATGTGAAATCTCAAGGTCAATGGAAACAAAATGATCTTAAGTCTGTGGTTATTTGGTTAGTTTTTTTTTTTTAAATATGTGCCAAAAAAATAATCATGCACTCTTAAAGTACTAAGAAAAATATTTATTATTTTTACTTACAAACAGGCAAGAAAAAAATATCCAAATTGGATGCATAAAGATTGATTTCATGCCTTCTACAGTTTGAATTTAAAGCGCGAATCCCTGGTTGGTTGGTTGAAGTTTAACGGAGCAAGGGGCATACTGCCGCGAATCCCTGATCTTTCCTATCGCTAATTTAAAGGAACAAATATTTGTAAATACAAGAAATCCTTACTTTTTTTTAAATAAAGACATATCTTAAATCCCCCATTCAAGTTCTTCGTAAAATTTCTAGTCTAGGGTACGACTTTGCGCTTTTTCTGGGAATTGGCTACAATAAAAGAATGACGTAATATGCGTTTTCCCGTTCGTTGCCAAGTCAAAATCATGATCCAACATCCAGCGTTGCCAAAAAAATCATTTACTAATAGTTACCAATCCTTCCAGATAATCAAAAAGGCAAGTTCAAAATTCAAATCCCGTTTTACCGATGACTTAGAAATTAAAAAATATTCGCGTTTTCTTTTAGCTTAAAGAAAGCTATATATTTCTTTATTATTGAAACCAGGCAAGAGTGCAAATCTAAACCAGATGCACTAAGATTTCTTGTGTGAAAAATACAATACTTGTATTCTATTTTTAGCACGAAGTCTCAGTAAAAAAAATAAAAAATTAAAAAAAAAAAAAAAACATGTATTCTATAAGTATAAAAAAAAGTATTAATTTTCTATACCTAAAATCAGCCAAGAAAACAGATTTAAATCAGATACACACTGATTCATTTACTACTTCTTTATAGTTTGAAAAACCTACAACAAAACTGAGAGATTGTAATATGTATTTTCAAGTGCGAACCTTTTCCGGCACGTTAACTGACGAAAAACGCCCTTGAAGGGCAAAATACTCTTTATCGCTTTGTTGGTGACGTTTTTGATAATTTTGAAAAATTTCGAGACAAAATTCTAGCCAAGTAGTTTTTCAAGTCAAAAAAATCATTTTTTGGCGCAGTTCGGCGCAATCTTAACCGAAAAGAGGTTTTTGGCGCAGTTTGGAGCAGGGTAGTCAGTTTGGCGCACTTTGGCGCAATTAGAACAGCTCTTACATCCCTGTAATTAGAATTTTTTTAAAGAGCTCAAAATAAATTTAATAAAATTGGAAGGTTTTTTCCCCCAGCAACATTAGTTAATAACTTTCACGGCTTTAAAGTAGGCCATTTTAGTAATTGATATAAAAAACTACATACCCTTCACCTTCTACAGAAAAAGAAATTCTTCTTTCTTTAAATAGGAATCGACATAAATGAAAGAATGATATAAATCATAATACAATACCGAAGCGTAACTGCTATTTTCTCTGTAGGCGATATACTCCTCCGATAGTTAGTGTCGGGTTTTTGCAGTCTGGAACATAATTTCTCCACCAACTCGTCGAAGCTCTCAATCGACATCCGGAAAAAGTTGCAATTTTTTACTTTGTCTTCCCTTAACTGTGGGTAAAGACAGAAGAACATACCGAATGTTGATCGGCTCTAAACAATGGGATGAATCCACATAGTGCGATTAATTCAATTCTTTTTCCTTCGATATTTTATATACAAATATGCTAAGCGCTCTCTTTTTCATTCCATTTCCAACAAACACAAAATCCTCTCAGAGGAAAATTTTGGTCGTTTGAGAATGCACCTAATGAGGGAGAGAGAGAGAAAAGCGAAAATATCCTGCATATCAAATTACACCCTCTTTCCACCGGATACTCATCGTGCAACTTTTTGTCCCGTTCGGGGAGAGGTCAAAGGTCATAGTGACCGTGCCGTTCCAGGGCCGCTCGGGAGGAACCGATTCAAGTGTGATTGACAGATCCGCCAAAAGTGAACCGGCTAGAAAGTGTGACGTCAGAATAATGGTAATACGGGAACGAGAATTTTATGGTTTTAGAATTGAAAATGGGAAATTCAAGGACTTTCCAGGCTTTTTTAGAAATAATCCTATTTTTCCAGGCTATTCAAGGCCTTGAAAAAAAATAATGAAATTCAAGGACTTTCCAGGTTTTCCAGGCCGCGTACGCACCCTGTCTAGCATTCCGGTATGAGCGGCACTACAGTCGAAAATCCAAAATGGTCGCCTCCTTACCACCTAGAGTACGTTTTTACCGAATAATGGCTTCCCAGCTCATTTTATCAAGAAGTTGACTGTCAGAAAACTTATAGGAAATAAAATTACTTTCCCAATGGTATATAACACATGCATGTTAGGTTAAAATAGAAAATTAAAAATAGTCGCCGCATCGCGATATTAAGTACGTTTTTCATGTTGGTTGGTTGATTTGAGCGCTCAATGACACATACTTGTGCACAATAACAGTTAATCATCCCGGGACGTCAGAGTAAATCGGTCCCTAACCAATACAAAGTGCACCCATCAACAAACATCCTTAAATTAACCATGCCCCAGTTACTTTTGCACGAAATGACTAAGGATGAACTGACAGAATACCTGGCATCTAAGAATAGATTATGAACTATGCAGTCAATACTAATTAACAATTTGTTTGCAGTTGACGAAATCATGTAAATGCAAGCCATACGGACGTGTCGTGTCTTGAAACCGCGCAGGAAGAAGCAGGTACTAAAATAATTTTTCACAGTATACATGTTGCTTCCCGAGGCATTAGCAAGATTCACATATACTCTCCAGACACAGATGTATTAGTACTAGCTCTTCCAAGTATCCAGCATTATAGTGAATACTAGCAGAAGCAAACTGTTAATTCATCTTCAGCCAATCTATGACATACTAGCGCCCAATAAGGCTTCAGTACTACCAGGACTCCACGCCCTTTCTTATGCGGATATCACAGGATCATTTGCTGGAAAAGGAAAGATTATATACTGGAATGCTTTTTATGCAGCTAATGATTGATATTATAGCTTCACTGGGCCTTATGGGTCATTCTGAAAACATTTCCACTGAAATGTTACAAATGGTAGAGGCATTCGTTTCTCAGGTGTATGTACCGCGAACCAAAATGACAGACATTGGGGAGGTAAGACGGTGGATTTTCACTAAAAAACAAAAAGTGGGTAACATATTGCCCCAACAAAAGCATCTCTCTATGCAGGTCTTTTACGTGCACACTTCCAAGCAATGATTTGGGCACATGATACTCGACAGCATCCGGACATACTTCAACTTATTGATTTTGGCTGGTTGCTGGTGATTGGGTTGGTTGTATTCAGATTATCTGGCGCCGTCAGCAACACGAGGGCTATAATGCGCCGAAACATTCGTCATTAGACAAGCCAACATACATTTACAAACACCCATGCCTAACACGGGACTCGAACCCGCAACCTCGCAGTCTAGAAGCCAGCACGCTAACCACTATACCGTTTGGTCGGCTGCTGGTGATTGGGAATTTTGAGCCTATTACGTGTACATGACCTTGTGATTCGTAGGGGCTTATAGAGTTAACTAAGTGCTCCTGTCTGAAGTGTCATTGTGCCCTTCCCTACTGATGCAATCTCAACAATCTACTTTGCACAGAGATGTGATCATGTGGTGGAGATGATGACTTATGTGACAACACTGCAATTGTCTCTTTCACCCAGCAGAAGTGTACAAAAATTTCATCCCCTTAATACCCCTTTCTGTGGGGAGTTATGTTATTCTGCAATAATTTCTTAGTACTTGACAGCTGGACGTGTTTGTGTAACGTACAAGAGAAATGGTCAGAGACACAGTAAATGATCAGCGATGGGTAAATCACTTTTAATTTTTCTAAAAATGGCCAAAATAATCTTTTTACAGTCAAAGGAAAAAAAATTGGGTGGTAAGAATAAAAAAATGTTGAAAGTTTAAAAATAAAGACCATCCTGCGCAATACAGTAAAATGTGGCTACATGATGCGAACATCAAACTCGTTGTGGCACGGGTTAGTCCCTTTTAATTTTAAAAATATTGGTCCTAATAATGTTTATAGCCAATGGAAAAAAAATTGGCGGGTGAGAAATAAGAAATTTGAAAGTCGAAAAATAAGAACCACCTTAATGTCCATACCTAAAAACTTTAACAAAAGTCAACTTGCTTGAATTAACTTGTGCCCTCCTCATCCTTTTTACTAAACATTTTAACGTTTCTATTCTTTTAAAATTCTTTGTTTCACAAATTGAATACTAACAAATCTATAGTTACAACACAATAGAGTTTACAAAAGTGTCATTAAGTAATTGAAGTTTCGATACATTTTATTGAGAATTCCTATACTTAGAATTATTTTCACCACTTTCTTCAAATAAATCGCATTCTTTTTTCCACAGTATGGAAAATGATATGAGAATTGCACAGTACGAGTATGGAAAATTATGCGGAATTAATAGTGATAAACATTATTTCCCTGTTTTAGACACCTATTTTTACTGGATTCTTCTAGTTGGCACATGACTTTAACACTCAATGAAGGTATGAATATATATTTTTTTTGTAATTTTTTTTAAATAATTAAACTATTCTTTCAACATTTCAATGTTGTGTATATTGGAAATACCCATTTTAGGTAAAATTTCAGCTGTCGTTGACAACCACTTTCTAAGTGTCAAAGCAAAGAAGCGTTCTAATGGAAATGCACAATGATAATTAAGCTTTTAAGGGTCCACAGTTGAAGTTGACTTTGCACTTAGAGTAATTTTTTTTATGTTTAATTATGAATTTTATCCCTCTGTTCAAGTTATTCGTGATTTCAAAAAAGTATATTTAAAGAGGATTTAAAGTCACATGTATTCATGGGAAACTAATTCTTTTGTACTACAATTAAAAGAGAGTTCAATAATTTGATCAGTATTTTTCTAAAATTTGAGATTTTTCGCTTGATGATTTTTCCCTTTTCCAAACGAATTATAATACTATAGTTTAACTTAACGAAAATTTCTCATTCTCTAGGATTACTGGTATTTGAAGACGTTAATCAAGATAGTAATTTAGTGGACTGTAACTGATGTATAACTTCATGTTCTTTCAATAGTTATTAGGCAAAGGAATGTATCTTAAGACAGGTTTCTGTTGAGCAAATAGACCATACAGGTTCAGATGTACAACATGTATCTCATACACAGTTGTTTCGTGGTCCAATTAAAAACTACGGCAGTTTACAATTTTTTCTTACTGAACCGTAACCTTGATGTTTGTTGAAAATATAGCGTCTCACCAGGGCTATACTGTCGCTTGGTAAAGGACACTCCCCCTCTAAAATACCGTGCTCATAATTTACAAAAATAATGCACCAAAGTTTCTTTAAAAAAAAACAAACTTTTTTTTTTTAAACATTTCTGTATCGTACTTTGGGAAATTACCTATTAATATCATTAAAAAGTCATAAATCCAATTAAATACCAAAAAAATTAATTCCGTGAAATAAAAAGTTGTATATTCTAAAGACTATTGTAAAACTGTAAAAAAGTGGATTTTAGCTTTGAGGTGTCCTTTTAAACGATGAAGAGTAATTAAAACACCGTTGCGGACGCATTGTTGGAAACACGGTTCCTCGAAGTTAAAACAAAACCATGTATATCCTTGTTTTAAAAAAATTCAGTGTTGTAACGATTTCTCATTGTCATCTTCCAACAATAGAATAAAATATATCTGAAGACAATTATTGTAGTTTCGCTCATTTGGACGCCATTTTGAAAAAGATATGGACCACAGAATCTAAGGAAGACTTTTCCTATTCTTAAAAGTAACTTGAAGAAATGAGAGGCATCTAGTTTTGTTTCAGTACGTAATTTATACATGCATATAGTATTTTGTAAAGTTTTTTTAAAAGTTGCAAGTGATTTTGGTAATACTTTCGACAAAATTATTTAGATTCTTGATTACAATTGATTGAACATGACATCCGCCAACTGTGTAAGTGTCATTGTTTATTATTATTGCATATTTATTTAACTTCTTCACTTTTCTTTTGGTATGAGCCATGATATCAATTTATTTTTAAATTTTCTCAGCAGACTTTTAACAAAATCTATTGAATGATAGATCTATTGTAATTTATTCGCTCCATTTGAACATGTAACCTTCTTATTATGATTGAACATTGTGCAAGTCTTATTAAATATTATAATAATTGGTTATTTTTCCATATACTCCAGTAATCATTGAATTAATTACTCTCTTCTATAGGATCGGAAGAAAGGAGCCGATATTACGATAGATGTGGATGTATGAAGTGAAACCTGCAACCTTGCCTTGAAGCGGGAGTATCTTAAGATGCCCATTTGTTAAGAAGATCTAATTGTGAGTAAACTTTATATCGAGATTAATAACGGAGGCCTTGGGTAAGTACAATCTTATTAATACAATGTCTGTATCAATAACTGTAACACAAAGAAAAAAGTATTTCTGGTAACCAGTATTGTCCAGAATCTCATGTGCTAAAATTTTCTTTAACTGAAAAAACATATCGACTCGAAATCATTTTATTTCATATTTAGTCACTTTTAGGGAACCATGAATGTTTCCCCATACATAATGCAACAAAAAAAAAATCTAAGAAACAGAACAATTTTACTTTCAGATAATTATTTAAGTTCTATAATTTTTTACTTGTGGACTAATCTTCACAAACGAGTTTTTATCTGGGTAACTCAAAGGACATTTTACGAAGGGATTAACATTACTCTCTTTTGATACTTTAGTTCCAAACCTATTGGACAAAAATGTGTTATGTTCTCTATTAAAACGTTTGTTACTTCCGAAAAATCAGACGTGAATGAGACAAAAAATACCGGTTTTTGTAACCTAGAATATTATCTATGTTCCTATTACTATAAGAATTTACACATGTATTATAACTTCTTTTTTTTTTTTTTTTTTTTTTGAAAAATCGATAAGTTAAAATAGGAGCGAGTTTGGTAGCAAACGTACTTATTCCATCAGCGATATTGTTGACTTAAAAAAATCCAGTAAATATTTATGGAGAGCGAAATGTAAAACTTATGCAAGTAATTTATTTGGGATTGTAAAAGTGGGAGATTAATTAATGAGTTCATTGTAAGAGAGTGGAGTTGGGACAGCGTGCGAGTTGTGTTAAGAGACAAGAGCATAAATAATTCAGGTAAGAGTGATAAAGTTCGGGGTCAAGTGAGCGAATCGGGTAATATTGAATAGGTGGATGAGGGAATGAGTTGAGAGTTATTGATTTGTATATGAACGAGCGAGTTGTGGAGAGACTTAGCTGCGGTCGAATTTAGGTGTGAGTAAGTAAATGATTTATGATCGAGATTATTTGCTGTGGGTAAGTGCGAGTGAGTTGTGTTCAAGGCAATCATTCGCAATTGAGAGTTTGTGATTCGCCAGTAAGCAAACTGAGTAAGTGTTGAGTGATTAAATGAGATACAAATTAACTAAGTTTAAGTAATTGTGTTTTAAGATAGCGAGAAAGTTGTAATTGAATTGATGAGTGTTTGAAATGC
Source organism: Linyphia triangularis (assembly GCA_963978545.1). NCBI lineage: Eukaryota > Metazoa > Arthropoda > Arachnida > Araneae > Linyphiidae > Linyphia > Linyphia triangularis. The sequence goes on from OZ021727.1 coordinate 5,371,837, forward strand.
GACCGAAATAGTGACTAAATTACGTGTAATCAAGTGAATGAGTTGGGAGTTACAACGCGAGTAAGTTATATTCGAGAAGTCAGTTGTGTAAGTAATTGAGTTGCGAGTTAATGGGTGCGGGAATAAATGAGTGAATTAGGTATTGAGAGGGTGGACGAGAGAATGAGATGATTTAGATATTTGTCTGTAAACGAGCGAGAATTTTGAGCTAAGAATGGGTTGAGAGGAGAAAAAGTTACCGAGTAGACAAAAGGGTTTTGATCGAATTTATAAATAATATTGTGTTAGTTGTGTTCAAGAAAATCTCTCACACTTAGAAGATTGTGATTTGACTGTAAGTGAAATGAGTAAAATTGTAAGAGATTGTGTGAGTTAAATTCGAAATGTAATTTGTTTGAGTGGGTGACTTGTAAGTGAGAGGGTATAGGAATGAATGATGTTATTTTAAGTGGTGAATGAGAGAAAGAAGTGGGAATTAGTCATTTTGCTTATTGCGAGAAAGTTTCAAAGTAGCGACCGATTTAACTGAGAGAATTGGTGAGGAAGTATTTAAGTGATTTGTAATCGAAATAGTGTGCTGAAGGTAAGTACGGAGAGTTGTGTTCGAGAAGTGTGAGAAATCGAATTGTGAATGAGTAAGTGAGCGAGTTATCAATAAGCTAGTGGTAAGTAATTAAACTGCGAGTGTTCAAGTGAGAAGATGATGACCTATGTGACTGAATTAGGTTTTATTGAAGGCGAGAGATCGGTTTGAAACTTACAGAGAGCATGAATTGCGCTCGAGAATCAATTAGTGAGAGTAATTGAGTTGTGAGTTAGAACAGAATTAAACAAGTGAGTTAGGTAATCGTGAGTGGGCAAACGAAGAAATGATATGGGATTCAGTAGTTTGACTATAGCGAGTTAGCTGCAAATTAGCGAAAGATAAAGCTGTGAGGAAATTGGTTTGGATGTATGAGTGACTTGCATTCGAGACAATTTACTATTGGGAAGAACCAATGAATTCTGGTCAAGTACTTGATTTATGTGGGTAATTTATTTTGAAAGGAACAAGTAGATGAGGAATTAATGAGTTCGTTATAACCGAGCAGATGAGAAGCTATTCAATTGAATTAGGTTTGAGTGAAGATGAGTTATTGAGTTAGGAATTCTACAGCGAATGAGTTGTAATCGAGTATTAAGTAGTGTGTGTGAGCAATTTAGTTGCGAGTGAAAGGAATAAATGAGTGAAATAAATACTTTTGAGAGGGTAAACAAGGGAATAATTTGTGAATTAGTAGTTTAATTATAGCAAGCAAGCTAAAAATTCCTGAACGATCAGGCTGCGAGGACATTGGTGTGTGTAAGAATGATTATTTATATTCGAGATATTTGTTGTGGATATGAGCCATTGAGTTGTGTTTAAGTAGTTGATTTATGAGTATAATTAAATTGGAAGTATGCAAAGGGAGTGAAAGTTATGAGCTAGTAAATCATTTTATTGAATTAGGTTCAAGTGAGGGTGGGTCTTAATGATAGGTCTAACAAATTTTTATTCGATAATTAAGTAGTGTGTGTGTGTGTGTGTGTGTGTGTGTGTGTGTGTGTGTGTGTGTGTGTGTGTGTGTGTGTAATTGATTTATAGGTGAGTGCAGAATATAAGAGTTAATAAAGAAATTTTGAGTGGGTGAAAGTAGAAATGATATGTGGAGTAGTAGTTTGTGCATAGCGAGGTAACCGCCAATAAGAGAATTATTTATCTGTGAGGAAATTGGTTAGGGTGTATAGAAGTGATTCATATTCGAGATAATTTATTATGGGGGAGTGTTAATGAGTTGTGTTGAAATAGTTGATTTATGTGAGTAATTAAATTGGAAGTGTACAAATGGAGTGAGAGTTATGAGCTGGTTAATGCTAAACAATTTTACGAAATTGGGTTCGTGTGAGAAGGACTTATTGTGATAGGTCTTACAAATTTGTGTTCGATTATTTAGTGTGTGTGAGTAATTGAGTTATGGGTGAGTACAGAATAAATGAGGGAATAAAGCAATTTTGAGTCTGTGAACGAGGGAATGATATGTGGATTAGTAGTTTATGTATCGAGTTAGCTGCTTATTAGAGAATTATGTATCTGCAGGGGTCAAAGCGACCAAATAAGAATATATAGGATTTTTTTTTTTTTAAATATAGGACAATATAAAATAACTGCACACTGTTGCTACTGAACTTTAATTTTAACTCATTATATATTTCATTAATTAAAACTTAAAATGAAAATTACTGAAATGAACATATAAGACATACTTATTTGAAGTATGAGGACTTTCACACAGCACTCATTTTCCTTCTATAAATTTTTCTTTTTAATAGAGGAATATTAATAAGAAGTACTTCGAAAATTACTATCTCCCTTTAAAAGTCGTTATATTGAATTTAAGAAAACAGAAAGAAAAGAAAAAAAAAAAAAAAGAAAAAAAAAAATCGCCTGATCCTGAATATGTCATCCTTTATTCATTATTACCTCAATATTTCGTTCTTGGTATTCATCAATAAATCAAGTTTATATTAGCTACATTTGCAATTTTGAGTCTTTTTTTCTAGCATGTCTAAGTGCTTGAGCTGCCCTATTTCTTTTTATCCTTATTAGCAGTCTTTTGTTGTGATAGATTTATCCTATGGTGCCGGATTGATTGGCGATTTAGCGCCAAATGTGGCAACCCGTTGACTTAGTTTTCCGGTAATCCTAAAGAGCGTTTAGATTTAGATACACAGATTTTTGACGTCATTTTCAATTTTTGACTTTTTTGAAAAGTCGCTATCCGAATTCTGACACTGTACAGCAAATTTTAACCCTTTTGTTTCCTTCATCAATGATTGACTGAGCACTCGACATGTCGATTTTAGTCCTGCCAGTGTATAACAAAGTTTTTTTAGTTTGTTTCGCTTTCTTTGGTTAAAATTCCAAGTCCAGTACGAATCGTGCGCTAAGAATTGATTACATAGAGCCGCGCCAAATTATGGCAACCATAGGTAGTTCACATGTGATTAAAAAAAATGTCAAGGCTGCTACTTTTTGGCAAAAATCACCTTAGCGTAGAATCAGTACCTAACTTGGAATTTTAACTTTAGCTTTTTTGCATTATGACCAATTAGTTTACTACTCGTGCTATGGAAAAGTTCACTTGTTTACAAGTTTCGTCGGTCGAGTACAGTTGAGTTGTAGGAATAAGTCATCGTTACCTCTGTCGACGCGCGCTTTCCCTATGGTCACGTAGAAAGGAAGTGAGTAGTCAATGCAACACGTGATGTCACAAGAGATACGGCGCGGCCGCTTACTAACATCGCTTTTGTGGGTTTTGTCAGGTTTCTTTCACTTACGATCGCGGCAAAGAATCCGGAATATAAAAAATCGCAACAATCAGCACTGTTATTACGAATTGGAAGAAAATATAGGTCGAATCAACACAGAAATATAGGATTTATAGGACAATTATACAATATAGGACAATATAGGACGTTTTTTCCGACTTTAAAAAAAATATAGGATTTATAGGATATATAGGACGTCTGCGACCCCTGTATCTGTGAGGAAATTGGTTTGGGTATATGGAAGTGATTTATATTCGAGATAATTTACCGTGGGGCAGTGCTAATGAGTTGTGTTCAAATAGCTGATTTATGAGTATAATAAAATTGGAAGTGTTCTAAGGGAGTGAGAGTTATGAGCTAGTTAATGCTAAACCATTTTATTGAATTGTGTTCGAGTGAGGGAGAGTTATCGTGATAGGCCCTATAAATTTGTGTTTGATTATTAAGTAGTGTTTGAGTGTGTGTATGATTAATTGATTTATAGGTGAGTGCGGAATATACGAGGGAGTAAGGTTATATTGAGTGGGTTAAAGAGGGAATGATATGTGGATTAGTAGTTTGTGTATAGCGAGTTAGCTGCAAATAAGAGAGTTATTTATCTGTGAGGAAATTGGTTTGGGTATATAGAAGTGATTTATATTCTAGAAAATTTAGTGTGGGGAAGTGCTAATGAGTTGTGTTCAAATAGTTCATTTATGTGAGTAATTAAATTGGAGGTATACAAAGGGAAGGAAGATTGAATCAGTTCGTTATAAGCGAATTAATACTAAACTATATTTGATTGAATTACGTTCGAGTGAGGCTGGGTTATTGTGATAATAAAGACACCTAATCGGAAGATCCCTTACATCCCCCCCCCTTCACCCACTCTCTCTTTAAAAAGGTTAGCAACTCGTTCTCTATACCAAATGGATTTTTTTGCTTAGGAAAATTGTAAAATGATTATGATTATTCACAATAAACTCTGCTTTCTCGTTAGTGCACAGCGAGAATTGATTACTGAACGACAAACCGGATAGGAGATAGGTGACTAGAAAGGAGTATAAAAAAGTATGATTTGTAGGTGATTTACCGGAAAACTTGAAACCGTAAAAAAGATCTCAATTCCTACCAACTTCGATGTTTGTCCCAATTTTATGTTCCTAAATCGGGGCCAAATTCAGAATGATAAAAGGAATGGTTTCATTAAAATTAATCTTGAAAGTATAACAGTTTTGGGAACATTCTGGTATTCCTATAACTCTTATCAAAGCAGGACACTCCAGAGAAAAACTCAAAAGAATGGTTTTGTTGTTTTCAGGTTATCTGGCGCCGTCAGCAACACGAGGGCTATAATACGCCGAACATTCGTCATTTGAAAAGCCAACACACATTTACAAACACCCATGCCTAACACGGGACTCGAACCCTCAACCTCGCGGTCTAGAAGCTAGCAGGCTAACCACTATACCGTTTGGTCGGCCTCAAAAAAATGATAGCACGGTATGAATAAAGTACAAAAAAACATTTAGAAATAAAATAATATCAACCATGAGGGATAGGCCTAATCTATCAACTGGTCAACGAACAGTGTTTATGGGAGCAATTCTAACAGAAGGTTATATTCCAGTCACAGTTACCACAAGTAGAACAAGCAAGAGCTACATTTTCCCTCTCAAACAAGTGGAATATTTCGGATAATGTGAAATTTTTTGTGTTGAACACGACACCTTCCAACTCAGGGTGGAAAACCGGAGCATGTGTTTTTCCAGAAGACCTCTTTGACACGAAATTATTTCTCCTTCCATGTAGACATCACATCTTTGAATGAATATTGAGTTCAATTTTCAAAGAATTGATTGGAAGCAATGTTGCTTCAAGTAAAAAACACCGATTACATTAAATTTAATGATATTTGACCAGATAATATCCCTAAAGAGGCTAGTTTTCAAATCCTAAACGTTAAAGACAAGTGTTTGAAAACCATCAAAGAAAATTCCATACAAGATAAAGAATACATTCTATCCAAAATAGAAAGAGTAAATTCTATCCGAAATTTAAAGAATTTGATATCTTGTTCCGAATTCCCGGAAAGAGGTGAATTGATGATCATGCAGTTGGCCACACATAATATTTGTTTTATAATTCCAAGTGAAAGGATTTTAGGAGAGGATCATATAGCCTCCTCTGACCCCCGCCCCTCTCTCCCTGTTACGTTAATGCGAAATACTAAATAAGTATCATAATTCTTATAAATTTATATTTTAATAGCATGTAATAACAGTATATATGCGTTTTTATCCTGTGAATGTTGTATGTATTACAGCTTATTTCGTGATTTTATTGCGGGAATTTTAGTGATAAATCACTTTTTCGAAGTGAGCGGGGGTCAAATCATCATCAAAAGACCTAGAATTTGGTACACAATCTTATTTTTACATGGGGAACAACATAGGGGTGCATCATATATTAAAAAAAAAATACAATAGGGCTATACATTGGACTATTGTGGAATAAAAGACGGAATAAGGCAATTTTCAATGGCTAAACAAGGGATTATATGTGGATTAGTAGTTTGCATATATCAAGTTAGCTGCAAATTAGAGAATTATTTATCTGTTAGGAAATTGGTATGGGTGTATATAAGTGCTTTAAATTCGAGATAATTTACTATGTGGAATTGCCAATGAGTTGTGTTCAAGTTGTTGATAAGTATGAGTAATAAAAGCGGAAGTGTACAAATGGAGGGAAGATTTAATTATTTCGTTATGAGCGAATTAATGCTAAACTATTTGATTGAATTAGGATCGCGAGGCTGGGTTATTGTAATAGGTCTTACAAGTTAGTGATAAATTATTAGGTAGTGTGTGTGTGTGAGTAATTGAGTTACTGGTGAGCGTAGAATAAATGAGAGAGTTAAGAAATTTCAAGTGGGTGAACGAAGGAATTATCAGGGTGTCCACAGAAAAGTTATTTTAAAATTCCCTGATATTTCCCTGATTATTCCCTGTAACACCCAATTTTTTCCCTGATTATAAGTTATCGACAAAATATACATAAATAATAAACTTTCAAGTAAAAGAACATTCAAATTCAAGATCATAAAGAAAATTACAATGCTTGTACTGTTTATCTTTACACATTTATGACACAAATACCAAATTGCTTCATTTAGTGTAGTGTATGTATAGTGTACCTGTACTGTGCGTGTGCAATTATACTTTAAAATCCCACTGTTTTTTCATTACAATCTAATCTCAAGAAAAGAGGACTCTAGTATTAAATTTCAGATTTAATAAGCTGTTTTCTTAAGTAAAATTTTAAAAATAAAGACATACCATAAATCATGTCAAAATGGATCAAACACACACACACACTTAACAAATACTCTATATATTAAATTAACTATTTTTGTTTTCTGAATACTTGAAATTGTAATCAAATTTTAAAAATCAATAATTACTTTAAAATATTTTCGTAAAGTAACATTTTTATATTTAATGAATTATATATCAATTTGTGTATTTAAAAAAAAAAAAAAAAAAAAAAAAAAAACTCTTCAAATGTAGTTGGATTGGGGGAGTTACACCATTTTCATTGGCTTTTTAGTTAACATAATTTCGTTGTCCAAATTGTTCAATTTCATTATTTGCATTATTTGAATTTTTCTTTTTTGTTTAAGATCAGTTGTAGCCGCTGTTTAAGTATAATACCCAAGCAAAATTTTTACAAAATAAACACATTTTCCCCAAACAATTAATTTTAAACAATTATACATAAAAAAAATTGCTTTAACTTTAAACTATTACTTACATCTATAGTTAAAATGTAAAATTGTTTTTCAAGTTAAAATAAACAATTTTACATTCAATAGCAGTTAAAATGACAATTTTAAATAAGGATACATAATAAAAACTGGGACGATTTGGATTAATTTCTTGTGCAAAATTAAATTAAAATTCTAATCATTCATCATTAATTCAAACCAAACGGTTAAAACGATCCTCACATACACACTAATAACGTACATAGCGGCTTTCACATCAGCTGAAGTCTAGGCGAATGACACCAAAACGACGTCGCGAATCTCGCCAATAGATTCAGTCAAAACGGCTTAAATCTAAGTGAAAATTACAGCTACTTCAACGTAAATATCGGTGATAGCGTCCGCCGTACCGGCGCAAGTCTCGACAATTATATTAAACCAACAATCGGCAAAAATGCCCGTACCGGTGCATGCAAAATGCCCGGTAAGAAGGTTCCGTGATTGCCAGACTTGTAAGTCCAACAAAATTGTAATGCAGATTTGTATCGATCTCAGGAATGATCAAAATTTCAATTAAAAGAAAAAGTCGAAATTCGCGTTTTAGCTGAACTGTACTATGTCCGATAGATGCAAACCTCTGCAATAACGTCAGTAACTATTATTTTGGAGTAAGACTCGACGAAAATGAGTATCACACAGCAACGTAATAACGGCGATAACGCTCGCCATAATTACAGGAATAACTGCGATTTCATCAGCGTAACGTTCTGCAAAATGGCTATAACATACCAATGTAAATAATTCCGATAGAGTCTAACATTACAGAAAAATAAGGGGGGAGGGGATAATAATTCCATCGGTGGTTTGGGGAAGACTGAACGCATGCAGGTTCTATGATTGTCAGGAAATTTTAATCTCCGCGAGATCAATGAGAAAATTGTGGGAGGAAAACTTTGATAAGTGGAAAAATAAGAAAAATTCACGAAAGTGGAAAGATCGGTGGAAGCAATCACATCCCTGCATTAAGGCAACAATCGGCAAAAATGACCATCACACCAACGTAAATATCAACGTTAGCATCCAATATATCGATGGAAATCGCTGAAATAGAGGCGATTCTATTGACGTCACAATCTACGAAATTGACAATCACAAGCGTAAATCTCGGCGATAAAGACAAATATTGAGGCGCAAACCTTGGAATAGTGATTAATAGGGACTAAAATGAACATCACAAGAATGTAAATCTCGGTGATGCTCCCTTCTTAGCAGCGAAAATCTCGGCATTAACAAGCTTAACATCAGAGTAACGTTCGGAGAAACTAACCACCACACACCAGCATAAATAACAGCGATAGATGCTGGCAATCAGCAAGAAAAGTGGCCATTACATCACAAGTATGGGGAAGTCTGAAAGTATGTAGGTTCCTTGGTTGTCAGACAAGCAAGTAAACCCAATAAAATTGTAATGCAGTTTTGAATCCGTCTCAGGAGTGATGGAAATTTCAACAATAAAAAATGCTGAAATCCATGTTTCAACAGAACTGTACCATGGCTGACAGGTGCAATCTCTGAAATAGCGTCAGTGACACATCACGAAAATGAGCAGCATGCAAGAACGTGTTTCTTGCCCTCTATAATCACGAAAATATCGGCCATTTTATCATTGTAACGTTCAGAAAAATGACCATCAAATACCAACGTAAATAATGCCCATAGACTACTATAATATAAGAGAAAAATGAGGAAGAAATGTAGTCATTCCATCGGCGATTTGAGGCAAATCTGAACGTCTTCAATGATTGTCAGGAAATTTTAATGCGAAAAGTTGCGTGGTCGGTCTTGCGGTCCGAATTTTTTTTTTTTTTTACTTTTTCTAAATTTTTTTCAAATTGAGTTTTATATTTTTGGTAGCAAGGTATTTTTAATTGTCAAAATTAAAAGTTTCATTTTAATTTCGGAAAATTCCTTTAAACTTTTTGACGAAATCCCTGATAATTCCCTGATTTTTCCCGAAATACCGAATTCCCTGACTTTTAACGATATTCCCGGTTTTCCCGATCTGTGGACACCCTGAATTATATGTGGATTAGTATTTCGTGTATAGCGATTTGGCTGCAAATTAGAGAATTATTTATCTGTTAGGAAATTGGTATGGGTTAGCGCGTGTGTGTTGGAGTAACCGATTTATAGGTGAGTGAGGAATAAATGAGTGGATAATGCGATTTTGAGTGGGTGAACGAGAGAATGATATTTGGATTAGTAGTTTGAATATAGCGAAAAAGAGAATTATATGTATGCGATGAAATTGGTTTGGGTGTAAATAAGTGATTTAAATTCGAGATAATTTACTATGTGGAATTGCCAATGAGTTGTGTTTAAGTTGTTTATAAATATTAGTTATTAAAGCGGAAGTGTACAAATGGAGGGAAGATTTAATTAGTTCGTTATGAGCGAATTAATGCTAAACTATTTGATTGAATTAGGATCGCGAATCTGGGTTATTGTGATAGGTCTTACAAGTTTGTGATCAATTATTAAGTAGTGTGTGTGTGAGTAATTGAGTTACGGGTGACTGCAGAATAAATGAGTGAGTTAAGAAATTTTGAGTGGGTGAAGGAGGGAATGATATGTGGATTAGTAGTTTGTGTATAGCGATTTGGCTGCAAATTAGAGAATTATTTATCTGTTAGGAAATTGGCATGGGTGAGCGCTTGTGTGTGTGAATAATTAATTCATAGGTGAGTGAGGAATAAATGAGTGGATAAAATTATTTTGAGTGGATGAACGAGGGAATGATATGTGGATTAGTAGTTTATGTATAGCGAGTTAGCTGTAAATTAGAGAATTATTAATGTGTTAGGAAATTGGTAAGGAGTAGCGCTTGTGTGTTGGGAGTAACCGATTTATAGGTGAGTGAGGAATAAATGAGTGGATAATGCGATTTTTAGTGGGTGAACGAGGGAATGATACGTGGATTAGTAGTTTGTGTATAGCGAGTTAGCTGTGAATAAGATAATTATTTATGTGTAAGGTAATTGGTATGGGTGAGCGCTTTTGTGTGTGAGTAATTGAATTTTAGGTGATAGAGGAATAAATGAGTGGATAATGTGATTTTGAGTGGGTGAACGAGAGAATGATATTTGGATTAGTAGTTTGTACATAGCGAGTAAGAGACTTATATGTATGCGATGAAATTGGTTTGGGTGTAAATAAATGATTTAAATTCGAGATAATTTACTATGTGGAATTGCCAATGAGTTGTGTTCAAGTTGTTGATAAATATGAGTAATTAAAGCAGATTGTACAAATGGAGGGAAGATTTAATTAGTTCGTTATGAGCGAATTAATGCTAAAATATTTGGTTGAATTAGGATCGCGAGGCTGGGTTTCTGTATAGTGAGTGTGTTGCAAATTAGAGAATTATTTATCGGTTAGGAAATGGGTATGGGTGAGCGATTGTGTGTGTAATTTAATGTTAGGTGATTGAGGAATAAATGAGTGGATAATGTGATTTTGAGTGGGTGAACGAAGCAATGATATGTGGATTAGTAGTTTGTTTACAGCGAGTGTGATGCAAATTAGAGAATTATTTATCTGTTAAGAAATTGGTATGGGTGAGAGCTTGTGTGTATGAGTAATTGATTCATAGGCGAAAGAGGAATAAATGAGTGGATAATGTGATTTTTAGTGGGTGAAAGAGGGAATTATATGTGGATTAGTAATTTGTGTATAGCGAGTTAGCGTTGAATAAGAGAATTATTTATCTGTTAAGAAATTGGTATGGGTGAGCGCTTGTGTGTGTGAGTAATTGATTTATAGGTGAGTGAGGAATAAATGAATGGATAATGTTATTTTGAGTGGGTGAACGATTGAATGATATGTATAGAAGTTATTTATATTCGAAAAAAATTTCTGTGGGGAAGTGCTAATGATTTTGGTTCAAATAGTTGATTTATGTGAATAATTAAATTGCAAGTGTACAAAGGGTATGAGAGTTATGAGATAGTTAATGCTACATTATTTTAGATAGGGTTGGAGTTCGGATGATGTACTGTGATAGGTCTTACAAATTTTTTTTCTGGTTATTAAATAGTGTGTGTGTGTGTGTGTGTGTGTGTGTGTGTGTGTGTGTGTGTGTGTGTGTGTAATTGAGTTATGGGTGAGTGCAGACTAATTGAGTTAGTTAGGAAAATACGATTGAGAGAACGAGGGAATTATATGAGGATTAGTAGTTTTTGTATAGCGAGATAGCAGCAAATTAGAGAGTTATAATAATTGAGGAAATTGTGGTAGAAGTAATTTATATTCGAAATATTGGGTTGTTTGGAAAGTAATTTCGTTTTTTCCCGTCAGAGGACTTAATTAAATTTTTTTGAAACCAACTTGCACACTTAAGCCGCATAACCATTATATGTCTTGAGAGCTGATATTGCAAGTCTTGTGTGTGAAAAAGTTCTATTAATTCTACGCAGTAGTTTTTGGTTGGTGCCCTTTTAAATATGGAGAGCAATAAGCAGCATTTTCGTCATATTTTCTCTTTTACTATAGAAAAGGTAAAAATGCTGTCCAAGCGAGAAAAAAATTGACGGATGTGTATGGAGAAGGCGTGTTAACATTACGCCAGTGCCAGAACTGGTTTGCAAAGTTTCGATCCAGCAATTTTGATGTCGAAGATGCACCACGTTCGGGAAGGACAGTTGAAGCTGATAAAGACAAGATAAAGCCACTAGTAGATGCAAATCGGCGAATAACCACACGAGAGATCGGTGAGGGCTAAATTTGTCGAATTCGTCTGTTTATGGCCACTTGAAAGGCCTGGGCTTAACCTCGATGTGTGGGTGCCCCATGTTCTTATGGAGCGAAATTTGTGTCGTCGCGTTGACGTGTGGGATTCGCTCCTCAAACGTCAGGAAAATGATATATTTTTGAAGCGGATTAATACTGGGGACGAAAAATGGGTCGTATACAACAATGTGAAACGCAAGAGGTCATGGAGCAGAAAAGATGAACTGGCTCAAAGCGTTTCAAAAGCCAACATTCACCAAAAAAAGGTGATGCTGTCGGTTTGGTGGGATTTCAAAGGAATCGAATTTTTTAAGCTTTTACCGTATAATACAACTATTAATTCGGAAGTCTATTGTCGTCAGCTGGACAAATTGAATGATGCGCTTAAAAAGAAGAGGCCAGAATTAACCAACATTAAGAGTGTAGTGTTCCACCAAGACAACGCGAGGCCTCAGATGAGTTTGGTCACTCGCCAAAAGCTTTTACAGCTTGGATGGGACATACTGCAACACCCACTATATTCTCCAGATCTGGCGCCTTCCGATTATTATTTGTTCCGGTCCCTGCAAAATTTTTTGGATGGTAAAACCTTTACCTCAAAAGAAGATGTCAAAAACCACCTGAATCAGTTTTTTGAAAGCAAGGACAAAAACTTTTATGAGCGGGGTATCATGTTACTGCCAGAAAGATGGCAAAAGGTGTTGGACCAGAATGGCCAATATATAATTTAATAAAATATTTATTCATTATACGAAAATTGTCTTTCATGTTCCCCCCCAAAAAAACGAAATTTCTTTCCGAACAACCCAATAATTTAATGTGGGGCAGTGCTGAGTTGTGTTCAAATAGTTGATTTATATGAGTATTTAAAGCGGAAGTGTGCAAATGGAGGGACTATTTAATCTGTTCGTTATGAGCGAATTAATGCTAAACTATTTAATTGAATTAGGATCGCGAGGCTGGGTTATTGTGATAGGTCTTACAAATTAGTGATCAATTATTAAGTAGTGTGTGTGAGAGAGTAATTGAGTTACGGGTGACTGCAGAATAAATGAGTGAGTTAGGAAATTCTGAGTGGGTGAACGAGGGAATGATATGTGGATTAGTAGTTTGTGTATAGCGATTTGGCTGCAAATTAGAGAATTATTTATCTGTTAGGAAATTGGCATGGGTGAGCGCTTGTGTAAGTGAATAATTGATTCATAGGTGAGTGAGGAATAAATAAGTGGATAATGTAATTTGGAGTGGATGAACGAGTGAATGATATTTGGATTAGTAGTTTGTGTATAGCGAGTTGGCTGCAAATTAGAGAATTATTTATCTGTTAAGAAATTGGTATGGGTGAGCGCTTGTGTATGGGAGTATTTGATTTATAGGTGAGTGAGGAATTCTACGCTAATGAGTGGATAATGACATTGGGCTGCAAATTAGAGAATTATTTATCTGTTAGGAAATTGGTATGGGTGAGCGCTTGTGTGTGGGAGTATTTGATTTATAGGTGAGTGAGGAATTCTACGCTAATGAGTGGATAATGCCTTTTTTAGTGGGTGAACGAAGCAATGATATGTGAATTAGTAGTTTGTGTATAGCGAGTGTGCTGCCAATTAGAGAATTATTTATCAGTTAGGAAATTGGTATGGGTTAGCGCTTCTGTGTGTGTGTAATTGAATTTCAGGTGATTGAGGAATAAATGAGTGGATAATATTATTTTGAGTGAATGAACGAGGGAATGATATGTGGATTAGTATTTTTTGTATAACGAATGTGCTGCAAATTAAAGAATTATTTATCGGTTAGGAAATTGGTATGGGTTAGCGCTTGTGTGTGTAAGTAATTGAATTTTAGGTGATTGAGGAATAAATGAGTGGATAATGTGATTGAGTGGGTGAACGAGAGAATGATATTTGGATTAGTAGTTTGTACATAGCGAGTAAGAGAATTATATGTATGCGATGAAATTGGTTTGGGTGTAAATAAATGATTTAAATTCGATATAATTTACTATGTGGAATTGCCAATGAGTTGTGTTCAAGTTGTTGATAAATATGAGTTATTAAAGCAGAATTGTACAAATGGAGGGAAGATTTAAGCAGTTCGTTATGAGCGAATTAATGCTAAACTATTTGATTGAATTAGGTTCGTGAGGCTGGGTTATTGTGATAGGTCTTACAAGTTTGTGATCAATTAATAAGTAGTGTGTGTGTGTGAGTAATTGAGTTAATGGTGACTGCAGAATAAATGAGTGAGTAAGGAAATTTTGAGTGGGTGAACGAAGGAATGATATGTGGATTAGTAGAGTGTGGAGGGACAGCGAGTGTGATGCAAATTAGAGAATTATTTATCTGTTAAGAAATTGGTATGGGTGAGAGTTTGTGTGTGTGAGTAATTGATTTATAAATGAGTGAGGAATAAATCAGTGGATAATGTTATTTTGAGTGGGTGAACGATTGAATGATATGTATAGAAGTTATTTATATTCGAGAAATTTTTCTGTGGGGAAGTGCTAATGATTTTGGTTCAAATAGTTGATTTATGTGAATAATTAAATTGCAAGTGTACAAAGGGTATGAGAGTTATGAGATAGTTAATGCTACATTATTTTAGATAGGGTTGGAGTTCGTGTGATGTACTGTGATAGGTCTTACAAATTTGTGTCTGATTATTAAATAGTTTTTGTTTGTTTGTGTGTGTGTGTGTGTGTGTGTGTGTGTGTGTGTGTGTGTGTGTGTGTGTGTGTGTGTGTGTGTGTGTGTGTAATTGAGTTATGGGTGAGTGCAGACTAAATGAGTTAGGAAAATACGATTGAGAGAACGAGGGAATTATATGAGGATTAGTAGTTTTTGTATAGCGAGATAGCAGCAAATTAGAGAGTTATAATAATTGAGGAAATTGTGGTAGAAGTAATTTATATTCGAAATATTGGGTTGTTTGGAAAGTAATTTCGTTTTTTCCCGTCAGAGGACTTAATTACATTTTTTCGAAACCAACTTCACACTTAAGCCGCAAAACCATTATATGTCTTGAGAGCAGATATTGCAAGTCTTGTGTGTGAAAAAGTTCTATTAATTCTACGCATTAGTTTTTGGTTGGTGCCCTTTTAAATATGGAGAGCAATAAGCAGTATTTTCGTCATATTTTACTTTTTTACTATAGAAAAGGTAAAAATGCTGTCCAAGCGAGAAAAAAATTGACGGATGTGTTTGGAGAAGCGTGTTAACAGTACGCCAGTGCCAGAACTGGTTTGCAAAGTTTCGATCCAGCAATTTTGATGTCGAAGATGCACCACGTTCGGGAAGGCCAGTTGAAGCTGATAAAGACAAGATAAAGGCATTAGTAGATGCAAATCGGCGAATAACCACACGAGAGATCGGTGAGAGGATAAATTTGTCGAATTCGACTGTTTATGGCCACTTGAAAGGCCTGGGCTTAACCTCGAAGCTCGATGTGTGGGTGCCCCATGTTCTTACGAAGCGAAATTTGTGTCGTCGCGTTGACGTGTGTGATTCGCTCCTCAAACGTCAGGAAAATGATATATTTTTGAAGCGGATTATTACTGGGGACGAAAAATGGGTCGTATACAACAATGTGAAACGCAAGAGGTCATGGAGCTGTAAAGATGAACTGGCTCAAAGCGTTTCAAAAGCCAACATTCACCAAAAAAAGGTGATGCTGTCCGTTTGGTGGGATTTCAAAGGAATCGAATTTTTTAAGCTTTTACCGTATAATACAACTATTAATTCGGAAGTCTATTGTCATCAGCTGGACAAATTGAATGATGCGCTTAAAAAGAAGAGGCCAGAATTACCAACAGGAAGAGTGTAGTGTTCCACCAAGACAACGCGAGGCCTCAGATGAGTTTGGTCACTCGCCAAAAGCTTTTACAGCTTGGATGGGACATACTGCAACACCCACTATATTCTCCAGATCTGGCGCCTTCCGATTATTATTTGTTCCGGTCCCTGCAAAATTTTTTGGATGGTAAAACCTTTACCTCAAAAGAAGATGTCAAAAACCACCTGAATCAGTTTTTTGAAAGCAAGGACCAAAACTTTTATGAGCGGGGAATCATGTTACTGCCAGAAAGATGGCAAAAGGTGTTGGACCAGAATGGCCAATATATAATTTAATAAAATATTTATTCATTATACGAAAATTGTCTTTCATGTTCCCCCCCCCCCCAAAAAAAAAAAATTTCTTTCCGAACAACCCAATAATTTAATGTGGGGCAGTGCTGAGTTGTGTTCAAATAGTTGATTTATATGAGTATTTAAAGCGGAAGTGTACAAATGGAGGGACTATTTAATCTGTTCGTTATAAGCGAATTAATGCTAAACTATTTAATTGAATTAGGATCGCGAGGCTGGGTTATTGTGATAGGTCTTACAAATTAGTGACCAATTATTAAGTAGTGTGTGTTTGTGAGTAATTGAGTTACGGGTGACTGCAGAATAAATGAGTGAGTTAGGAAATTTTGAGTGGGTGAACGAGCGAATGATATGTGGATTAGTAGTTTTTGTATAGCGAATAAGAGAATTATTTGTATGTGATGAAATTGGTTTGCGTGAGAAATAAGTTATTTAAATTCGAGATAATTTACTATGTGGAATTGCCAATGAGTTGTGTTCAAGTTTTTGATAAATATGAGTAATTAAAGCGGAAATGTACAAATGGAGGGAAGATTTAATTAGTTCGTTATGAGCGAATTAATGCTAAACTATTTGATTGAATTAGGATCGCGAGGCTGGGTTATTGTGATAGGTCTTACAAGTTAGTAATCAATTATTAAGTAGTGTGTGTGCGAGTGAGTAATTGAGTAACTGGTGAGCGTAGAATAAATGAGAGAGTTAAGAAATTTCGAGTGGGTGAACGAAGGAATTATATATGGATTAGTAGTTCGTGTATAGCGATTTGGCTGCAAATTAGAGAATTATTTATCTGTTAGGAAATTGGCATGGGTGAGCGCTTGTGTAAGTGAATAATTGATTCAGAGGTGAGTGAGGAATAAATAAGTGGATAATGTAATTTTGAGTGGATGAACGAGTGAATGATATGTGGATTAGTAATTTGTGTATAGCGAGTTAGCTGTAAATTAGTGAATCATTAATATGTTAGGAAATTGGTATGGGTGAGCGCTTGTGTGTGTAATTGAATTTTAGATGATTGAGGAATAAATGAGAGGATAATATTATTTTGAGTGGATGAACGAGGGAATGATATGTGGATTAGTATTTTTTGTAGAGCGAGTGTGCTGCAAATTAGATAATTATTTATTGGTTAGGAAATTTGTATGGGTTAGCGCTTGTGTGTTGGAGAAACCGATTTATAGGTGAGTGAGGAATAAAAATGAGAAAAATGCGGTTTTGAGTGGGTGAACGAGGGAATGATACGTGGATTAGTAGTTTGTGTATAGCGAGTTAGCTGTGAATAAGATAATTATTTATATGTGAGGTAATTGGTATGGGTGAGCGCTTGTGTGTGTGAGTAATTGAATTTTAGGTGATAGAGGAATAAATGAATGGATAATGTGATTTTGAGTGGGTGAACGAGAGAATGATATTTGGATTAGTAGTGTTTGTATAGCGAATAAGAGAATTATTGGTATGTGATGAAATTGGTTTGGCTGAAAATAAATTATTTAAATTCGAGATAATTTACTATGTGGAATTGCCAATGAGTTGTGTACAAGTTGTTGATAAATGAGTAATAAAAGCGGAAGTGTACAAATGGAGGGAATATTTAATTAGTTCGTTATGAGCGAATTAATGCTAAACTATTTGATTGAATTAGGATCGCGAGGCTGGGTTATTGTGATAGGTCTTACAAGTTTGTGATCAATTAATAAGTAGTGTGTGTGTGTGTGTGAGTAATTGAGTTACTGGTGACTGCAGAATAAATGAGTGAGTTAGGAAATTTTGAGTGGGTGAACGAGGGAATGATATGTGGATTAGTAGTTTGTGTATAGCGATTTGGCTGCAAATTAGAGAATTATTTATCTGTTAGGAAATTGGCATGGGTGAGCGCTTGTGTAAGTGAATAATTGATTCATAGGTGAGTGAAGAATAAATAAGTGGATAATGTAATTTGGAGTGGATGAACGAGTGAATGATATGTGGATTAGTAGTTTATGTATAGCGAGTTAGCTGTAAATTAGAGAATTATTAATGTGTTAGGAAATTGGTAAGGAGTAGCGCTTGTGTGTTGGGAGTAACCGATTTATAGGTGAGTGAGGAATAAATGAGTGGATAATGCGATTTTTAGTGGGTGAACGAGGGAATGATACGTGGATTAGTAGTTTGTGTATAGCGAGTTAGCTGTGAATAAGATAATTATTTATGTGTAAGGTAATTGGTATGGGTGAGCGCTTTTGTGTGTGAGTAATTGAATTTTAGGTGATAGAGGAATAAATGAGTGGATAATGTGATTTTGAGTGGGTGAACGAGAGAATGATATTTGGATTAGTAGTTTGTACATAGCGAGTAAGAGACTTATATGTATGCGATGAAATTGGTTTGGGTGTATATAAATGATTTAAATTCGAGATAATTTACTATGTGGAATTGCCAATGAGTTGTGTTCAAGTTGTTGATAAATATGAGTAATTAAAGCAGATTGTACAAATGGAGGGAAGATTTAATTAGTTCGTTATGAGTGAATTAATGCTAAAATATTTGGTTGAATTAGGATCGCGAGGCTGGGTTTCTGTATTGTGAGTGTGTTGCAAATTAGAGAATTATTTATCGGTTAGGAAATGGGTATGGGTGAGCGATTGTGTGTGTAATTTAATTTTAGGTGATTGAGGAATAAATGAGTGGATAATGTGATTTTGAGTGGGTGAACGAAGCAATGATATGTGGATTAGTAGTTTGTTTACAGCGAGTGTGATGCAAATTAGAGAATTATTTATCTGTTAAGAAATTGGTATGGGTGAGAGCTTGTGTGTAAGAGTAATTGATTCATAGGCGAAAGAGGAATAAATGAGTGGATAATGTGATTTTTAGTGGGTGAAAGAGGGAATTATATGTGGATTAGTAATTTGTGTATAGCGAGTTAGCGTTGAATAAGAGAATTATTTATCTGTTAAGAAATTGGTATGGGTGAGCGCTTGTGTGTGTGAGTAATTGATTTATAGGTGAGTGAGGAATAAATGAATGGATAATGTTATTTTGAGTGGGTGAACGATTGAATGATATGTATAGAAGTTATTTATATTCGAAAAAAATTTCAGTGGGGAAGCGCTAATGATTTTGGTTCAAATAGTTGATTTATGTGAATAATTAAATTGCAAGTGTACAAAGGGTATGAGAGTTATGAGATAGTTAATGCTACATTATTTTAGATAGGGTTGGAGTTCGGATGATGTACTGTGATAGGTCTTACAAATTTTTTTTCTGATTATTAAATAGTGTGTGTGTGTGTGTGTGTGTGTGTGTAATTGAGTTATGGGTGAGTGCAGACTACAAATTAGAGAGTTATAATAATTGAGGAAATTGTGGTAGAAGTAATTTATATTCGAAATATTGGGTTGTTTGGAAAGTAATTATCGTTTTTTCCCGTTAGAGGACTTAATTACATTTTTTTGAAACCAACTTGCACACTTAAGCCGCATAACCATTATATGTCTTGAGAGCTGATATTGCAAGTCTTGTGTGTGAAAAAGTTCTATTAATTCTACGCAGTAGTTTTTGGTTGGTGCCCTTTTAAATATGGAGAGCAATAAGCAGCATTTTCGTCATATTTTACTTTTTTACTATAGAAAATTTAAAAAAGCTGTCCAAGCGAGAAAAAAATTGACGGATGTGTATGGAGAAGGCGTGTTAACATTACGCTAGTGCCAGAACTGGTTTGCAAAGTTTCGATCCAGCAATTTTGATGTCGAAGATGCACCACGTTCGGGAAGGCCAGTTGAAGCTGATAAAGACAAGATAAAGGCACTAGTAGATGCAAATCGGCGAATAACCACACGAGAGATCGGTGAGGGCTAAATTTGTCGAATTCGTCTGTTTATGGCCACTTGAAAGGCCTGGGCTTAACCTCGATGTGTGGGTGCCCCATGTTCTTATGGAGCGAAATTTGTGTCGTCGCGTTGACGTGTGGGATTCGCTCCTCAAACGTTAGGAAAATGATATATTTTTGAAGCGGATTATTACTGGGGACGAAAAATGGGTCGTATACAACAATGTGAAACGCAAGAGGTCATGGAGCAGAAAAGATGAACTGGCTCAAAGCGTTTCAAAAGCCAACATTCATCAAAAAAAGGTGATGCTGTCGGTTTGGTGGGATTTCAAAGGAATCGAATTTTTTAAGCTTTTACCGTATAATACAACTATTAATTCGGAAGTCTATTGTCGTCAGCTGGACAAATTGAATGATGCGCTTAAAAAGAAGAGGCCAGAATTAACCAACATTAAGAGTGTAGTGTTCCACCAAGACAACGCGAGGCCTCAGATGAGTTTGGTCACTCGCCAAAAGCTTTTACAGCTTGGATGGGACATACTGCAACACCCACTATATTCTCCAGATCTGGCGCCTTCCGATTATTATTTGTTCCGGTCCCTGCAAAATTTTTTGGATGGTAAAACCTTTACCTCAAAAGAAGATGTCAAACACCAAAACTGAATCAGTTTTTTGAAAGCAAGAACCAAAACTTTTATGAGCGGGGAATCATGTTACTGCCAGAAAGATGGCAAAAGATGTTGGACCAGAATGGCCAATATATAATTTAATAAAATATTTATTCATTATACGAAAATTGTCTTTCATGTTCCCCCCCAAAAAAAACGAAATTTCTTTCCGAACAACCCAATAATTTAATGTGGGGCAGTGCTGAGTTGTGTTCAAATAGTTGATTTATATGAGTATTTAAAGCGGAAGTGTGCAAATGGAGGGACTATTTAATCTGTTCGTTATGAGCGAATTAATGCTAAACTATTTAATTGAATTAGGATCGCGAGGCTGGGTTATTGTGATAGGTCTTACAAATTAGTGATCAATTATTAAGTAGTGTGTGTGAGAGAGTAATTGAGTTACGGGTGACTGCAGAATAAATGAGTGAGTTAGGAAATTTTGAGTGGGTGAACGAGGGAATGATATGTGGATTAGTAGTTTGTGTATAGCGATTTGGCTGCAAATTAGAGAATTATTTATCTGTTAGGAAATTGGCATGGGTGAGCGCTTGTGTAAGTGAATAATTGATTCATAGGTGAGTGAGGAATAAATAAGTGGATAATGTAATTTGGAGTGGATGAACGAGTGAATGATATGTGGATTAGTAGTTTGTGTATAGCGAGTTGGCTGCAAATTTGAGAATTATTTATCTGTTTAGAAATTGGTATGGGTGAGCGCTTGTGTATGGGAGTATTTGATTTATAGGTGAGTGAGGAATTCTACGCTAATGAGTGGATAATGACATTGGGCTGCAAATTAGAGAATTATTTATCTGTTAGGAAATTGGTATGGGTGAGCGCTTGTGTGTGGGAGTATTTGATTTATAGGTAAGTGAGGAATTCTACGCTAATGAGTGGATAATGCCTTTTTTAGTGGGTGAACGAAGCAATGATATGTGAATTAGTAGTTTGTGTATAGCGAGTGTGCTGCCAATTAGAGAATTATTTATCAGTTAGGAAATTGGTATGGGTTAGCGCTTCTGTGTGTGTGTAATTGAATTTCAGGTGATTGAGGAATAAATGAGTGGATAATATTATTTTGAGTGAATGAACGAGGGAATGATATGTGGATTAGTATTTTTTGTATAGCGAATGTGCTGCAAATTAGAGAATTATTTATCGGTTAGGAAATTGGTATGGGTTAGCGCTTGTGTGTTGGAATAACCGATTTATAGGTGAGTGAGGAATAAATGAGTGGATAATGCGATTTTGAGTGGGTGAACGAGGGAATGATACGTGGTTTAGTAGTTTGTGTATAGCGAGTTAGCTGTGAATTAGAGAATTATTAATGTGTTAGGAAATTGGTATGGGTTAGCGCTTGTGTGTGTAAGTAATTGAATTTTAGGTGATTGAGGAATAAATGAGTGGATAATGTGATTGAGTGGGTGAACGAGAGAATGATATTTGGATTAGTAGTTTGTACATAGCGAGTAAGAGAATTATATGTATGCGATGAAATTGGTTTGGGTGTAAATAAATGATTTAAATTCGATATAATTTACTATGTGGAATTGCCAATGAGTTGTGTTCAAGTTGTTGATAAATATGAGTTATTAAAGCAGAATTGTACAAATGGAGGGAAGATTTAAGCAGTTCGTTATGAGCGAATTAATGCTAAACTATTTGATTGAATTAGGTTCGCGAGGCTGGGTTATTGTGATAGGTCTTACAAGTTTGTGATCAATTAGTAAGTAGTGTGTGTGTGTGTGTGTGTGAGTAATTGAGTTAATGGTGACTGCAGAATAAATGAGTGAGTAAGGAAATTTTGAGTGGGTGAACGAAGGAATGATATGTGGATTAGTAGTTTGTTTACAGCGAGTGTGATGCAAATTAGAGAATTATTTATCTGTTAAGAAATTGGTATGGGTGAGAGTTTGTGTGTGTGAGTAATTGATTTATAGGTGAGTGAGGAATAAATCAGTGGATAATGTTATTTTGAGTGGGTGAACGATTGAATGATATGTATAGAAGTTATTTATATTCGAGAAATTTTTCTGTGGGGAAGTGCTAATGATTTTGGTTCAAATAGTTGATTTATGTGAATAATTAAATTGCAAGTGTACAAAGGGTGTTATAGTTATGAGATAGTTAATGCTAAATTATTTTAGGTAGGGTTCGAGTTCGGATGATGTACTGTGATAGGTCTTACAAATTTGTGCCTGATTATTAAATAGTTTTGTGTGTGTGTGTGTGTAATTGAGTTATGGGTGAGTGCATACTAAATGAGTTAGGAAAATACGATTGAGAGAACGAAGGAATTATATGAGGATTAGTAGTTTTTGTATAGCGAGATAGCTGCAAATTAGAGAGTTATAATAATTGAGGAAATTGCGGTAGAAGTAATTTATATTCGAAATATTGGGTTGTTTGGAAAGTAATTTCGTTTTTTCCCGTTAGAGGACTTAATTACATTTTTTCGAAACCAATTTCACACTTAAGCCGCATAACCATTATATGTCTTGAGAGCTGATATTGCAAGTCTTGTGTGTGAAAAAGTTCTATTAATTCTACGCAGTAGTTTTTGGTTGGTGCCCTTTTAAATATGGAAATCAATAAGCAGCATTTTCGTCATATTTTACTTTTTTACTATAGAAAAGGTAAAAATGCTGTCCAAGCGAGAAAAAAAAATGACGGATGTGTATGGAGAAGGCGTGTTAACAGTACGCCATTGCCAGAACTGGTTTGCAAAGTTTCGATCCAGCAATTTTGATGTCGAAGATGCACCACGTTCGGGAAGGCCAGTTGAAGCTGATAAAGACAAGATAAAGGCATTAGTAGATGCAAATCGGCGAATAACCACACGAGAGATCGGTGAGAGGTTAAATTTGTCGAATTCGACTGTTTATGGCCACTTGAAAGGCCTGGGCTTAACCTCGAAGCTCGATGTGTGGGTGCCCCATGTTCTTACGGAGCGAAATTTGTGTCGTCGCGTTGACGTGTGAGATTCGCTCCTCAAACGTCAGGTAAATGATCCATTTTTGAAGCGGATTATTACAGGGGACGAAAAATGGGTCGTATACAACAATGTGAAACGCAAGAGGTCATGGAGCAGAAAAGATGAACTGGCTCAAAGCGTTTCAAAAGCCAACATTCACCAAAAAAAGGTGATGCTGTCCGTTTGGTGGGATTTCAAAGGAATCGAATTTTTTAAGCTTTTACCGTATAATACAACTATTAATTCGGAAGTCTATTGTCGTCAGCTGGACAAATTGAATGATGCGCTTAAAAAGAAGAGGCCAGAATTAACCAACAGGAAGAGTGTAGTGTTCCACCAAGAAAACGCGAGGCCTCAAATGAGTTTGGTCACTCGCCAAAAGCTTTTACAGCTTGGATGGGACATACTGCAACACCCACTATATTCTCCAGATCTGGCGCCTTCCGATTATTATTTGTTCCGGTCCCTGCAAAATTTTTTGGATGGTAAAACCTTTACCTCAAAAGAAGATGTCAAAAACCACCTGAATCAGTTTTTTGAAAGCAAGGACCAAAACTTTTATGAGCGGGGAATCATGTTACTGCCAGAAAGATGGCAAAAGGTGTTGGACCAGAATGGCCAATATATAATTTAATAAAATATTTATTCATTATACGAAAATTGTCTTTCATGTTCCACCCCAAAAAAAAACGAAATTTCTTTCCGAACAACCCAATAATTTAATGTGGGGCAGTGCTGAGTTGTGTTCAAATAGTTGATTTATGTGGGTATTTAAAGCGGAAGTGTACAAATGGAGGGACTATTTAATCTGTTCGTTATAAGCGAATTAATGCTAAACTATTTAATTGAATTAGGATCGCGAGACTGGGTTATTGTCATAGGTCTTACAAGTTTGTGATCAATCATTAAGTAGTGTGTGTGTGTGATTAATTGAGTTACGGGTGACTGCAGAATAAATGAGTGACTTAGGAAATTTTGAGTGGGTGAACGAGCGAATGATATGTGGATTAGTAGTTTGTGTATAGCGAGTTTTCTGCAAATTAGAGAATTATTTATCTGTTAGGAAATTGGTATGGGTAGGAGCTTGTGTGTTTGAGTAATTGATTTATAGGTGAGTGAGGAATAAATGAATGGATAATGTAATTTTGAGTGGATGAACGAGAGAATGATATTTGGATTAGTAGTTTTTGTATAGCGAATAAGAGAATTGTTTGTATGTGATGAAATTGGTTTGCGGGAAAATAAGTTATTTAAATTCGAGATAATTTACTATGTGGAATTGCCAATGAGTTGTGTTCAAGTTATTGATAAATATGAGTAATTAAAGCGGAAATGTACAAATGGAGGGGAGATTTAATCAGTCCGTTATGAACGAATTAATGCTAAACTATTTGATTGAATTAGGATCGCGAGACTGGGTTATTGTGATAGGTCTTACAAGTTAGTAATCAATTATTAAGTAGTGTGCGTGCGAGTGAGTAATTGAGTAACTGGTGAGCGTAGAATAAATGAGAGAGTTAGGAAATTTCGAGTGGGTGAACGAGGGAATTATATGTGGATTAGTAGTTCGTGTATAGTGATTTGGCTGCAAATTAGAGAATTATTTATCTGTTAGGAAATTGGCATGGGTGAGCGCTTGTGTAAGTGAATAATTGATTCATAGGTGAGTGAGGAATAAATAAGTGGATAATGTAATTTTGAGTGGATGAACGAAGGAATTATATGTGGATTAGTAGTTCGTGTATAGTGATTTGGCTGCAAATTAGAGAATTATTTATCTGTTAGGAAATTGGCATGGGTGAGCGCTTGTGTAAGTGATTAATTGATTGATAGGTGAGTGAGGAATAAATAAGTGGATAATGTAATTTTGAGTGGATGAACGAAGGAATTGTATGTGGATTAGTAGTTCGTGTATAGCGATTTGGATGCAAATTAGTGAATTATTAATATGTTAGGAAATTGGTATGGGTGAGCGCTTGTGTGTGTGATTGAATTTTAGGTGATTGAGGAATAAATGAATGGATAATATTATTTTGAGTGGATGAACGAGGGAATGATATGTGGATTAGTATTTTTTGTATAGCGAGTGTGCTGCAAATTAGACAATTATTTATCGCTTAGGAAATTGGTATGGGTTAGCGCTTGTGTGTTGGAGTAACCGATTTATAGGTGAGTGAGGAATAAAAAAGAGAAAAATGCGATTTTGAGTGGGTGAACGAGGGAATGATACGTGGATTAGTAGTTTGTGTATAGCGAGTTAGCTGTGAATAAGATAATTATTTATATGTGAGGTAATTGGTATGGGTGAGCGCTTGTGTGTGTGAGTAATTGAATTTTAGGTGATAGAGGAATAAATGAATGGATAATGTGATTTTGATTGGGTGAACGAGAGAATTATATTTGAATTAGTAGTTTGTATATAGCGAGTAAGAGAATTATACGCATGCGATGAAATTTGTTTGGGTGTAAATAAATGATTTAAATTCGATATAATTTACTATATGGAATTGCCAATGAGTTGTGTTCAAGTTGTTGATAAATATGAGTTATTAAAGCAGAATTGTTCAAATCGAGGGAAGATTTAATTAGTTCGTTATGTGCGAATTAATGCTAAACTATTTGATTGAATAAGGTTCGCGAGGCTCTGTTATTGTGATAGGTCTTACAAGTTTGTGATCAATTATTAAGTAGTGTGTGTGTGTGAGTAATTGAGTTACGGCTAACTGCAAAATAAATGAGTGAGTTCGGAAATTTTGAGTGGGTGAACGAGCGAATGATATGTGGATTAGTAGTTTGTGTATAGGGAGTTAGCTGCGAATAAGAGAATTATTTATGCGTGAGGAAATTGTAATGTGTGAGAGCTTGTGTGTGTGAGTAACCGATTTATAGGTGAGTGAGGAATAAATGAGAAGATAATGTAATTTCTAGTGGGTGAACGAGAGAATGGTGTGTGGATTAGTAGTTTGTGTATGGCGAGTTAACTGCATATAAGATAATTATTTGTCTGTGATGAAATTTGTTTGGGTGTAAATAAGTGATTTGTATTCGAGAAAATTTACTGTGTGGAAGTGTCAATGAGTTGTGTTCAAAAAGTTGATAAATATGCGTAAGTAAAGCGGAAGAGTACAAATGGAGTGTGAGTTATGAGCTAGTTAATGCTAAACAATTTTATGGAATTTTGTTCGACTGAGGAAGAGTTATTGTGTTAGGTCTTACAAATTTGTGTTCGATTATTTTATGTGTGTGAGTATATGATTTATGGGTGTGGGCAGAATTAATGAGTGAGTTAGAACATTTCGAGTGTGGTGAACCAGAGAATGATATTTGGATTAGTAGTTTGTATATAGAGAATAAGAGAATTATTTGTATGTGATGAAATTGGTTTGGGTGTAAATAAATGATTTAAATTCGATATAATTTATTATATGGAATTGCCAATGAGTTGTGTTCAATTTGTTGATAAATGAGTTATTAAAGCGGAAAAGTACAAATGGAGGGAAGATTTAATCAGTTCGTTATATGCGAATTAATGCTAAACTATTTGATTGAATAAGGTTCGCGAGGCTCTGTTATTGTGATAGGTCTTACAAGTTTGTGATCAATTATTAAGTAGTGTGTGTGTGTGTGTGTGTGTGTGTGTGTGATTAATTGAGTTACGATTGACTGCAGAATAAATGAGTGAGTTAGGAAATTTTGAGTGGGTGAACGAGGAAATGATATATGGATTAGTAGTTTGTGTATAGCGAGTTGGCTGCAAATCAGAGAATTATTTATCTATTAGGAAATTGGTATGGGTGAACGTTTGTGTGTGGGAGTAAATGATTTATAGGTGAGTGAGGAATAAATGAGTAGATAATGTGATTTTTAGTGGGTGAACGAGGGAATGATATGTGGATTAGTAGTTTGTGTATAGCGAGTTGGCTGCAAATTAGAGAATTATTTATCTGTTAGGAAATTGGTATGGGTTAGCGCTTCTGTGTGTGAGTAATTGAATTTTAGGTGATTGAGGAATAAATGAGTGGATAATATTATTTTGAGTGAATGAACGAGGGAATGATATGTGGATTAGTAGTTTGTGTATAGCGAGTTGGCTGCAAATTAGAGAATTATTTATCTGTTAGGAAATTGGCATGGGTGAGCGCTTGTGTAAGTGAATAATTGATTCATAGGTGAGTGAGGAATAAATAAGTGGATAATGTAATTTGGAGTGGATGAACGAGTGAATGATATGTGGATTAATAGTTTGTGTATAGCGAGTTGGCTGCAAATTAGAGAATTATTTATCTGTTAGGAAATTGGTATGGGTGAGCGCTTGTGTATGGGAGTATTTGATTTATAGGTGAGTGAGGAATTCTACGCTAATGAGTGGATAATGACATTTGGCTGCAAATTAGAGAATTAATTATCTGTTAGGAAATTGGTATGGGTGAGCGCTTGTGTGTGGGAGTATTTGATTTATAGGTGAGTGAGGAATTCTACGCTAATGAGTGGATAATGACATTTTGAGTGGGTGAACGAAGCAATGATATGTGAATTAGTAGTTTGTGTATAGCGAGTGTGCTGCAAATTAGAGAATTATTTATCTGTTAGGAAATTGGTATGGGTTAGCGCTTCTGTGTGTGAGTAATTGAATTTTAGGTGATTGAGGAATAAATGAGTGGATAATATTATTTTGAGTGAATGAACGAGGGAATGATATGTGGATTAGTATTTTTTGTATAGCAAGTGTGCTGCAAATTAGAGAATTATTTATCGGTTAGGAAATTGGTATGGGTTAGCACTTGTGTGTTGAATTAACCGATTTATAGGTGAGTGAGGAATAAATGAGTGGATAATGCGATTTTGAGTGGGTGAACGAGGGAATGATACGTGGATTAGTAGTTTGTGTATAGCGAGTTAGCTGTGAATTAGAGAATTATTAATGTGTTAGGAAATTGGTATGGGTTAGCGCTTGTGTGTGTAAGTAATTGAATTTTAGGTGATTGAGGAATAAATGAGTGGATAATGTGATTTTGAGTGGGTGAACGAGAGAATGAAATTCGGATTAGTAGTTTGTACATAGCGAGTAAGAGAATTATATGTATGCGATGAAATTGGTTTGCGTGTAAATAAATGATTTAAATTCGATATAATTTACTATGTGGAATTGCCAATGAGTTGTGTTCAAGTTGTTGATAAATATGAGTTATTAAAGCAGAATTGTACAAATGGAGGGAAGATTTAATGAAATCGTTATGAGCGAATTAATGCTAAACTATTTGGTTGAATTAGGATCGCAAGGCTGGGTTTCTGTATAGTGAGTGTGTTGCAAATTAGAGAATTATTATCATTTAGAAAATGGGTATGGGTGAGCGATTGTGTAATTGAATTTTAGGTGATTGAGGAATAAATGAGTGGATAATGTGATTTTGAGTGGGTGAACGAAGCAATGATTTGTGGATTAGTAGTTAGTTTACAGCGAGTGTGATGCAAATTAGAGAATTATTTATCTGTTAAAAAATTGGTATGGGTGAGAGCTTGTGTGTGTGAGTAATTGATTCATAGGCGAAAGAGGAATAAATGAGTGGATAATGTGATTTTTAGTGGGTGAAAGAGGGAATTATATGTGGATTAGTAATTTGTGTATAGCGAGTTAGCGTTGAATAAGAGAATTATTTATCTGTTAAGAAATTGTTATGGGTGAGCGCTTGTGTGTGTGAGTAATTGATTTATAGGTGAGTGAGGAATAAATGAGTGGATAATGTTATTTTGAGTTAGTGAACGATTGAATGATATGTATAGAAGTTATTTATATTCGAGAAAATTTTCTGTGGGCAAGTGCTAATGATTTTTGTTCAAATAGTTTATTTATGTGAATAATTAAATTGCAAGTGTACAAAGGGTATGAGAGTTATGAGATAGTTAATGCTACATTATTTTAGATATGGTTGGAGTTCGGATGATGTACTGTGATAGGTCTTACAAATTTGTGTCTGATTATTAAATAGTTTTTGTTTGTGTGTGTGTGTGTGTGTGTGTGTGTGTGTGTGTGTGTGTGTGTGTGTGTGTGTGTGTGTGTGTGTGTAATTGAGTTATGGGTGAGTGCAGACTAAATGAGTTAGTTAGGAAAATACGATTGAGAGAATGAGGGAATTATATGAGGATTAGTAGTTTTTGTATAGCGAGATAGCTGCAAATTAGAGTTATAATAATTGAAGAAATTGTGGTAGAAGTAATTTATATTCGAAATATTGGGTTGTTTGGAAAGTAATTTCGTTTTTTCCCGTTAGAGGACTTAATTTCATTTTTTCGAAACCAACTTCACACTTAAGCCGCATAACCATTATATGTCTTGAGAGCTGATATTGCAAGTCTTGTGTGTGAAAAAGTTCTATTAATTCTACCCAGTAGTTTTTGGTTGGTGCCCTTTTAAATATGGAGAGCAATAAGCAGCATTTTCGTTATTTTACTTTTTTACTATAGAAAAGGTAAAAATGCTGTCCAAGCGAGAAAAAAATTGACGGATGTGTATGGAGAAGGCGTGTTAACATTACGCCAGTGCCAGAACTGGTTTGCAAAGTTTCGATCCAGCAATTTTGATGTCGAAGATGCACCACGTTCGGGAAGGCCAGTTGAAGCTGATAAAGACAAGATAAAGACATTAGTAGATGCAAATCGGCGAATAACCACACGAGAGATCGGTGAGAGGTTAAATTTGTCGAATTCGACTGTTTATGGCCACTTGAAAGGCCTGGGCTTAACCTCGAAGCTCGATGTGTGGGTGCCCCATGTTCTTACGGAGCGAAATTTGTGTCGTCGCGTTGACGTGTGGGATTCGCTCCTCAAACGTCAGGTAAATGATCCATTTTTGAAGCGGATTATTACAGGGGACGAAAAATGGGTCGTATACAACAATGTGAAACGCAAGAGGTCATGGAGCAGAAAAGATGAACTGGCTCAAAGCGTTTCAAAAGCCAACATTCACCAAAAAAAGGTGATGCAGTCAGTTTCGTAGGATTTCAAAGGAATCGAATTTTTTTAGCTTTTACCGGATAATACAACTATTAATTCGGAAGTCTATTGTCATCAGCTGGACAAATTGAATGATGCGCTTAAAAAGAAGAAGCCAGAATTAACCAACAGGAAGAGTGTAGTGTTCCACCAAGACAACGCGAGGCCTCAGATGAGTTTGGTCACTCGCCAAAAGCTTTTACAGCTTGGATGGGACATACTGCAACAGCCACTATATTCTCCAGATCTGGCGCCTTCCGATTATTATTTGTTCCGGTCCCTGCAAAATTTTTTGGATGGTAAAACCTTTACCTCAAAAGAAGATGTCAAAAACAACCTGAATCAGTTTTTTGAAAGCAAGGACCAAAACTTTTATGAGCGGGGAATCATGTTACTGCCAGAAAGATGGCAAAAGGTGTTGGACCAGAATGGCCAATATATAATTTAATAAAATATTTATTCATTATACGAAAATTGTCTTTCATGTTCCCCCCCCCAAAAAAACGAAATTTCTTTCCGAACAACCCAATAATTTAATGTGGGGCACTGCTGAGTTGTGTTCAAATAGTTGGTTTATGTGAGTATTTAAAGCGGAAGTGTACAAATGGAGGGACTATTTAATCAATTCGTTATGAGCGAATTAATGCTAAACCATTTAATTGAATTAGGATCGCGAGGCTGGGTTATTGTGATAGGTCTTACAAATTAGTGATCAATTATTTAGTAGTGTGTGTTAGTGAGTAAATGAGTTACGGGTGACTGCAGAATAAATGAGTGAGTTAGGAAATTGTGAGTGGGTGAACGAGCGAATGATATGTGGATTAGTAGTTTGTACATAGCGAATAAGAGAATTATATGTTTGTAATGAAATTGGTTTGGGTGTATATAAATGATTTAAATTCGATATAATTTACTATGTGGAATTGAAAATGAGTTGTGTTCCAAGTTGTTGATAAATATGAGTTATTAAAGCAGAATTGTACAAATGGAGGGAAGATTTAATTAGTTCGTTATGAGCGAATCAATGCTAAACTATTTGATTGAATTAGGATCGCGAGGCTGGGTTCCTGTATAGCGAGTGTGGTGCAAATTAGAGAATTATTTATCGGTTAGGAAATGGGTATGGGTGAGCGATTGTGTATGTAATTGAATTTTAGGTGATTGAGGAATAAATGAGTGGATAAAGTGATTTTTAGTGGGTGAACGAAGCAATGACATGTAGATTAGTAGTTTGTGTATAGCGAGTGTGCTGCAAATTAGAGAATTATTTATCTGTTAAGAAATTGGTATGGGTGAGAGCTTGTGTGGGTGAGTAATTGATTCATAGGTGAGGGAGGAATAAATGAGTGGATAATGTGATTTTGAGAGGGTGAATGAGAGAATGATATTTGGATTGGAAGTTTGTAGATAGCGAATAAGAGAATTATACGTATGCGATGAAATTGGTTTGCGTGAGAAATAAGTTATTTAAATTCGAGATAATTTACTATGTGGAATTGCCAATGAGTAGTGTTCAAGTTGTTTATAAATATGAGTTATTAAAGCGGAAGTGTACAAATGGAGGGAAGATTTAATCAGTTCGTTATGAGAGAATTAATGCTAAACTATTTGATTGAATTAGGTTCGCGAGGCTCTGTTATTGTGATAGGTCTTACAAGTTTGTGATCATCAGAGTAAATGAGTTAGGAAAATACGATTGAGAGAAGGAGGAAATTATATGAGGATTAGTAGTTTTTGTATAGCGAGATAGCTGCAAATTAGAGAGTTATAATAATTGAGGAAATTGCGGTAGAAGTAATTTATATTCGAAATATATTAATGTGGGGCAGTGCTGAGTTGTGTTCAAATAGTTGATTTATGTGGGTATTTAAAGCGGAAGTGTACAAATGGTGGGACGATTTAATCTGTTCGTTATGAGGGAATTAATGCTAAACTATTTAATTGAATTATGATCGCGAGGCTGGGTTATTGTGATAGGTCTTACAAATTAGTGATCAATTAAGTAGTGTGTGTGTGTGAGAGAGTAATTGAGTTACGGGTGACTGCAGAATAAATGAGTGAGTTAGGAAATTTTGAGTGGGTGAACGAGGGAATGATATGTGGATTAGTAGTTTGTGTATAGCGATTTGGCTGCAAATTAGAGAATTATTTATCTGTTAGGAAATTGGCATGGGTGAGCGCTTGTGTAAGTGAATAATTGATTCATAGGTGAGTGAGGAATAAATAAGTGGATAATGTAATTTGGAGTGGATGAACGAGTGAATGATATGTGGATTAGTAGTTTGTGTATAGCGAGTTGGCTGCAAATTTGAGAATTATTTATCTGTTTAGAAATTGGTATGGGTGAGCGCTTGTGTATGGGAGTATTTGATTTATAGGTGAGTGAGGAATTCTACGCTAATGAGTGGATAATGACATTGGGCTGCAAATTAGAGAATTATTTATCTGTTAGGAAATTGGTATGGGTGAGCGCTTGTGTGTGGGAGTATTTGATTTATAGGTAAGTGAGGAATTCTACGCTAATGAGTGGATAATGCCTTTTTTAGTGGGTGAACGAAGCAATGATATGTGAATTAGTAGTTTGTGTATAGCGAGTGTGCTGCCAATTAGAGAATTATTTATCAGTTAGGAAATTGGTATGGGTTAGCGCTTCTGTGTGTGTGTAATTGAATTTCAGGTGATTGAGGAATAAATGAGTGGATAATATTATTTTGAGTGAATGAACGAGGGAATGATATGTGGATTAGTATTTTTTGTATAGCGAATGTGCTGCAAATTAGAGAATTATTTATCGGTTAGGAAATTGGTATGGGTTAGCGCTTGTGTGTTGGAATAACCGATTTATAGGTGAGTGAGGAATAAATGAGTGGATAATGCGATTTTGAGTGGGTGAACGAGGGAATGATACGTGGTTTAGTAGTTTGTGTATAGC
This sequence comes from Linyphia triangularis, assembly GCA_963978545.1. Taxonomy (NCBI): domain Eukaryota; kingdom Metazoa; phylum Arthropoda; class Arachnida; order Araneae; family Linyphiidae; genus Linyphia; species Linyphia triangularis. Next base: position 5,405,238 of record OZ021727.1, read on the forward strand.
GAGTTAGCTGTGAATTAGAGAATTATTAATGTGTTAGGAAATTGGTATGGGTTAGCGCTTGTGTGTGTAAGTAATTGAATTTTAGGTGATTGAGGAATAAATGAGTGGATAATGTGATTGAGTGGGTGAACGAGAGAATGATATTTGGATTAGTAGTTTGTACATAGCGAGTAAGAGAATTATATGTATGCGATGAAATTGGTTTGGGTGTAAATAAATGATTTAAATTCGATATAATTTACTATGTGGAATTGCCAATGAGTTGTGTTCAAGTTGTTGATAAATATGAGTTATTAAAGCAGAATTGTACAAATGGAGGGAAGATTTAAGCAGTTCGTTATGAGCGAATTAATGCTAAACTATTTGATTGAATTAGGTTCGCGAGGCTGGGTTATTGTGATAGGTCTTACAAGTTTGTGATCAATTAGTAAGTAGTGTGTGTGTGTGTGTGTGAGTAATTGAGTTAATGGTGACTGCAGAATAAATGAGTGAGTAAGGAAATTTTGAGTGGGTGAACGAAGGAATGATATGTGGATTAGTAGTTTGTTTACAGCGAGTGTGATGCAAATTAGAGAATTATTTATCTGTTAAGAAATTGGTATGGGTGAGAGTTTGTGTGTGTGAGTAATTGATTTATAGGTGAGTGAGGAATAAATCAGTGGATAATGTTATTTTGAGTGGGTGAACGATTGAATGATATGTATAGAAGTTATTTATATTCGAGAAATTTTTCTGTGGGGAAGTGCTAATGATTTTGGTTCAAATAGTTGATTTATGTGAATAATTAAATTGCAAGTGTACAAAGGGTGTTATAGTTATGAGATAGTTAATGCTAAATTATTTTAGGTAGGGTTCGAGTTCGGATGATGTACTGTGATAGGTCTTACAAATTTGTGCCTGATTATTAAATAGTTTTGTGTGTGTGTGTGTGTGTGTAATTGAGTTATGGGTGAGTGCATACTAAATGAGTTAGGAAAATACGATTGAGAGAACGAAGGAATTATATGAGGATTAGTAGTTTTTGTATAGCGAGATAGCTGCAAATTAGAGAGTTATAATAATTGAGGAAATTGCGGTAGAAGTAATTTATATTCGAAATATTGGGTTGTTTGGAAAGTAATTTCGTTTTTTCCCGTTAGAGGACTTAATTACATTTTTTCGAAACCAATTTCACACTTAAGCCGCATAACCATTATATGTCTTGAGAGCTGATATTGCAAGTCTTGTGTGTGAAAAAGTTCTATTAATTCTACGCAGTAGTTTTTGGTTGGTGCCCTTTTAAATATGGAAATCAATAAGCAGCATTTTCGTCATATTTTACTTTTTTACTATAGAAAAGGTAAAAATGCTGTCCAAGCGAGAAAAAAAAATGACGGATGTGTATGGAGAAGGCGTGTTAACAGTACGCCATTGCCAGAACTGGTTTGCAAAGTTTCGATCCAGCAATTTTGATGTCGAAGATGCACCACGTTCGGGAAGGCCAGTTGAAGCTGATAAAGACAAGATAAAGGCATTAGTAGATGCAAATCGGCGAATAACCACACGAGAGATCGGTGAGAGGTTAAATTTGTCGAATTCGACTGTTTATGGCCACTTGAAAGGCCTGGGCTTAACCTCGAAGCTCGATGTGTGGGTGCCCCATGTTCTTACGGAGCGAAATTTGTGTCGTCGCGTTGACGTGTGAGATTCGCTCCTCAAACGTCAGGTAAATGATCCATTTTTGAAGCGGATTATTACAGGGGACGAAAAATGGGTCGTATACAACAATGTGAAACGCAAGAGGTCATGGAGCAGAAAAGATGAACTGGCTCAAAGCGTTTCAAAAGCCAACATTCACCAAAAAAAGGTGATGCTGTCCGTTTGGTGGGATTTCAAAGGAATCGAATTTTTTAAGCTTTTACCGTATAATACAACTATTAATTCGGAAGTCTATTGTCGTCAGCTGGACAAATTGAATGATGCGCTTAAAAAGAAGAGGCCAGAATTAACCAACAGGAAGAGTGTAGTGTTCCACCAAGAAAACGCGAGGCCTCAAATGAGTTTGGTCACTCGCCAAAAGCTTTTACAGCTTGGATGGGACATACTGCAACACCCACTATATTCTCCAGATCTGGCGCCTTCCGATTATTATTTGTTCCGGTCCCTGCAAAATTTTTTGGATGGTAAAACCTTTACCTCAAAAGAAGATGTCAAAAACCACCTGAATCAGTTTTTTGAAAGCAAGGACCAAAACTTTTATGAGCGGGGAATCATGTTACTGCCAGAAAGATGGCAAAAGGTGTTGGACCAGAATGGCCAATATATAATTTAATAAAATATTTATTCATTATACGAAAATTGTCTTTCATGTTCCACCCCAAAAAAAAACGAAATTTCTTTCCGAACAACCCAATAATTTAATGTGGGGCAGTGCTGAGTTGTGTTCAAATAGTTGATTTATGTGGGTATTTAAAGCGGAAGTGTACAAATGGAGGGACTATTTAATCTGTTCGTTATAAGCGAATTAATGCTAAACTATTTAATTGAATTAGGATCGCGAGACTGGGTTATTGTCATAGGTCTTACAAGTTTGTGATCAATCATTAAGTAGTGTGTGTGTGTGATTAATTGAGTTACGGGTGACTGCAGAATAAATGAGTGACTTAGGAAATTTTGAGTGGGTGAACGAGCGAATGATATGTGGATTAGTAGTTTGTGTATAGCGAGTTTTCTGCAAATTAGAGAATTATTTATCTGTTAGGAAATTGGTATGGGTAGGAGCTTGTGTGTTTGAGTAATTGATTTATAGGTGAGTGAGGAATAAATGAATGGATAATGTAATTTTGAGTGGATGAACGAGAGAATGATATTTGGATTAGTAGTTTTTGTATAGCGAATAAGAGAATTGTTTGTATGTGATGAAATTGGTTTGCGGGAAAATAAGTTATTTAAATTCGAGATAATTTACTATGTGGAATTGCCAATGAGTTGTGTTCAAGTTATTGATAAATATGAGTAATTAAAGCGGAAATGTACAAATGGAGGGGAGATTTAATCAGTCCGTTATGAACGAATTAATGCTAAACTATTTGATTGAATTAGGATCGCGAGACTGGGTTATTGTGATAGGTCTTACAAGTTAGTAATCAATTATTAAGTAGTGTGCGTGCGAGTGAGTAATTGAGTAACTGGTGAGCGTAGAATAAATGAGAGAGTTAGGAAATTTCGAGTGGGTGAACGAGGGAATTATATGTGGATTAGTAGTTCGTGTATAGTGATTTGGCTGCAAATTAGAGAATTATTTATCTGTTAGGAAATTGGCATGGGTGAGCGCTTGTGTAAGTGAATAATTGATTCATAGGTGAGTGAGGAATAAATAAGTGGATAATGTAATTTTGAGTGGATGAACGAAGGAATTATATGTGGATTAGTAGTTCGTGTATAGTGATTTGGCTGCAAATTAGAGAATTATTTATCTGTTAGGAAATTGGCATGGGTGAGCGCTTGTGTAAGTGAATAATTGATTGATAGGTGAGTGAGGAATAAATAAGTGGATAATGTAATTTTGAGTGGATGAACGAAGGAATTGTATGTGGATTAGTAGTTCGTGTATAGCGATTTGGATGCAAATTAGTGAATTATTAATATGTTAGGAAATTGGTATGGGTGAGCGCTTGTGTGTGTGATTGAATTTTAGGTGATTGAGGAATAAATGAATGGATAATATTATTTTGAGTGGATGAACGAGGGAATGATATGTGGATTAGTATTTTTTGTATAGCGAGTGTGCTGCAAATTAGACAATTATTTATCGCTTAGGAAATTGGTATGGGTTAGCGCTTGTGTGTTGGAGTAACCGATTTATAGGTGAGTGAGGAATAAAAAAGAGAAAAATGCGATTTTGAGTGGGTGAACGAGGGAATGATACGTGGATTAGTAGTTTGTGTATAGCGAGTTAGCTGTGAATAAGATAATTATTTATATGTGAGGTAATTGGTATGGGTGAGCGCTTGTGTGTGTGAGTAATTGAATTTTAGGTGATAGAGGAATAAATGAATGGATAATGTGATTTTGATTGGGTGAACGAGAGAATTATATTTGAATTAGTAGTTTGTATATAGCGAGTAAGAGAATTATACGCATGCGATGAAATTTGTTTGGGTGTAAATAAATGATTTAAATTCGATATAATTTACTATATGGAATTGCCAATGAGTTGTGTTCAAGTTGTTGATAAATATGAGTTATTAAAGCAGAATTGTTCAATCGATTTAATTAGTTCGTTATGTGCGAATTAATGCTAAACTATTTGATTGAATAAGGTTCGCGAGGCTCTGTTATTGTGATAGGTCTTACAAGTTTGTGATCAATTATTAAGTAGTGTGTGTGTGTGAGTAATTGAGTTACGGCTAACTGCAAAATAAATGAGTGAGTTCGGAAATTTTGAGTGGGTGAACGAGCGAATGATATGTGGATTAGTAGTTTGTGTATAGGGAGTTAGCTGCGAATAAGAGAATTATTTATGCGTGAGGAAATTGTAATGTGTGAGAGCTTGTGTGTGTGAGTAACCGATTTATAGGTGAGTGAGGAATAAATGAGAAGATAATGTAATTTCTAGTGGGTGAACGAGAGAATGGTGTGTGGATTAGTAGTTTGTGTATGGCGAGTTAACTGCATATAAGATAATTATTTGTCTGTGATGAAATTTGTTTGGGTGTAAATAAGTGATTTGTATTCGAGAAAATTTACTGTGTGGAAGTGTCAATGAGTTGTGTTCAAAAAGTTGATAAATATGCGTAAGTAAAGCGGAAGAGTACAAATGGAGTGTGAGTTATGAGCTAGTTAATGCTAAACAATTTTATGGAATTTTGTTCGACTGAGGAAGAGTTATTGTGTTAGGTCTTACAAATTTGTGTTCGATTATTTTATGTGTGTGAGTATATGATTTATGGGTGTGGGCAGAATTAATGAGTGAGTTAGAACATTTCGAGTGTGGTGAACCAGAGAATGATATTTGGATTAGTAGTTTGTATATAGAGAATAAGAGAATTATTTGTATGTGATGAAATTGGTTTGGGTGTAAATAAATGATTTAAATTCGATATAATTTATTATATGGAATTGCCAATGAGTTGTGTTCAATTTGTTGATAAATGAGTTATTAAAGCGGAAAAGTACAAATGGAGGGAAGATTTAATCAGTTCGTTATATGCGAATTAATGCTAAACTATTTGATTGAATAAGGTTCGCGAGGCTCTGTTATTGTGATAGGTCTTACAAGTTTGTGATCAATTATTAAGTAGTGTGTGTGTGTGTGTGTGTGTGTGTGTGTGTGTGTGTGTGTGTGTGTGTGTGTGTGTGTGTGTGTGTGTGTGTGTGTGTGTGTGTGTGATTAATTGAGTTACGATTGACTGCAGAATAAATGAGTGAGTTAGGAAATTTTGAGTGGGTGAACGAGGAAATGATATATGGATTAGTAGTTTGTGTATAGCGAGTTGGCTGCAAATCAGAGAATTATTTATCTATTAGGAAATTGGTATGGGTGAACGTTTGTGTGTGGGAGTAAATGATTTATAGGTGAGTGAGGAATAAATGAGTAGATAATGTGATTTTTAGTGGGTGAACGAGGGAATGATATGTGGATTAGTAGTTTGTGTATAGCGAATAAGAAAATTATTTGTATGTGATGAAATTGGTTTGGGTGAAAATAAATGATTTAAATTCGATATAATTTATTATATGGAATTGCCAATGAGTTGTGTTCAATTTGTTGATAAATGAGTTATTAAAGCGGAAAAGTACAAATGGAGGGAAGATTTAATCAGTTCGTTATGTGCGAATTAATGCTAAACTATTTGATTGAATTAGGATCGCGAGACTGGGTTATTGTGATAGGTCTTACAAGTTTGTGATCAATTATTAAGTAGTGTGTATGTGTGTGTGAGTAATTGAGTTACGGGTGACTGCAGAATAAATGAGTGATTTAGGAAATTTTGAGTGGGTGAACGAGGGAATGATATGTGGATTAGTAGTTTGTGTATAGCGAGTTGGCTGCAAATTAGAGAATTATTTATCTGTTAGGAAATTGGTATGGGTTAGCGCTTCTGTGTGTGAGTAATTGAATTTTAGGTGATTGAGGAATAAATGAGTGGATAATATTATTTTGAGTGAATGAACGAGGGAATGATATGTGGATTAGTAGTTTGTGTATAGCGAGTTGGCTGCAAATTAGAGAATTATTTATCTGTTAGGAAATTGGCATGGGTGAGCGCTTGTGTAAGTGAATAATTGATTCATAGGTGAGTGAGGAATAAATAAGTGGATAATGTAATTTGGAGTGGATGAACGAGTGAATGACATGTGGATTAATAGTTTGTGTATAGCGAGTTGGCTGCAAATTAGAGAATTATTTATCTGTTAGGAAATTGGCATGGGTGAGCGCTTGTGTAAGTGAATAATTGATTCATAGGTGAGTGAGGAATAAATAAGTGGATAATGTAATTTGGAGTGGATGAACGAGTGAATGATATGTGGATTAATAGTTTGTGTATAGCGAGTTGGCTGCAAATTAGAGAATTATTTATCTGTTAGGAAATTGGTATGGGTGAGCGCTTGTGTATGGGAGTATTTGATTTATAGGTGAGTGAGGAATTCTACGCTAATGAGTGGATAATGACATTTGGCTGCAAATTAGAGAATTAATTATCTGTTAGGAAATTGGTATGGGTGAGCGCTTGTGTGTGGGAGTATTTGATTTATAGGTGAGTGAGGAATTCTACGCTAATGAGTGGATAATGACATTTTGAGTGGGTGAACGAAGCAATGATATGTGAATTAGTAGTTTGTGTATAGCGAGTGTGCTGCAAATTAGAGAATTATTTATCTGTTAGGAAATTGGTATGGGTTAGCGCTTCTGTGTGTGAGTAATTGAATTTTAGGTGATTGAGGAATAAATGAGTGGATAATATTATTTTGAGTGAATGAACGAGGGAATGATATGTGGATTAGTATTTTTTGTATAGCAAGTGTGCTGCAAATTAGAGAATTATTTATCGGTTAGGAAATTGGTATGGGTTAGCACTTGTGTGTTGAATTAACCGATTTATAGGTGAGTGAGGAATAAATGAGTGGATAATGCGATTTTGAGTGGGTGAACGAGGGAATGATACGTGGATTAGTAGTTTGTGTATAGCGAGTTAGCTGTGAATTAGAGAATTATTAATGTGTTAGGAAATTGGTATGGGTTAGCGCTTGTGTGTGTAAGTAATTGAATTTTAGGTGATTGAGGAATAAATGAGTGGATAATGTGATTTTGAGTGGGTGAACGAGAGAATGAAATTCGGATTAGTAGTTTGTACATAGCGAGTAAGAGAATTATATGTATGCGATGAAATTGGTTTGCGTGTAAATAAATGATTTAAATTCGATATAATTTACTATGTGGAATTGCCAATGAGTTGTGTTCAAGTTGTTGATAAATATGAGTTATTAAAGCAGAATTGTACAAATGGAGGGAAGATTTAATGAAATCGTTATGAGCGAATTAATGCTAAACTATTTGGTTGAATTAGGATCGCAAGGCTGGGTTTCTGTATAGTGAGTGTGTTGCAAATTAGAGAATTATTATCATTTAGAAAATGGGTATGGGTGAGCGATTGTGTAATTGAATTTTAGGTGATTGAGGAATAAATGAGTGGATAATGTGATTTTGAGTGGGTGAACGAAGCAATGATTTGTGGATTAGTAGTTAGTTTACAGCGAGTGTGATGCAAATTAGAGAATTATTTATCTGTTAAAAAATTGGTACGGGTGAGAGCTTGTGTGTGTGAGTAATTGATTCATAGGCGAAAGAGGAATAAATGAGTGGATAATGTGATTTTTAGTGGGTGAAAGAGGGAATTATATGTGGATTAGTAATTTGTGTATAGCGAGTTAGCGTTGAATAAGAGAATTATTTATCTGTTAAGAAATTGTTATGGGTGAGCGCTTGTGTGTGTGAGTAATTGATTTATAGGTGAGTGAGGAATAAATGAGTGGATAATGTTATTTTGAGTTAGTGAACGATTGAATGATATGTATAGAAGTTATTTATATTCGAGAAAATTTTCTGTGGGCAAGTGCTAATGATTTTTGTTCAAATAGTTTATTTATGTGAATAATTAAATTGCAAGTGTACAAAGGGTATGAGAGTTATGAGATAGTTAATGCTACATTATTTTAGATATGGTTGGAGTTCGGATGATGTACTGTGATAGGTCTTACAAATTTGTGTCTGATTATTAAATAGTTTTTGTTGTGTGTGTGTGTGTGTGTGTGTGTGTGTGTGTGTGTGTGTGTGTGTGTGTGTGTGTGTGTGTGTGTGTGTGTGTGTGTGTGTGTGTGTAATTGAGTTATGGGTGAGTGCAGACTAAATGAGTTAGTTAGGAAAATACGATTGAGAGAATGAGGGAATTATATGAGGATTAGTAGTTTTTGTATAGCGAGATAGCTGCAAATTAGAGTTATAATAATTGAAGAAATTGTGGTAGAAGTAATTTATATTCGAAATATTGGGTTGTTTGGAAAGTAATTTCGTTTTTTCCCGTTAGAGGACTTAATTTCATTTTTTCGAAACCAACTTCACACTTAAGCCGCATAACCATTATATGTCTTGAGAGCTGATATTGCAAGTCTTGTGTGTGAAAAAGTTCTATTAATTCTACCCAGTAGTTTTTGGTTGGTGCCCTTTTAAATATGGAGAGCAATAAGCAGCATTTTCGTTATTTTACTTTTTTACTATAGAAAAGGTAAAAATGCTGTCCAAGCGAGAAAAAAATTGACGGATGTGTATGGAGAAGGCGTGTTAACATTACGCCAGTGCCAGAACTGGTTTGCAAAGTTTCGATCCAGCAATTTTGATGTCGAAGATGCACCACGTTCGGGAAGGCCAGTTGAAGCTGATAAAGACAAGATAAAGACATTAGTAGATGCAAATCGGCGAATAACCACACGAGAGATCGGTGAGAGGTTAAATTTGTCGAATTCGACTGTTTATGGCCACTTGAAAGGCCTGGGCTTAACCTCGAAGCTCGATGTGTGGGTGCCCCATGTTCTTACGGAGCGAAATTTGTGTCGTCGCGTTGACGTGTGGGATTCGCTCCTCAAACGTCAGGTAAATGATCCATTTTTGAAGCGGATTATTACAGGGGACGAAAAATGGGTCGTATACAACAATGTGAAACGCAAGAGGTCATGGAGCAGAAAAGATGAACTGGCTCAAAGCGTTTCAAAAGCCAACATTCACCAAAAAAAGGTGATGCAGTCAGTTTCGTAGGATTTCAAAGGAATCGAATTTTTTTAGCTTTTACCGGATAATACAACTATTAATTCGGAAGTCTATTGTCATCAGCTGGACAAATTGAATGATGCGCTTAAAAAGAAGAAGCCAGAATTAACCAACAGGAAGAGTGTAGTGTTCCACCAAGACAACGCGAGGCCTCAGATGAGTTTGGTCACTCGCCAAAAGCTTTTACAGCTTGGATGGGACATACTGCAACAGCCACTATATTCTCCAGATCTGAGAATTATATGTTTGTAATGAAATTGGTTTGGGTGTATATAAATGATTTAAATTCGATATAATTTACTATGTGGAATTGAAAATGAGTTGTGTTCCAAGTTGTTGATAAATATGAGTTATTAAAGCAGAATTGTACAAATGGAGGGAAGATTTAATTAGTTCGTTATGAGCGAATCAATGCTAAACTATTTGATTGAATTAGGATCGCGAGGCTGGGTTCCTGTATAGCGAGTGTGGTGCAAATTAGAGAATTATTTATCGGTTAGGAAATGGGTATGGGTGAGCGATTGTGTATGTAATTGAATTTTAGGTGATTGAGGAATAAATGAGTGGATAAAGTGATTTTTAGTGGGTGAACGAAGCAATGACATGTAGATTAGTAGTTTGTGTATAGCGAGTGTGCTGCAAATTAGAGAATTATTTATCTGTTAAGAAATTGGTATGGGTGAGAGCTTGTGTGGGTGAGTAATTGGTTCATAGGTGAGGGAGGAATAAATGAGTGGATAATGTGATTTTGAGAGGGTGAATGAGAGAATGATATTTGGATTGGAAGTTTGTAGATAGCGAATAAGAGAATTATACGTATGCGATGAAATTGGTTTGCGTGAGAAATAAGTTATTTAAATTCGAGATAATTTACTATGTGGAATTGCCAATGAGTAGTGTTCAAGTTGTTTATAAATATGAGTTATTAAAGCGGAAGTGTACAAATGGAGGGAAGATTTAATCAGTTCGTTATGAGAGAATTAATGCTAAACTATTTGATTGAATTAGGTTCGCGAGGCTCTGTTATTGTGATAGGTCTTACAAGTTTGTGATCATCAGAGTAAATGAGTTAGGAAAATACGATTGAGAGAAGGAGGAAATTATATGAGGATTAGTAGTTTTTGTATAGCGAGATAGCTGCAAATTAGAGAGTTATAATAATTGAGGAAATTGCGGTAGAAGTAATTTATATTCGAAATATATTAATGTGGGGCAGTGCTGAGTTGTGTTCAAATAGTTGATTTATGTGGGTATTTAAAGCGGAAGTGTACAAATGGTGGGACGATTTAATCTGTTCGTTATGAGGGAATTAATGCTAAACTATTTAATTGAATTATGATCGCGAGGCTGGGTTATTGTGATAGGTCTTACAAATTAGTGATCAATTAAGTAGTGTGTGTGTGTGAGAGAGTAATTGAGTTACGGGTGACTGCAGAATAAATGAGTGAGTTAGGAAATTTTGAGTGGGTGAACGAGGAAATGATATGTGGATTAATAGTTTGTATATAGTGAGTAGGCTGCAAATTATAGAATTATTTATCTGTTAGGAAAATGGTATGGGTGAGCGCTTGTGTGTGGGAGTAATTGATTTATAGGTAGGCGAGTGAGGAATAAATGAGTGGATAATGTGATTTTGTATGGGTGAAAGAGAGAATGATATTTGGATTAGTAGTTTGTATATAGCGAATAAGAGAATTATATGTATATGATGAAATTGGTTTGGGTGTAAATAAGTGATTTAAATTCGAGATAATTTAGTATGTGGAATTGCCAATGAGTTGTGTTCAAGTTGTTAATAAATATTAGTAATTAAAGCGGAAGTATACAAATGGAGGGAAGATTTAATCTGTTCGTTATGAGAGAATTAATGCTAAACTTTTTAATTGAATTAGAATCGCGAGGCTGGATTATTGTTATAGGTCTTATAAATTATTGATCAATTAATAAGTAGTGTGTGTGTGAGTAATTGCGTTACGGGTGGGTGCAGAATAAATAAGTGAGTTAGTAAATTTCTAGTGGGTGAACGAGGGAATATGTGGATTAGTAGTTTGTGTATAGCGAGTGTTCTGCAAATTAGAGAATTATTTATCGGTTAGGAAATTTGTATGGGTGAGCGCTTGTGTGTGTGAGTAATAGATTTATAGGTGAGTGAGGAATAAATGAGTGGATAATTTTTTTTGAGTGGGTGAACGATTGAATATGTGGATATATGTATAGAAGTTATTTATATTCGAGAAAATTTTCTGTGGGGAAGTGCTAATGATTTTGGTTTAAATAGTTGATTTGTGTGATGAATTAAATTGCAAGTGTACAAAGGGTGTGAGAGTTATGAGATAGTTAATGCTAAATTATTTTAGAGGATAGGGTACGAGCGAGGATGATGTATTGTGATAGGTCTTACAAATTTGTGTCTGATTATTAAGTAGTTTTTTTGTGTGTGATTGAGTTATGGGTGAGTGAGGAATAAATGGGTGGATAATGTAATTTTGAGTTTCTGAATGAGGGAACGATATGTGGATTAGTAGTTTGTGTATGGCGAGTTAGCTGTGAATAAGAGAATTATTTATAAGTGAGGTATTTGGTTTAGGTGTTAAGAAGTGATTTATATTCGTGATAATTTACTGTGTGGAAGTGCTAATGAGTTTTGTTCAATTAGTTGATTTATGTGATTAATTACATTGGAAGTGTGCAAAGGGAGTGAGAATTATGAACTAGTTAATGTTAAACAGTTTTATAGAATGGTGTTCGAGTGAGGATGAGTTATTGCGATAGGTCTTGCAATTTTGTGTTTGATTATTAAGTAGTGTGTGTGTGTGTGTTTGTAATTGAGTTATAAATAGTGTGTGCAGACTAAATGAGTTAGTTAGGAAAATACGATTGAGAGAACGAGGGAATTATATGAGGATTAGTAGTTTTTGTATAGCGAGATAGCTGCAAATTAGAGAGTTATAATAATTGAGGAAATTGCGGTGCATAGAAGTAATTTATATTCGAAATAATTTAATGTGGGGCAGTGCTGAGTTGTGTGCAAGTAGTTGATTTATGTGAGTATTTAAAGCGGAAGTGTACAAATGGAGGGACGATTTAATCTGTTCGTTATGAGCGAATTAATGTTAAACTATTTAATTGAATTAGGATCGCGAGACTGGGTTATTGTGATAGGTCTTACAAGTTTGTGATCAATTATTAAGTAGTGTTTGTGTGTGATTAATTGAGTTACGGGTAAGTGCAGAATAAATGAGAGAGTTAGGAAATATTGAGTGGGTGGGAGGGAATGACATGTGGATTAGTAGTTTGTGTATAGCGAGTGTGCTGCAAATTAGAGAATGATTTAACTATAAGGATATTGTTATGGGTGAGCGCATGTGTGTGTGAGTAAATGATTTATAGGTGAGAAATGTATAATAATGTGATTTTGAGTGGGTGAAAGATTTAATTATATGTGGATTAATAGCTTGTGTATAGCGAGTTAGCTGCAAATTAGAGAATGATTTATATGTGAGGAAATTGGTTTTGGTGTATAAAAATGATTTATATTCGAGAAAACTTTGTGGGGAGTGCTAATGATTTTTGTTAAATAGTTGATTTGTACGATTTATTTTTGTACGATTATTAAGTAGTTTTCGTTTGTGTGTGTAAGAGAGAGAGAGTAATATATTTATATGCAATTATTAAGTAGTGTGTGTGTAAGTAATTGAGTTACGGATGAGTGCAGAATAAATGAGCGAGTTACGAAATTTCGAGTGGGTGATCTAGGGAATGATACGTTAAATAGTAGTTTGTGTTTAGCGAGTTGGCTGCAAATTAGAGAATTATGTATCTGTTAGGAAATTGTTATGGGTTAGCGCTTGAGTGTGGGAGTAATTGTTTTATTTGTGAGTGAGGAATAAATGATTGGATAATATAATTTTGAGTGGGTTAACGAGGGAATGATATGTGGATTAGTAATTTGTGTATAGCGTGTTAGCTGCGAATAAGAGAATTATTTACGTGATGAAATTGGTTTGAATGTAAATAAGTTATTTAAATTCGAGATAATTTACAGTGTGGAAATGCCAAAGAGTTGTGTTCAAGTTGTTGATAAATATGAGTATTTAACGCTGAAGTTTACAAAATGGAGTGTTAATTATGATCTAGTTAATGCTAAACCATTTTAAGGAATTGGGTTCGAGTGATTAAGAGTTATTGTGATAGTCTTACAAATTTGTGTTCGATTATTTAATGTGTGTGAGTATATGAGTTATGGGCAAGTGCAGAATTACTAGTAAATAAGGCAATTTTGAGTTTGTGCACGAGGGAATGATATGTAGATTAGTAGTTTGTGTATCGAGTTAGCTGAATATTAGATAATTATGTATGTGAGTAAATTTGTTTGGGTATATAGAAGTGATTTATATTCTAGGAAATTTACTGTGGTGAAGTGCTAATGAGTTGTGCTCAAATAGTTGATTTATGTGAGTAATTAAAGCGGAATTGTACAAATTGAGGGAAAATTTAATCAGTTTATTATGGAGACGAATTAATGCTAAACTATTCGATTGAATTAGGATCGCGGGAGGCTGGGTTATTATAATAGGTCTTACAAATTTATGTCCGATTATTAAGTAGTGTGTGTGTGAGTAATTGAGTTACGGGTGAGGTGATTGCAGAATAAATGAGTGAGAAATTAAATTTCGAGTGGGTTAACGAGGGAATATGTGGATTAGTAGCTTGTGTATAGCGAGTTAGCTGCAAATTTGGGAAATATTGATAAGTGAGGACATTGGTTTGGGTGTATAGAAGAGATTTATATTCGACATAATTTACTGTGGGGAAGTGCTAATGAGTTGTGTTCACGTGGTTGATTTATGTGAGTAATTAAATTGGAAGTGAGCAAAGGGAGTGAGAATTATGAGCGAGCTGATGCTACACCATTTGATTAAATTAGTTTTGAGCGACGGTGAGATGATAGCGAATGTGTTGTGTTCGAGTTTTGATTGTGTGTTAGAAATTGAGTTGTGATGGAGTACGAGAAATAATTATTGATTAGGTAACTTTGAATTTGTGAGACCTACAGAACAGAGACCGCTTACTTTTTACGTCATGACTGAACTTGGATAATTTTTTTTCGTTTTTTCACGCGTTTTTACTTGTAAATAAAAATGAAAATACGATTTTTTAAATTTTTTTTCTAATATAGTAGCCGAATATTTTAAAAAGTAACAGTATACGCTGAAAAGGTCACATATAGGCCAATTTTGGCGAAACAAAGTCACCATAGTAGCCTCTGCTCGAAAACTTTCACTTTAATTCCTTTTTAATCGCCTGTGGCAGCCCTGTGATTGAGTGTAGTGAGTAAGTGAGTGAATAAAATAAGTGAGTGAAGTGAGTAAACAACACAGTAAAAATAACACAAACACAATTTTTTATTAATCATACACAAAAAAACTCTTTAAGAATATTTATTATATAAAGAATCTATAAAAATTAAGTTTAATATATATATTTTTTATCCCCAAGTATCGAGATTACAAATTTCAGCATATCGGTATGGATTAGGGTGAAATGTCCATGCTAAGCTTTGTTAGATAAATAAAAGCATTATGATGGAATAACAAGGAATCATTACAGGTTGTTGGAAAGTTGAAGCAGAAGGAACTAGCTTGATTTTCGTTTTCGAATATTTAGTTATTTTATTTTGAACATGGATATTACGCCTCTTTGCGTAGAAGTCAGAGATTTGTATTAGAGAAATTATGGACTGTGAGAAAATTGGATACAGTTGCATATATAAAAAAAAACATAATTAAATATTAAGAACTATAATAATTAAAATCATTTAAGCATTGATATAATCAATTAATAAAGCAAAAATAATAGAAACCAACAATTTAAACCAATTTTTGTGATAGAAAAATAGTTTTACTAGAAAATTTACCTTTATTTATTTTTTTAATCCCGTTTGCATAACATATTCCTTATTAAATACCAGAGGACCAAACTATACCAATCTTTTAGTTCTGGAATCTGGGGCACTATTTTGACGAAAATTTTATTATTTTTATTAAAACGTGTTCCCTTATTTGGATGACATACTAAAAAAAAAAAATGGATTAGTGACAGTGCATAGGGGGAACATAGAAAAAGTATGCAATTCCGATCTCGATTAACCAATTTTAAAGGGTCGGAAAGGGGTCGAACATTCCAAACGAAAGCTTTTCAAGTGTCCAACTTCCAATATTGTTACAACTCAGATATTTGGGTGCGAATATCAATTAGAGCAAGCCCAGAAAAAGTAAGCTATTGTAATAGCGATCAATGAAATTTTAGGTTACGAAAAGGAGTTGAAACATACAAACTATACGAAAAATATCCCAATGTCCCACTTCCAATGTAGTCACAACTTTGAAATTTGGAACCAAGAGATAACATAAACAAAGTAAACTATTGCAATCACGATCAACTAATTTTAAAAGGGTTGAAAGGGGGATAAGGTGTTCTAAGCGAGTAATATTCCAATGCCCAATTTCCAATATATTTCCCAATTATAAAATTTGGAACATATGTCAACAGGAGCAAGCATAGGTAAAGTCGGCGCAGTATGGCCCACGTGAATCCCTTGCGCCAGAAATACAGACAACCAACCATAGATAAAGTTAAGGTATTCCAATTTTGTAAACCAATTTTCAGGGGTCGAAACGGGATGAAACGTCCAAAATGTGGAATACCAAAATGTGATTGCTAAAACGTACGTGGTAAAATTTCACAGCAAAGCGCGGGATTCATCTAGTCTTTATATATAAAAGGCAAAGCTCTCATAGACTCACTAATCACCGATTCTCTCATTTCCCACATAGTCACAAACTCTAAAAATTGGTACAAATGTCGAGAAGGACAAACATAGAAAAAGTAAGCTATTCCGTTCTAGATAAACCAAAATTAAGTGGTCGAAAAGGGATTAAGTGTTCCAAACAAAGGAGATTCAGAAGTCCTATTTCTAACAACACAACTTGGAAAATTGGTACAAATATCAACAAGGGCAAACACATAAAAGGTAAGCTAGTCTTATCTTGATTAACGAAATTATTAGGGTCGAAAATAGGCAAATGTTCCAAATGAGATATAATTCAGAAGTGTCATTTCCATCAGCGTCAGTACTGAAACTTGGTACAAATTTCAATCAAGGCAAACCTATAAAAAGTAAGCTATTCCAATCTCGATTAATCAAATTAATGGGATCGAAAAGGGAACAAACGTTCCAAACGAGGGACATTCGAAAGTTCCACTTAAAGTGTAGTCACAGCTCTGATATCTGGCACAAATATCAAAAGGGGCAAAAATTTAAAAAAAAAGCGCTATTCCGATATCGTATAGTCCATTTTAAGAGGTCGAAAAAGGATCAAACAAAAGTATTCGTATGTTCCACTTCCACTGCAGTCAAAACTATTTGGTACAAATGTCAACAATGACAAACATAGAAAAAGTAAGCTATTCCGATCTCGTTAGACCAACTTTAAGGGCTCGAAAAGGAGCCACTTATAAAGGGGATTATATATTATTAGGAGGATAAAGGAGCCACTTATTCCAAACGAGGGATATTAAATGTTTCATTTCCAATACAGGTACAAATGCCAAAAAAGAAAAAGGGCACACATATAAAAAGTAATCTATCTCAATAGCGATCCAATTAATGAATTTTTAAGGAATAAAAAGGGGTCGAAACATTCAAACTATACAAAGAATATTCTAAAGTTCTACTTCTAATACAGTCACAACTTTGAAATTTGGAACCAAGATCAAACATAAACAAAGTAAGCTATTGCAATCTCGATTAAATAATTTTAAGAGTCGAAAGAGGGTTAAACGATCTATTTGAGGGATATTCAATTGCCTCACTTCCAATATAGTTACATCTCTGGAAATTGGAACCAAGGAAAAGCACCAGATAAATAAGCTATTCCTATCACTATTAACTAATTTCAGAGTCCAAAAGGGATCGAAACGTTCCACATAAGGAATATCCTTGTGTCCCACTTCAAATATATTCACACTTTTGGAATGGTTGGACAAGAGTCAAATTTTGCAGGTCTGAAATAAAATATTTAATACTTGTGCGAAAGGGTGGCTGACATTCATTTGAACCGCGCGAGCTTTTAATAAAAAAAAATTAAATGAGTTTACTAATGTGAATGATAATAAAAATAAGACCAATATGAGTATGTTAATAATTTTCATTAAAAAAAAAAATCATGTAAAAACACTTCAGATTTAATAGTGTTCACATACAAGGCACAAAAGTAAATATTTTTTTTTTCCTACACTCATGTCCATAAATTAAGAATAATTCAGTTTTTATCTAATAACTTCTCAGTGGAGAAGAATAGACACATGAAATTCACATCAAAGTGATATCTTTATGTACCATATCTATAAGTAAAAAAACTCAGTCGCAAATTGATATACAAAGTGTACAGAGGGGGAATATGCAAAAGAATGGAGTACCATTAGTGGGCAATTGTACAGATGCATTTACTATAAAAATCACGCAACTCATGGAGTTGACTTATAATGTGAGTTATGATCTCACCTGACTTTAGTGCTTACTCGGCACTATATTCTCATACTTAACAATGAGTTTCTTAATGAATTCTAGTCGCTAAATAGTTCGTTCCACCTTTTGAACTGTTTACGAGTGATGCAAAGATCCCAATACCATTAAATCTTTACTATGAAATATGCTCTCACCTTCCTACAGATCCTCTATTGTCCAATATCACTCGATTGGACAATAGAGGAATCGAAACAATATCTGATGATAAAAAAAATTTGGTCTGTCGGTGCAATATGTTGAATTGGTTTCATAAGCTTCTTAAGAGCGCAAAAGATAATTAAATTAGATTTTTTCACTATAATTATGTTAACTTGATCTAGACATGCCTTTAATGGTGAAATATCGGTTTCTAAATCATGTTTATTGATACTTATGGCAAATTTTATTCCACTTTTGCCTTGGATAAGCGATAAAAATATAAATATCACCCCTATTAGTAAGCCAGGTCACTCCTCTAACTCAAATTTCATCAAGCACGTGTGGGACG
The DNA here is from genome assembly GCA_963978545.1 of Linyphia triangularis. Classification (NCBI taxonomy): domain Eukaryota; kingdom Metazoa; phylum Arthropoda; class Arachnida; order Araneae; family Linyphiidae; genus Linyphia; species Linyphia triangularis. The sequence goes on from OZ021727.1 coordinate 5,423,619, forward strand.
CTTTTACGATAGGCATTGTGTAATGATTTAATGTATTAGGAACTTTCCATCACTTGCAAACAGTTCAAAAGGAGGGACGAATAATTTACCACTAGAATTCATCAAAAAAAAAAACTCATGTTAAGTATGAGAATACAGTGCCAAGTAAACATTGATGACAGGGGAGATCATATCTCACACTAAAAGTCAACTCCATGAGTTGTTTGATTTTTAATGTAAACTGCACACTAATGGTACTCCATTCTTTTGCATATACCCCACTATACATTTTGCATTTCAATTTGTGACTGCGAGTTGTTTACTTATAGATATGTTACATAAAAATGTCTCCTTGATGTGAATTTTATGTGTCGATGCTGCTCCACTGGGAAGTTATTAGGGAAAAACTGAATTATCCATAATTTATGGACACGAGTGTGGATCAGTCCCGAAACAAGTTAGGTTTGTATTTTAAACAGCCTCAATGAATCCTGACATTTTAACTTAAACAAATTAGGTTTCTTTTTTCACTTTGTTTGTGAACAGGTACTGATAAGATTGCGGTATAGCTTGGTTCTCTGATTATAAACAATTATTTCTATGTAAAGGTACTTATAATTATTGCATTAATTATAATATGTTATTTTTACAATTAATAATTTTGATAAAAATGTGTAACCTATAAGAAATACAGTCCTGCGCAAAAGTTTAGACACAAAGACAATTCATGAAAAAGCAGTAGTATTCATATTTGCACTAGTTTTTTTTCAAATATATATTCTTAAAGTCATAAGACAAAAGTGTAGGGTAAAAAATTTCCAGGAAAAATGAAATAAAATTATCTAACATCTACAAATTGAAACTTTACAAACTTTCCATGCCTCAAAAGTTTCGTCACGAACTTAAGATTTACGTAAATTTTTGAGAGGAAGTGATGGCATCATCAAAGCGGAGTGTCTTTAAGATGCTATAAGAGGTTTGAAGTAATTTTCGCTGATTAAAATGATGCCTAAGTCAAAGAAATTTTCGTATGTAGAGATTTTAAGAACTTGGAAGCTAAATTCCTGAGATAAATCCATTTATGATATTTCAATTGCATTAAATCGTTCCAAAAGAGCAATTTTTTGAGTTTAAGTACATGGTGACCAATATCCACCAAAATCACGATCTGAAAGGCCTCGAACGACCAGCAAATGGGATGATAGACAAATTCCAAAACTGGCTTCAAATCAACATTGCTCTGCAAATCAGATCAAAAATATAATTGCAATTAAAGTTTCACGGGAAACTGTACCTAGAAGAATTGTGGAATGCGGGGTTTTAAAAAAAATCTGAACTTAAACGCAAGCCGCGTTTGCAGTCTCATCACAAAGAAGCAAGACTGAATTGGGCTCAGCAGCACGTGTCATACAGTGACGAATGGCTAAGGGTGGTGGTCTTCAGTGATGAAATAAATAGAGCCTAGATGGTCCAGAAAGATATTCCTACTACAGGCATGACCTTCATAAAGATCCTGTAACTCAGTTTAGCCGACGTCTTGGTGGAGGTTCAGTCCTGGTTTGGGGAGGATTTGGATTCAACGGCCAAACTTGTCTAGCGTTTTTAAAGGGAAAACAAAATCCTGAGGCCTTCCAGGCAACTCTGGAAAGTAACTTACTACCCATTTGATGAGATTTTAAGTGGAACTAACGGCAAATTTCTACGAGACAATGCCTCCATCCACACATCCAGGTCAACGAAAAATGCTTTAGAGCCAAAACAATCATGGTTCTCGATTGACCGGCTAATAGTCTTGACTGTAATCCTATAGAAAATGTATGGGGGAATTCTTACAAAAGTTGTATACCTTTGAAAGCAGTACTCCATTATTTTTTAACTTAAAAAGGCCTTTGAAAAGGCGTGTTATGGAATCAAGCTTGAAACTTTGTAAAAGCTTGTGATAATGGAAACCGTGTTTTTTATTACATAAAACATCGTAAAAGCTTAATTGATTACTAAAACTTTTCGCTTGCTTATAAAAATTAAAGAAAATTAATTTTGTGCCTAAATTTATGTGTAACGGATTTTTGTCGTTTTTGTTATTTTTGCTACTAATTCGACACAAATTTGTTTTTCACTTTTAAATTTCTATTTTGAATGCAATATGTGCATACTATTAAGTGATATAAAGATTAAATCTTCCGTCTTAATACTATTTTATAAAACACCAATTTTGTGTTGTGTCTAAACTTTTGTGCAGGACTGTATACCTAGCACAGATATAAATGCGGTCATTTCTACTTCCAAACTCATTCCTTTAAATCCCAGTATAACATTAAAAATCAAGCAAATTCCTTTGGCTTCAACTAACAAAAAACCAATTCATTAAGAAGATGTTCTACGAAAGTTAAAATTGACGAGAACCAGATTTGTTGATGCTTTTCTATACTCGCCAATTAATCTCTTTCCCTTGTAAAATTACATCAGTTTCACAGCATTATTGCGCCTTACCTCACTTAAACAAGGACGTATTAATCCAGCCAAATTAATGCTTGTTTTGAAAAGAAAAAGTATTATTGATTGGTGAGTAGAGAAAAGTTATACAAATCCGAGGCCTCGTTAAAAAGCTCGATGTGAAAAATGCTTGCATATTATATAAAGCATAAACGATTTGGCTAACAATTTAAAATTTCTCTTTTGGAGTTGACTCTTGATATGTCCAAATCCAACATCGGTTCAAAAGTTCAAATCAATTATCATTGCCAATGAAATCAACTTAGAAGTAGACATAGAACATTTTCTTAATGAATTTACATGCATTTTCTTTTGTCACTGCCCCTTTATGTCCGATAGCCGACTGCAAATTCAGGTACCCCCTTGAACATCATGTAGAAAAATGCTAGTAGATTATGAATATTCTGGCTCTACTGCAGTAAAATTGGCCAAAACGGTAAAAAAAAATCGACTTTGAAAAAAATTGAACTAAATCTGATCGCCAAATGGGTCCATGACTTGAAAAACTGGTGAGCATTATTTTTTTATTTAATAACCTACTGATCTTATTTTCAACGAAGAAGGATAGCAGACGATTCGACTTCTCGGGTGTCAAATACTTGGAATCTTTTAAAAGTGAGCCAAATTGGTGATAAATATTTTGTCAATAATGACGTAATACTTATAGCTAACTTGGCTTACTTTGAAATGATTCGAATATTTTCATCAAAGAAGTCGAATCGTCTATACTCTTCCTCATTGAAAATTTAAGACAGCCATTCCGGTTCCGGCAGACCAGTATATTCATAATCTATTAGCATTTCTACACTTTCTTCAGAATTATAGTCGATGGGGTATCTAAACTTGTAGTCGCCTCTTAATCTCCTAGACAACTAGACGTCTCCCATTTGCATTAAGATAAGAAATTAAACAGCTGTTTCGAGTGCTTCGCACCGCATGCTTCACCGCAGGGTTTAGCGCAGGCGCAACGCACATCGAACTTGATGCCAATCCATCCGGTCATCGTGCATATCCCAACTCGACTCCAGAAAACATCGCACGGTCGCCCCTTCCAACGCAACGTTTATCCCCGATGCCAACTCGGGCGGAACACCGCGTCCAAATGCTCTTTACGCGCAGATTTCGAAGGACATTCCGAGGCATCCCGGGATGATTTCGGACGAAGCCCGAAACGCGTTTCGGAAATCGGGTGGATATGGGAGGGAGCAAGGGAATGCGGGAATTCCCGGGTGGGTTTTTCGAAGTCATAGGAGACAGTATCTCTGCTTCTGAAATGCAAGGAGATCGCTTCCGAGTTGCAACTCCCTTTTTGAAGGCTGTTGCCCTGGCTCTAGCTAATTGGCTCCTGTGAAGAGGTCAACTTTGAAGACCAGTCCAACACACTTTGGGCCGATTTTTTTTTATTTTTTTTGCCCCTTTTAACTGGGGATTTTTTTTCTTGTCTTTATTTTTAATTTACTTTACTGTTGGAGGTACGATGATTCGAACCTTTTTTTTTTTCTCTTAGCAACATGCCCAAACCTAATGGCCTGTTCTTTCTCTTTCGCCAACTAGCCAGGTACCAACAATACGCACCGTTCTGGATAGACTGCTCCATAAGTGCTACTACCGATTTAGCGTAATGCCACCCTGGATCTTTTAAGGCTGTTTTTTATTCACGTTCAAAAGACCTCTAAAGAAGCCTATATCTAATTTTGATGAATTTGAGAATTTTTTTTATCCTCATATCCAAAAAGCCGCCAATAAAAATGACAAAATGAATTAAAACTTTTAAAGTAATTATACCAACTTCAAAATGATCTGAAAAAAAACTAGTCAATTACAACACCATGCTGTCTATCCAGTCTAGATAACAATGCTACTACCACACGTAGCTAGTAGCTTACTCACTGATTCCTAGGTTCTGAACTACCTAGACTGGTGCAAACTGGGTTATTTTTTCTGTAAGCCAAGTAACTAGAGCCAGGCAATAATCTGAAGTAACGTAGTAACGTCTTTTTTTCTTCTTTTTTTTTTTAACAAACCAAGCTGCATTTTTAGCATGATACCAACACAATGGAGCTGGTGGAATGCAGGATCAAAAATCTTGAATGTCATTCGAAATCATGAGCTCTTTGATTATCAACCTAGCTTGGTCAATCTAATGACTGTGTGGTTAGCGCTTTGATGTTTCTTTTTAACTATGGTATCTTACCAATTAGGTATTAGGTAAATCCTTGTCCTTATTTTTTTCTATAGATTTCCATTGTTCAGCATACCTATTATGTTTTTTTAAAAATTTACAAAAAAAATAAATAAATAAAAAAATAAAAAACCTAGCATGAAGATTTTAACATACTCGATTGTAATATTGGCAAACGAATGAATTCCCCAAACTTTCCCGATTTTTTTTTTTTTTTTAACTTCTTTGAAGTTTTATATTTCCAGCATTAAAAAATTCCCAAGATTAATTGTGTCTCATATTTTTTTTAGTTCAATTACAATTAAACACAAAGAAAGTCCAGCGCGTGGCCTTTATTAAAAAAAAAATATTTATGAGCTTGACAGTGAGTAGGTGCTTAGTCACTTAAACTCCAATCATCACATATACTAAAAACTGAACCATTCGTATTTGAAAAGCGTGTTTGTCCTGCAATCCAACTGGTTCCATTGTGTTTGTAAACCAAATTCCATTGTGTTTTAAAGCAGATGAAAATTCAGCCACACATGTGTCAAGTTTTCATGTGACGTCTTCCCATTTAGTCCATTGTAATTAGTCCAATCAGTCGAAAAAACAGCACAACAACCCCCCCCCCCGCCAAAAAAAAAATACATTTAGTCTTATAACCTAACCCATTGAGCTCAAGGAAATAATAATCTAAGATAAGAAATCCCATGAGAGGATCTTCAACGGCTTAACTCCCGTTCTCTTTTAATTTGCGACACCGTCGAATCGTAAAAAGTATGTACCATGTTTAATGAAAACAATTTAATTTTACTAAAATGTTGGATCGGAATTTGGTCAGATATTTTGATAGGTAAAACTAAAGTGAAAAGTTTGATAGGCCTTACAACACAGGAGAGAGCAGGAAACGTAAATAATTAAGTACCACTTGCTGTTCTTTTGGTCTCTCCATAACAGTTTTTCGAAGTTAGATGGGGGAGGGGGGGGGTGGACAACTAAATCTCTGATGAGGTTGTAAACTGATAAGGGACATGATTTCATATTGAATATTAATTTTAATTCATATGCCATGTTAGGTGTACTCAATTTATGTAGTAGATATTGCAGATTTTCTAGGCATTTAGAACATGAAAATGATGCAAGATGTAACGTCGTCATGAACATATATTTTTCGCGCCTGGCACTAGTAGGCGCCACATGGATTGAAAAATGTGTCATAAAGAGAAGTCGGGGTCTTGGGAGAGGTCACAGAGATGTCCGGATAAGAATTAGTTTCTGATAACTAATATTCTTAAAATGTATTAAGTTTTCTTTTGTGAATTGTGCTATGTCAATATCAACGGAAGAGTCTCGTTGTGTGGAATGGCGATTATGTTACAATTTGTGCTCTGATGAGCAATAAATAAACGTTTTCGCTGGAACAGGATTTAATAAAGTCGTCACAAAAATAAATTCAGTCTCGACAAGAGGTAAACATTAACCCCAAAGCAGACACCCCAACGACATCACTACATGTTCAAATCTTCTGAATAAAATGACGGTGCGTCAAAGAAAACCTAATTAGTATATACAAACAAAATGAAAGAAATGAATTTGCATGATGAGAAGTTTATGAATTCACTTTATGATCTAAGCTGTGGTTCACTGCTTCGATATCATCTTTCGAAGATGCGTACAGGGTGACCACAAAATTCAGGAAAAAAAGTTCCCTGATAATTCATTCCCTGATTTCTTCGATAGATTTCTAAACATTTCCCTGCTATTATGGCATTTTTTCCCCCTTCAATTTACCCAGCTTTTATAGCTTTTCAGGATATGTAGACATTCTGATAAAATCGACATGTATGCCAAAAATATAATAGGTCAATTTTTTTTAAATAGTTTTGGCGGGAATGAAAAGTTTAAATTATTCCGTAACATTGAACTTCCAACTACTACAAACACAATTCTCCGGGTAAATGAGGCTAAAATACGGATGACCGGGGAAAAGACAATAGAAAATTTCCCTGATTTTCGTGATATTTTAAAAATTTCCTGACAATATCCTGGTTTTTTCCAGAATCAGAAAGCTCCCTGATATTTACCCGATTTCCAGGTTGTGTATAAAGCTGTCTTTTTATGAATTGAATCTCATAATTATAGTGAGCATGTCATTATTACTTATCGTTAATTCAATATCGGTAAGTCATTATAACTTATTTTTATTTTACTTATCACAATCAGTATTTAGTTTAGCAGTTATTTAAGAGCTCCGTTGTGACAAAAATCTAACTCAAATCTATCTTTTAACTGTGTACAATACTTGAGCACTCTTTTCAATTCCTAACTTATCAGCAAATTTGCAATATCATAAATGGTAATTAAAATTAATAATCAAACTGAAGTTAAACTTAATAAAAATAACAAACAGATAAAAAGAAATTGATTCACTTATTCATGGGTCGTACATTTTCTTAAAAAATGAAAATAAGGACGTCTTGACTTAAAACCTATAAATTTCTTAAAATGTAAGGAAAATATATTTTAATGAACGAAAACTACTATTCTAAGACATGATTGTTTCTTTTTTTATATATATATTTAAAAAAAAGTAATATTTAAACAAGTGTAAATCATTATCGGGAACATTAAAAAAATAATCATATTGAAAAGTTATTGCCGTAGTAAAATTAAACTTGTTGCAGTTTGACAATTCAGGAATATAAGAAGTTTTTTTTTTATTTTTTCATCTGTGGCTGAGTCAAAAAAAAAAAAAAATTAACTTAAAATTAGAAAAACAATATACCAATGAGTTACTCGAATTTGGAGGACAGGATATTTTAATGACAGTTATTTATTTTAAAAGCAAATTTTGTACAGATCGATTGTCGTAAATTTTTTGTGGTTGTTTGTGGCTTGGTAATTAGGACGATATTTTTTTAGGTTTTTGTATTGAAAAATATACATTTTTTAGGGAAACATACTAGTTTTGACTTCAATCAGCTTTTTTTTTTTTTTTTTTTTTTTTTTTAAACAAAGAACTTGAATAATGTTGCGAACAAAGCTGCTTCCATATTTAGTTTTTTCTGTGCAGTCAAGTCCGATATTTTCTGAAGCATAATGAGTAAATGCACTGACTAACCGAGTTGTGAAATTTTTAAAGTGGGCTTACGTATTAATATTATTATTTTAATTTTTAAAATCAGAAAATTGAAAAAAATTATTACTAAGAAAAATAACTTAAAAAGGCCAATAATATCAGTAATATTTAAATTAAAAAAAAAAAAAAACGAATGAAGCGCCAGCACTTGAACAAGTCAACTTATCAATTTAATAGTGAAATTTTTTGCTGTAGCGTTCATTTTAAAGGCAGTCTGTGAGGTATGAATGATAAAAAAATATGTGCAAAAAACACAATATGTGACCTGTGTGCTTTACTGATTTTAATGTAGCTGCCAATGGCGTCGCCAACTCAGTATGACATAATGAACTCTTTAGTTAGAAAAAGTTCAGCTATAAAATCTTTCAGTCAGTCATCTAGGGATAATTTAAAAATTTTAGGGATATTTCTTTCAAAACTGACACAGGCTCACAAGCATTCTCTTCAAAGCATATTCCAATAGCAGCCAAAAATGATTAATATATATATATATTATAATTAACAATTAAAATCTCAAAAAAGATTGTCTTCTCAGTACCTGTTTTTCCTTTTGTTTTGGAGGAAATTTGGCGAATTTTCGAGGTTTGTAATTTTTTCCAAGAATTATCAAAAAATATGTGTACAATTTTTGGAATTTTAGATTGAAATTTAATCAAATTGATTGAGGATTTTTTTTTTAGTTAATATCGGCTAATCTTAGTCTTGAAAGTAGCAATCACTCTATTCTACACTAGAAGTTAATAAAATTAATGGAGATGTTACAAGTTACAAACAGAAAATATGCGTCCCTCTAATCGAAGACGCATGTGGTGTGAATGCTATGCACTTCCTCTCAGATCTACAATTCAATTCTGAAGAGAGCACCCAGTAATGAACATTGTTTGAGAAAAGTTGGAAGAACATTTTCTATACAAGTGTTTTTGTCAGCAACATTATTTAATATGATGTAAATATCTAAATTAAAAAAAACTCATTAGAATTTTAGTTAGTATGGGATATGGAGCGTACGTAACAGTATAGGATGTAGCGGTCTCATACTCCGGAAAGTCACAATTTGCCCTATATGAAGTCCGGCCCACTTTTCGTGCTCACTATTGTAATTGTAACATCAAAGAAGAGGATTCCGGAAAGGGAACCGTCCTCAGCTATCTTTCCTGTTGTTGGTTTAATTAAGTTTTTCTAGTTTTAAATGTTTTATTACATTTTAACTAATGTTGTAAGAAAGTAGGTTTATTGCGTTTATAAAGTTTTTACCAAACCCTTTTGGAGGAGAGAAAAGCGCGAGGAATTGCCATGTTCCCTTTTTGCTTTTGGGATACACTGAAACAGGTTGAACTTCTGTTAGCTGGCGCTGTTATGTTTTAGTAGAACGAGTAAGTACTCGTTGGAGGGACTAAGTGAGAAACATTTCAACTACTTTCAAGAGGAATATCTCATCAATGTTGAAATGAATAAAATCAATTGGCATTCGAATTACGATGAGAAACTAAAAGTAAAAATTTACAAGCTGCTAAAACTCAAACACTATTCTATTTTAAATAAAGGCGTGAAAATTTTTAAAAATTCATTCTAAGTATTACTAGGAAATAAACTTTAATCTGTTCAAATAGGCTGAAATGGTCACCGTATTCAACCCTCGACTTCATATGCCTTAACTACTTTTATTTCAAGTTGGAAGCAAATTGTAACATATGTGGACATTTGAATGCGGGTGTTATGATGAAATTAAAAATTGGCAAGTGACAAGAATACTGCAGGTGATAGATTAGGAACTCCGTAATAAGTTTTAATTATATCCTATCGCAGTGAGTTAACAAATTAGTATGAAGATCAACTTAAAGAGGACCCTGATAAAAGTATAGATTTTTATTAGATAGATCTTTATATATAATTTTTATATATAGATTATCATTTTTAACATTTCTTGTCAAAAAAGTGAAGTCGACGGTGAAACTATGTTCTATAATAAAAGAAAAAGTATTTAAAAATTTTAGGCACAGCCTTAGAAATGATAGTTTTTTTTTTGTTTTTTTTTCATTGAGATCAACTGACAAATGCTTTGTTAAATTGCTGGCTTAATATGAACTCTATTCCTGGCTTAATTTCAATTCTTCGTAATATTTCTACCAAAACGCTACAATCCTAAAAATTGCTATGTTGATAGCATTGGCCTTTCCTTTTCAAAGCATATTTTTTTTTGTATTACTATTTGTATTGTTAGTCATTTAAAACTATGGTTCCCAAACTTATAGTGAACTACTTAAAAAGAACCACTCCCCACTCCCTTCCCTTCATCATTTAGTATCTTTTGAAATTATACTTCTTTTTTTCCCGAAAATAAATGCGTCCCTCATATCAACAGAATTTCTTGGAAAACGTTTGAGAATTATGATACAAGTCTTTATTTTTCCATTGTGCAAAGTCAACCTAAATCAGATTTCTCTGTATACCTGATAGTTAGCACCATTGGGCAAAACGAGTATATGAATATTAATCTTGCGAAAAAAAAATTCTTTTTAATTGCAAGTAAAGCAATTTCAACTCATTTCAAAAGAAATAGAATAAATTTAACTTTTAATAAGTTGAGGGTCTTTATAATATCCTATTACATTAATCTTATGTCTTTGTGGTTTTTGGTTACTTGGACCACTTTTAACATCCTCTCACATGTGGCCCGCCGTCCATGGGCTGGGAACGACCGATTTAAAACAATCAATTTTAGTCTACGAGTTAGAATTTATTCATTTTAAGTTAAGTAAAATTTATGTAAAGTATCTTCAGAGAAATTATATACAAATTAATACAAGTTGTTTCGTAAATATTTTTTTCTAAATATTGATACTAAAATAATGTTTTATAAATATTCTCAATTCAGATCCTAACTGTAGCTATTTAAACTTTCTTCGGTAGTTAAGAGTGTAATTTAATGAGGGACTGGATGATCACTGAAATTGGGACTTATATAAAATAGTTTTTAAAATTTAAGTAACCAGCATTGCTTTTAAACACTGAAACCACAGTGTATATAAACATAATTATTGTTTGTTTTGAGTAGCTAAACAAGCGTAAATCTTTGTTCAGTAGCTGACTACTTAAAAGGACAAGCTGCAAGACAAGGTCCGAAATGCAGTATGGCTAAAAAACATACTTGAATGAAATTCGAAAGGAAACTTAAAAAAAACACCATCTTCTCCGTACCGTAATCAATAAACATTCTCTCAAACTACTCTCACATAATAGAAAGCTAATCCGATAATAACTCTTGCAAGTCAGTGCTTCTCAAAACATTCTGATGAGCACTGAAAATATAAATTTTAAGAGAATAAGTAAACAACTGTGATCCTAAATTAAGGAAATACAGTTAGAAGAATTTCTCCAATAAAAAAAAAAAAAAACTAAAAAAAAACTATTGATTTCAAAACTTTTTCGCTAACTACTGTCAAACTGGTGTGCTTTTGAAATATTTCTTCTTAAAGTGGAATATCGTCGTCAATTAGGGACATACACATGGTTAATTATCGAAGTTCTTTCTTAAGGGATTCACCTGATTTCATTAATAATCTTGAATCACTATGACATCAAAATTGCCAAAATTTGTGTTTCTATCCTTATAAGGACCATTTTTTAGAAGACCTTAAAAGAATAAATGTCGTTTCAAGTAATTCCAACAATTGTTTTTAATTTCGTTTATTTGAATTTTATGGCACAAATATCAGAGATAAACAAGCTGCGCCAAGAAGATGTGATTCATAAACCACAAATATAACATTAAAACTGCATTTATTAAAAAATATACATAAAATAATTACGAGATAAAATTTAACTACCCAACATTAAAAAACAAACTTTAAATGATAAAACACTTTAGATACGTATCCTGAATTAGGTAAAAAGTGATGAGTGAATTGTGTAGCACAAAAAAATTGGCTAAAATTAAAAATAAAATACTAAAAAGAAACGATAAGAAAAGATTTATGATGTAAACAAGATTTTTAAACTATGATACATAGCAGAAAGTTGTTGATAATAAATGCCGATTTGTGCACTTCAAATGACCTATTTACATTAAGTTAAATAAAGAAATAGAGTACAAGTCATTAATCTGAGAGGCTGTATAAGAAATATACATCAATTAAACATAATTTTTTTTAAAATGTAATATTAACGTTAGAAAATAATGCAAATTATGTGTTTTCATGCCCGCACGGCCAATAAATTTGAAACAAGAGAAGAGGGCACATTGAGTTTTAGAGAATAACCCTGGATTGTATACAGATCGTACGATAGCGTAAATTGAATAATAAAGGATAATGGGCTTTTCATCATGCCCGAAAACATCCACAACCACTGTTCAAATTTATCTTCAGAAACCACAAATTACAAAATAACCCAAAAAAGATGTGGAAAGTAGTGGCCAGTTAAATTAGTTAAATACTTTTATTTGGAATTTTGAATACTATCTATCCATGAAACGAACAGTGTAAATAGGAAAAAGATAGCTCATTGAAACTTTTAAGCTACTGTCAAAGAGTTAAAATCTATTTAAATAGATATCACTGGAGATGGTTCATTCTTCAATCGATTGTATTTCACAATAACTTTCATTACAAATAAGAAAATATTTATCAGAAATAAGGTCTTGAAGAATAAGCAACAATCGACTATCGCCATGATCAAATAAAAATCAATTGATAGTTTTGACGGTGTCCCCAATACTATAATAAAATATCCAATACGTCAATCATTTAAGAAGACTTGAAAATATTATAGTGAAAAAGTTAAAGAGGATAAGTAAAACAATTAAAAATATCAGTACTTATCCACACTCACAATCTTGAGTTAATTTTTTTAAAAATTACGCTTAATTGAGCAATACTAACGTTGGACATTATTGACAACAGTAACAATAAGACATAGTTGCGGTAAATACTTTGACTAATAAAAAAAAGTTTCCCAAAATATAATCGAAGTATTAAGATTGAATGGCGACAACCAAACAAGTTACAAATTTCTCAGCACCTTGTCATTATGATATTGCATTCTCATTCAAACAAAATCCATCATCGAGAACTTTTAAATCCAAAACTTGTCGTCGGATTAATCATTTCAATTTAAAAGTTAGGCATTCAAGTCGAATCGAAAGGAGCAATAAGAAGGTATAAAAACTTAACAGTTTTCTATAAATCCCATTTTAATTTTTGAATATCCCTTTCCTCTCTCTTCTCAGCGGGCTCTCCCCCCCCCTCCCATTATGGCGTACTTCAAATTCCCATGCCTATATTTTAGTTTAAATTCGTAATTTTGAACAAATTGGTCGCTAAAATTTAATTATTTAAAAAAAAAAAAAAATGAAATCCTTCACTAAACATGTTTGTTACTAGAAGATATAATCCAAGAAGGAAAAATGACGTAGAAAATGGGTTGTCTATATAAGTAGGCTTACTTTCAATAACTCCAAATGGGACTCGGATATTTCAAGTTCACACCACAAATAAAATAGAAAAATTCTCGCTTACGACACGTTAAAAATTACTCGAACCAGAAAATTACAGACACCGGATAGGGATTCACATGATGTGCCCCAAAACATTATTAAACCCATTTATCAAAATTCAGCTTATGGCTGATATTTCCTTCAATGAACCAATTGTAGGAAAACAATTGAGTAAGGTTTTGATGTTCCCTTGCTTTTTAAAATGTAGCTGTCAAAAAGTGTTTATTTGAAGATATTCATAGTACACATATCACTAGTTACTACTATGGAATTGATAAACGTTATGGTGCTGATACCAAAAGCTAAGCACTGTTTTGACGTTAATTGATGGCATATCTAAAGCGGGAAATGTGTGGGTCCAAATCAAGAGGAAATGAAATATTCATAATTAACGATTAATTTAATTTATCCTGGAAGATTTTGATGAACGAAAAATAATTTAAATAAATGTTATTAGTTCTGCTGTTTATGTCCTTGCTATCTTTATGCACCACTTTGTATTTTCAACGTGTTACTCTTGATACGTATCTTAGTAGTAGGAAATATTTTTTTTTTTTATCCTGCCCCAAAATTTTAAAAAGTAAAAATTATGGAGAGCATTTTTAAAGGGAGGAATCGTTATGCAATACTGTAGCACAAGGCCGAAGCTGAATTTTAATAACTTCGAAAATTTAATTTTCATGTTGTGCTAAAATTTTAATAAAGAAAATATCTTTTTAATTGTACGCTCCAACATAAATTATGTTGTACAAGTAGAATGATATCTAAATTGTAATTTTGAAAAGAAAAAAAAGAAAGAAAAATTCATTCATCGCTTATTTTCTTTAAATTTTAACAGCTGGATTTAAAAAAAAAAAAAAAATTCTTCCCCAATTTGAAAAAATACATAAAACATAATTTCAATACAACTCTAGCTTACCTTTAAGCAATAAAAGCAGATTTACAGTGTTTATATATATATACAACTAAATTTTCATTTTTCAACGTTATTGATATTCTTTCTAATACCAAGTCAAAGAATCGTTACTTTTCAGTACACATGAAAGAAAAAAATATTTCTGTACAATGATTTAGCTCATATTATAGAAATAAAAAAAATGTTTAAAGATCGTGAAACAAGATACCGATGGGTTAGGTGCCAAAGACTATTTTTTTCCGAAACAGTAAACTTTTAAAAATAATACAAATCAGGAGCTTAATCTTTATTGTATCTTTGTGTGAAATAGACCAATTGAGATGTAAAAACTTTAAGGGCCTACATCAAAAAAGGAATCATATTTTAACGACCCTTAAGAAATCACACACAAATATGAGGCTATTAAAAACAGGAGCAAACTCTGATCTCCACTAATAATGAAATCAACTAAAATTCTGAAACACATGGATAACCTTCGTTGAATACTATTAGAAACAACATCGCTTAGTGATCGTTATTTGATTTATATTCTGAAGCACACCTATCACGAGTTAAAATATTAGTAGGAAAGATTTTATCAACACACTGATCACATTTTCAATTATTTGATTATTATTCTATCTGTCTAGTTCGAAACAATGCATATTTGCATATAGTAATTGTCTTGATAAAAATTGGACTTTTGTGGAAAAAAAATTTGTTAGCTACTGAACGAAAAACGATTTAAAATATTGAAGCACACTGACAAAACTCGTGTTTCCCAGTAGAGAAGATTCTACAAATGTAGAGTGAGTACATGATTGAAAAGTAGCAGTATTTGATTTCAGTATTGTCCGTTAGTTTCATTGGATTCAGGTAGAGGGAAAAAATCACAGTAAAATACTAGCAAATATCGTGAGAACATGTGCACAAATAACTTTAGAATAATATTTTTATTAAATAATTTTAATAAAAATAAATTCATGTTTTTTCTACAAGCAGTTCATCTTAAAAGATTTACGATTTTGTGTTAATGATAAAGAAGATTTTATAAATTTACAATAGTAAAATGTCTCATAAGAACAGAGTAACGAGAGAGTCAATCCAAGAAGTTTGCTGTTTACTCATTTTTACGCGTTAAAATGTAAAAAAGAAGAAAAAATTATTTCATTTAAAGTCTCCCAATAGCTCAACTTAACCAATTTACTGTTCAAACACATCCATGAAACTTTTTTCAATCCCTTGACTTAAACATGACTGAAAATAAAGAAATCAGGCAGCTAAAAATCGCTATAATATGCGTTAATGTTTCATTAATTTTCTATGTTTTAAAATAATTACTCTTGCGCTCTTTCATTTTGAGTTTGAGTGTACCTCTTACGCCTTACTCTCACTATCAACATTACATTACGTTGAAAAGGGAAAGTGCTTCTCGTAAAGAATTTTATAGAATTTGAATCAACTTTCAGGCAAATTCAAAAAAATTACAATTCAATATCATATATGACTTGAAAGTTAAATTCTATTCAACTACTTAACCAATATGTCACTCAAGATGAAAAATTATATTGGTAAAATTTATTAAGATTATTTCTATAAATTAAAATTATTAATACTTTAGGAAAAAATCCTATTAAGCAATTTACGATTTTGTGTCGACGTGAAAGTAGCTTTGATACTATCACAATGAGAAGACAATTACCTATTTTATGTTGCACATGATCCATGTTAAAATTTCAAATTATGCAAAGTCAAAAAATGACTACAAAAAACACAATCAGAAATTGAGGATTTTCCGACTTTTTTAGGTATTTGACAGAATTACCTTTCAATCATAAAAATCTCATATCTAAGATTTGATTGTGCTAAAGATACAGCAGCTTTGGTACAAATACAATGAGATGATTATTATCCATTTGTAGAAAACACATTTCAATGTTAAGTTTCTGTTTACAACAGAATGTGCAAAGAGCTATGCAGAGAAATAAAAAAAAAAAAAAAAACTGCTAATTTATTTTCGTGAAAAATTGTCTTTAATATTAAGAACATAACACTTGTAATTCACTTATGAATGAATAGACGAATTTAATTTTTGTATAAAGATAACAACTAAATCGGCAATTGATTTGGGCCTTATGTTGTCATAGGAGAGGGGGGGGGGCGACACTTTGCTCGTTCAAAACAAGGCATTTGGCAACCGCCTCGGTGACATTGTGATTTTAAGATAAATTTAAACTAATTGAGCGTGGAAGAAAGGTTTAAAATGTTAAAGCAGAATGAATGGGCTGCATAACATAATCGAACTTTGAAAAAGAAAATGCCTTGCAAAAACAATTTTGAAAAGTTTTGAGTTTTAAGTCTTATTCTTATTTATTAATTAAAATTATTATTATTCATTTTTAAACAATAACTTTACTTTAGGTCTCCCAAAAAGCTCTACTAAACAAATTTACTATTTGTGCTAATGATAAAGAAGCTTTTAAACCATGACAATAAGGCAATTTTTTTTTTTTTTTTTTTTTTTTTTTTTTTTTAAATGAAGCATAAATTCATGTTAAATTTTATGAGTAGAGAATGATAAAAAATTACATAAAAATACTCAACAAAAAAACGAGGAAGAGGACATTCAATCCAAACAGCCGTTGTTCACTGAACATGACTTGGGTGCACAATGTATTTTATACTTAACCATATGAAACCACATAAATGCTAAAATAGAATTTACTTTTCGTTTTAAAAGATCTAGTTGTTTTATTTCGGCAAAACTCTATTGTTAAGTTATAAAATTCAATTTGAATGCTTTGAATCGGGAAAGTGCTTTCCAAAATATGTTTAATTTCTAATCTCCCAATAGATCAACTCAACCAGTAATTGATTTTGTGCTGATGATAAAATACTTTGGTAAGGTCACAATGAGACGATTATCATCCAATTTTAGAGAGCATATTTCTCGTTAAATTTATAATTCGAGAAAAATGCTGAAAGAGCCAAGCAGAGAAATAATAATAAAAAAACTGGGACCATTTACGTTTTATACGGTTTTATTTATTGCACCATTATCAATTTATTTTCCAGGAAAAATTGAAGATTTTAATTCGTAACTTACTTTTATATAACAATTTAATCACCTTAATATTTAATTGATTTGATTAAAACTTACATTAGCAGACTACATAGTGGATACATGAATGAAAAGTACCAACAAATAAAACGTTAATTGTTGTTTTTGTCTATTGGTGTCTCTTGCCTTGTAGTTAAGTTATTAGAGGTTTAAAAAAAAAAAAAAAAGGCTACTTAAACTTGACCTTGTTTATAACATTGTCTTTAGTAATCGTCTCAATTAAAATTTGATTTTTGAGAAAGTGTTTCAAATTAAGTTACAAGTGGAAAAAAGTTTAAAATGTTCAATCTTACTGATCATACTTGTATTTAACAAATATTAGCCAAGATTTTATCATTACATAGCGCTATATAATTAAAAAGTGACAGTATTGGATTTCAATATTGTCCGCCATACTTCTGCTTGATCAGATTCAAGCGGAGAAAGAAAAGCGAAACAGTCAAACACATTAAAAATCATTCAAATTGAAGAAATCCGACTGTTAAAAAGAGAAAGAACCTATTTTCCAAGCATTTGATTTATTTTCGATATTTAATAATAGAATTGTATCGCCATAACACTTTAAGAGAACTTCAAAAAAAAATTTAAAAATTTCAATTGAATTTCACTCTTCCAATTATTAAAATTTATTATAAATTACTTAATATTATTATGCCTTCCAACAGCTTAGCTTAACAAATGTAATGTTTGATTTTATGCTAATTATATAGTAGCTTTGGTACTCAATGAGACTATTAATAGCTACTTTTATGAAACACATATCCATGTTAAATGCTCTAATTAGAGAATGTTAAAAAATGACTTCAAGAATATATTACCAAATAATAGAAAAAAAGGCATTCCATCCATGTAGACTAACATAAGGTGTGAATATTGTACTATTATTTTTTTTTTAAAGATCTAACAACAGAAAAATCTAACAAAAGGGGGGGGGGGAGGGAGTTGGTTGTATTCAGATTATCTGGCGCCGTCAGCAACACGAGGGCTATAATGCGCCGAAACATTCGTCATTAGACAAGCCAACATACATTTACAAACATCCATGCCAACACGGGACTCGAACCCGCAACCTCGTGGTCTAGAAGCTAGCACGGGGGGGAGGGAGAAAATCCTCACAGATACTCATCTTAACCGCTTCACAATTCTTCAAACACATTCCTTCTTCCTAAACTGTTTAAACTAAAAAAATCCCGTAAGATGAAGACATTCTGGTAAAAAAATTCGAATATGCGCACAAATATTTCATACATTTTCCAAATTTTATAATAGTATTTTTATTAAATTTTATTATTAATTTATAATTTAGAAAACATTCACTTAATTTTATACCTCCCAAGAACTCAACCAATTCACGATAAAAACAAGTCCATGGAACTTTTTTCAACATTTTGATATAGAAACCAGACAGCTAAAAATTGCTTTAAGTTGAGACGTTTAATTCACTTTCTGTATTTCATATCAAGTATTCTTCCTCTCTTCCATTTCGAGTATTGCTCTTATAAAAGCAAGTTTAGAAAATTTCAAACCATTTTAAGTGTTCCAGTCGCGTAACTCCCAACGGCTCAACTTAATTTACGATTTTGTGTTTATGATAAAAAAGATTTTAAACAATTACAATGAAATTTGATTTGAATTAATTTTTTAAAAAATCATATGCATAATAAAATTTCTAATTAAAAGTTTTTAGACTTTGTTAAGGTATTCGACAGAATTATATTCCATTGTTGAAGAGATTACATCAAAGATTTTTCAATCAAGGCAACGATTGTTTACTATAATTAGGTACTCACTGTAACTTTATTTAGAGCACAATATATTTTATATATTACCATATAAACATTAAAAGTTACTACTTATCGTTTGAAAAGAACTGGTCATTTATTTAATCAAAACGAAAACTAATTTATTATAAAAGGACATTTCAATAAGTTAAATTGAAAAATACTAAACGAAGCAAAAAAAAAAAAAAAAATACCAACAGCTCAACTCAACCTATTTCCAATTGTATTTTGTGGTGTTGATGAAGTAGCTTTGAAACAATCACAATGAGATTATTCTTATCCATTTTAAGGAAACCCATATCCGTGTTACAATTTCTAATTAGCGCAGAATTTTGAGACGGATAAGCAGAGAAATAATAATAAAAATACCTGAACTTTTCAAATGCAATAAACGCTTTTTTATGATTATAACATTACAAATTTACTGTAATGAATTTACTCCGTAACTTACTTTTTCGTAATAATTTTAGCTCTCTAAAAATTTAATTGATTTGCTTCAATTTAAAACAACAATTTACAATTAAAAAAATTTCAATCCTTCCATTATTTAATAATAAAAATTTACCAATAACTCAACAAATTTAAGATTCAAACACATCCATAAAGTAAATAGCTGGAATGTGCGTTGCAAACACTTTTTATTTTATATATTTTATTATAGTATTTTACTAACTAATCATATTTATTAAATAATTATTGAACAACTGAAACTATTTGAAGACACCGAATTAATTTGATGCCTCCCAACAGCTCAACTTAACCTAGATACGATGTTGTGCTGTTGATAAAATATATTTGGTACAATCACAATGTGGCGATTTTTATATTTTTATACAGCACATATTCATGTTAGATTTTAAAAAATGAATACTATTACAACCAAACAACGAGAGAAGGGGCACTCAATCCAGATGGTTTACTTAACATGGTTGGTGTATCACGTTGTATTTTACATATTAACCATGTGAGATTCCATAACTGTTTAAGTATAAACTAGTCACTTAAAAAGATCTGAATATTTTAAACAAAAAACCGGAAAATGTAATAAATAGCTCTTATATTAAACCACTAATTTCAAATCTCCCAGCAGTTCAACTCAACCAATTTATGATTCAACACATACATGATCACAATAAGGAATATCTATACCTACATGTTAAAATTTAGAGAACATAAACAAAAATGATTATATAAAAAAAAATATTTTAATACTGTCTTTAAGGTATTCGCCCTAAACAGATTATATATGATAATATTAAATCTAAGCTTTTATGAAAAGAGCATTCAATCTAATCGGCCATGATTCACTAGCCAACATTTGTGTGCATTATATATTTTATAAATCATTGTATGAAACCACACTAATACTAAAAGTTAATATAGCTTAGGTAAAAAATCTGGTTATTTTAATATAGAAGAAAATTCAATTATAATCTTCTTTAAAAGTAATTTAATCTAGTCTCCCAAGTGCTCAACTTAAATTTCCGATTCAAACACATCTCTGAAGATTAACTCCTCTCAGTTCTTTGACCTGAAAAATCACTTAAGTTAAAGAAATCTATTCAATTAAAATAACGAGAACGAACTTGCGTACATATATATTCTATGTTTTATAATAGAATTTTTGTTAATTGATATTGTTATTAAGTCTCCCAACGGCTCAACTTAACAAAATAAGAATTCTTTACTGCTGATAAAGAAGCTTGGAAAAATTCTCAATGAAACGGTTATGAACCATTTTTAATTAAACACGTATTCCTATTAAAATTTCTAATTAAAACGAAGAAATAGCAGAAATGTGGGTACATAATTTATAATATTTTTAAATATAGAAAAACCAATTTTTGATTTTGTATTGATGATAAAGTAACTTTGGAACAGTAAAATGTAACAATTTTATGTCTCCTAAATGCTCCTTTTAATGAATTTACAATTTTATGCCAGGTTTCATGCAATCACAATGACACGATTATTAGCCATTTAAATGTTGTGAAAGCTTAAAAGGGTGTTGTTTACTTGTTTTGGCGAGTTGAAATGGAAAAATGCTTCGCTCAATTTCACCAATTTTCTATTATAATTGCTACAAGTAGAAATGTTTCATTAATTTTCAGGATTTCATAATAAGTATTCTTTTTTCCAACCATTTCAAAGTATTGGTCTTACAGAAGCAAGTTTAAAAAATTTCAAACCATTTTAAGTGTTCCAGTAGCCTAACTCCCAACAGCTCAACTTAACTAATTTACGATTTTGTGTTTATGATAAAATCATTTTAAATATTTACAGTGAAATTGGTACTGAATTAATTTTAAAGAAAATCATATGCATAATATAATTTCTAATTAGAGAATGTCAAAAAAAATTTACAGAACAACTCAACTAAACAAGATTTTTCGACTTTGTTAAGGTATTCGACAAAATTTAGATTCCACAGTTAAAAATATTACATTAAAGATTTTTCAATCAAGGCAACTATTGTTTAATTTATTTAGGTACTTTGGTAACACAGTTCAACTTTATTTAGTGCACAATATATTTTATGTAATACCATATGAAACCACATAAACATTAAAAGTTAATCTACTTATCGTTTGAACAGATTTTGCTTTTTTATTTAATCAAAACTAAAATGTTTTATTATAAAATGACATTTTAGTGCGTTAAATTGAAGAAAATGCTTTGCAAAAAAAAAAAAAATCCAACAGCTCAACTCAACCTATTTCCAATTGGATTTTATGGTGATGAAGTAGCTTCGAAACATTCACATTGAGACGATTCTTATCCATTTTAAGGGAACGCATAGTCGTGTTAAAATTTCTTATCAGGGCAGAATTTTGAGAGGGCCAAGCAGAGAAATAATAATAATAAAATGTTCTTATTGTCTGACATGGATTTGCTTCCACTTCCGCCCTTAACATGGCAAGTTGTTGGTCTTCCCGACAGGTACGAGTCGGAAAGATCGAAATTACCATAAATGTTTTTGGTAGCAACCGTTGCTTTACTACCCTTGTGAAACTCAAAAAAGCATACAATGCCGAAAATGTACCTCTTCTGGTATTTTTTTGGCCATTTCACCATAAATTGCAACAAAAAAAAAATTAAGATTTTATTACTTACGAGCAAACAAGTCACTCTAACCTTAAAATGTCTTTGGCCCGATTTTGAAGTACACAATGAGCTGATAATTGACTAACGAATATCGACATGCTCAGAAGCGACATTACTTTCCGGTCCCCCTAATAGTACTGGTTATTATAGTGAGAATATGCATAAAACACTTAATTTATTTTTTTTAATTTTAAACAATGTTTTTATTAAATAATATTAAAATATATTTTGGAAAATTCCAATTTATGTTTTGCCTACAAGCATTTAAACTTACGATTTTGTGCTAACAATAAATACCTTAAAATTTAAAATCCATTCATCAACTCAACTAAAATGTAGCTCTAGATGAAAAATCATACATCAGATACTCAAATAAACCAATACACAATTCAAACATATTCGCGAAATTTAACTCTTCCTAAACTGTTTGAAGTAAAAATCTCTCAAGGTGAAGAAAAATTCTGGAAGAATACTTATAATAAGCGTCCAAAAATTTAATATTTTTATTGAATTTTACAATAGTCTTTTTATTAAATTCTATCATTAATTTAAATTTTTTAAAACATTCCCTTAATATTATGTCTCCCAACAGCTCAACGTAAACAATTTAAAATTTTGTGCTGATGACAAAGTAGCATTGGTACAATTATAATAAAACGATTATCATCCTTAGGGAACGCACGTTAAAATATTAAAATGTCTTAAGTGTCAAAGTGTTGTTTATACATTCTAATGCGTTAAAAGGGAAATTCTTTAGGAAAGAAACTTTTCCCAATAGCTCAACTTAACCAATTTACGATTAAAACATGTCCATGAAACCCCTTTCAATCTAAAAATAACTGAAGATGGAAAAATCAAACAGCTAAAAATTGACACAAGTTCAACTGTTTAATTATTCTTTATATTAAATAATATGCATTTTTCAAATCTTAAATTTTTAGTTCTTTTCTTACGTCTTACTCTCATGGCATCATGTAGAATAGGGAAAGTGCTTGGCGGAAAACAATTTTGAAAGTTTTAAATTTATTTTCAGTGATTTCAAAACTATTGCGATTCAAAAACTTATACCGACTTAAAGAAGTTCAACACCAGTCAACAACTTGAATAGTATATCACTCAAGAGGAAGAAATCACTTTTGAAAACATTTTATTAAGTTTATGTCTCCCAACAGCTCAACTTAACCAACTTATGATTTTGCGTTAATGTGAAAATATCTTTGATACAATCACAATGAGGCGACAGTTGTCTATTTTATGGAGCACATTATCCGTGTTAAAATTTCCAATTATACATCGCCAAAAAATAACTACAAAAAAAAAATCAGAAATTCGACAAAAATATAACATTTTGTCTAAGACTTTATGAAAAGAACGTTCATTTCAAGTAGTCGTGATTCACTAAACATGATGTGTGTACAAGGTATTTTATAAATCACTCTCACGTATGCCTAAAGGTGAATCCCTTACTTTTCTTTCTCTCAATCTCTTAAGAGTTTTAAGAAATCTGGATATTTTATAAATGAAAAATTCTATTTAATTATAAATTGCTACTGCAATGCTTGAAACTGGGAAAATTGCAAAAGAAAAATAATTAATTTCAAGTCTCCTAAAAGTTCAGCTTAACAAATGTAAGATTCAAACACATCTGTGAAGTTAATAGCTGGAATTTGCTGGCACGAACTTATTTTATATATTTTATTATAGTACTTTACTAACTTATAATATTTAATAAATAATTATTGAAACTATTTGAAGACACTGAATTAATTTTATGTCTCCCAACAGCTCAACTTACCCTAAATACGATTTTGAGCTTTTGATAAAATATATTTGGTACATTCACAATGTGGTGATTTTTATATTTTTATACAACACATATCTAAGTTAAATTACTAACTAAAGGATTTTAAAAAATGAATGCAATCACAACCAACCAACGAGAGAAAGAGCATTCAATCCAGGTGGTTCACTTAACATGGTTGGTGTATCACGTTGTATTTTACATATTAACCATGTGAGATCCCATAAATGCTTGAATATAAACTAGTCACTTTAAAAGATCTGAATATTTTATAAAGAAAAAACCGGGAAATGTAGTAAGTAGCTCTTATTAAACGAAAAATTTCAAATCTCCCATTAGCTCAACTCAACCAATTTGCGATTCAACACATACATGAAGATAAACGCTCTTTGACCTGGAAATCGTTCAAGATGAAGAAATCATACCGATACAATTATTTAATTTATTCCCAATAGCTCAACTAAATTTACAATTTTGTGTTGATGTGAGTTTTATACATAAGTAGCTTTGAGGCAATCCCAATGAGGAAATTCTATACCTACATGGATAAATTTAAATTTAGAGAACGTAAACAAAAATGATTATAGAAAAAGTATTTCACGACTGTCTTTAAGGTATTCGACCTAAATAGATTCTATTTGAAATGAAAATTACAACTACGTTTATATGAAAAGGTAATTCAATAAAAGCGGCCGTGATTCACTAGCCATGATTTGAGGGCATAATATATTTTACAAATCATCGTATGAAACCACACAAATACTAAAAGTTAATACAGCTAAGGTAAAAGATCTGGTTAATTTATTATGCAAGAAACTTTAGTTAAATTCTTCTCGAAAAGCAATTTAATCTTGTCTCCAAAGTGCTCAACTTAAATTCCCGATTCAAACACATGTATGAAGATTAACCTCTCTCAACTCTTTGATTTGAAGAATCACTCAAGTTGAATAAATCAATTTAATGAAAATAACGAGAACTTGTTTACATTTATATTCTATGTTTTATAATTTAACACGTATTCCTATTAAAATTTCTAATTAAAACGAAGAAATAGCAGAAATGTGGGTGCATAATTTATTTATAATAAAAAAAGTAGCTTTTTTTTTTTTTTTTTTTAAATATAGAAAAAAAAAAAACATTTTTGATTTTGTGATGATGATAAAGTACCTTTGGTACAATAAAATGTTTTTATGCCAGCTTTCATGCAATCACAATGGCACTATTATTACGCATTTAAATATTGATAGAGCCTAAAAGAGTGTTGTTTACTTTTTTTGTCGAGTTGAAGTGGGAAAATGCTTCGCTCAATATTCCCAATTTCTATTTAGTTTTGATGATAATGTAGATTTGGTACAAATACAATAACATGGTTGGTGCTGTATATTGTATTCTTTATACCAACCGTATGAAACCCTATCCATTTTTAAAACTAAAGTAAAAACTACTCATTTTAAAAGATTCGGTTATTTTATTAAAATAAGAAACGTGAAAATGTTAGCAAAAAAATCAATTTTAAGTCTCCCAGCAGCTCAACTCAAAAAATTTACTATTAAAACCTTTCGTGAAGTTTCTCTCCAACAGACACACAAAAATCCAAGTTACAATATTAGAGTGTCTAAAAATAGCTAGAGGTTCAAACGCTTAATTAATTGTATGTATTTTTATATTTTCCCACTCTGCAATTTTGAAAGTTCTTTTTACTCAAGACCTACACTAATAATCAAAGTTAGATAACGTTAAACCAGAAAAATTCTTCACAAAATAAAAAATTTTAAATTTAAATTATTTTAAGTCAATTTAGTAAAATATACGATTCAAATACATCTTGTCCCTCAAAAGAAGTTAAATTCCACTTAATTCTTGGACCTAAAACTCACATGATGAAGAAATTGCACTGGCAAAAATAGTTAGAATTTGCGTAGAAACTTTTATATTTTTATACTTTATAATAGTATTTTAATTATTTGAAAAATATCAATGAATTTTGTCTCCCAGCATCTCAACTTAACCAATTTACGATTTTGTAATGATTATAAAGTAGCATTAGTACAATCACAATAGGACAATTATTATTCTTAGGAAAAAGCATATTCTTATTCAAATTTATAATTCGAACAGTGTTAACACTGCCAAACAGAGTGCAGTTTATTCGTTTTTATGCGTTATAATACAAAATACTTTACTAAGCAAATTTATTTAAAGTCTCCCAACAGCTCAACTTAACCAATTTACGATTCTAAGACATCCATAATGTTTAACTTCTCTAATCCCTTTGACCTGAAAATGACTGAAGTTGAACAAGTTAGAATGCTAAAAATAGTTAAAATGTGCATTCAACCATTTAATTTATTCTGTACATTGTACAAGTATTGTTCAGCTATTTTGTTTTAAAACTTCCTCTTAGTCAGGCCTTACTCTCATAATCAATTAGTTAACATTTAACAGGGAAAAAGCTTTAGGAAAAACAATTTTGAAGAAAATTTTGATGAAGAAATCACTGATAAAATAGATGTTACCAGTATCATTAAAGAGTATTTTTGAAAAATCAAACTAATTTTATGTCTCCCAAGAGTTCAACAACCAATTTAAGGTTCAAGAAAATCCATGACACAGAAGTTCAAGTCCTCAAATAAGTTGATGAAAATAATCTGCAGCAAATTAGATAGAATTTGAGAAAAGCCTTCGTTTTTTTTTATTATAGTATTCTTCTGCTCGACCATTGTAAGGGTATGTTTTTCTCAAACCTTCCTCTAAAGCTAATGTAATTGTGTCCAAGTTGGTAAAAATATATCCCTACATTACAATTGAAAGTAATTTGGAATAGCATTTAATGTAGGCTAGGGATAGGCCACCTTTTGATAAACTCTTTCTCTGATTTAAAATATTTGGCATTAAATGAGACGAAACTTCAACATCTCCGGAGTTTGATAAAGTGTTTTTACAGAATAAGATATATGCATACCATACAACGTATTTTGAGAGCGAGAGCAATGCAATGATTAAGACTTCTTCTACGTATTTCATATTTGCAATTATTAGGATATCTTTTATATTATAAATTTAGGTAAAATAAACATTTCGACGACGCGTAGCATTATGCCTATGCTCCCTTATACCAAATGAACCTTAAGGTAGGATGCAAAGAGGTTTTTCTAAAAGTAAACCAAGGAACAATTTTTGTTTTACTAGTTAATTCGAGAAGTTAATATTTCGGATAAGTCAATATTACTCCACTTTGTTAAACATTAATATGTAAACATCAAATCTAGTGAAAGTAATTCAGATTGAAAGTCAGGTATTTAGTTCCAGTTGGTTTTGTTTGCTATTCATGATCTAATAATAGATTCCGATTGGACGTTTAAGTTACTAAAATGCAACTCATTCGGAAAACGCAAAGAAATTTGCTTAGAGCAACTAAAAAAATGTTTATAATAAAATTAAGAATTTATAAAATTTTGCAGGTCTCCAATGTAAAAGTAATTTTGTGACGAATGTTTTTGATATCCAAGATTGACATTAGATTACGTTATAAGGCTTTGTTAAAAGCTTCATAAACCTCGAGAAGATAGAAAACATGGGATTTTCCAAAATAATACAATTTGAGAGTACCTAACCTACGATTTGAAACCGGATTTTATTTCATACTTTAAAGCTCACTGTGTCTTTTTCTTAATGGTCCGTTTCCAAAAATACAAAACAAAAATAGCGACCATAAAAGGCTACCAGGTTGATCCAGTCTAACACCATCTTTACAAAAACTCTAATGCAGAGCGAGTTACTAGAAACTCCTATTTCTTAGAGAAGGCCTCCAATCACAACTTTTTGCTTCATAAAACAGATGACGTTCTTTAGAAATTTGATTGAAAGAGACACGTTTTTTCTGCTTTCATCTAAACCCTATCAATGGCACTCATTGGTGAACTATAACAAAATTATTAGAAATAGCAATTTAAAAAAAAATGTTGCAAAAATTACTTGTATTTTTTCTTATGGTAATGTAGTTCTTAATGGTAATATAGTTTTGCTGTACTGTATAGTTCTGAAATGTATAACCATTCATGCTAATAATTTTTATTTCATAGAATATACTTTTTTAGTATTTTGTGGAACCCACTCAAACTGAAATCACGACTCACAGATGGTGAAACGCTGAGGTAAACTTATTAAGAGAAGCCTTATATTTAGAATACATGAAATTTTTAAAATATGTCTTTGTAAAATAATAAAATATGTTACTTAAATGAGAAACTTTAAAAAAATAAATTGTATAAAATTTGCATAAACTTAAGTAATGGCATACCATAGAATAAATTATGACCAAATAAGCTACAGGCGTGAATCATCCTAATTTTACACATACTAAAACGGGAGACACGAAGCATCTCACTCAATAAGGTTTTACAAAAAAAAAATCCATAAAGGATTTATGAAAAATTCAATTTACATAGAATCCGTTAACAGTATCAAGCTATTTCACTTTGTAAAATTTAAAGGGGAGGACATAAAACTTCAAAAACATGTTTTCTCAATGCATAATGAAAACTTTTAGAGTCCTGATACTTATTGAGATACTAATAACTTGTCCTCCCATGGCCAAAATGAAGACGACCAATTTCATTAACAATGTTCGATATTTGTGAGTGCACATATTACACTTCTATCCAAATATCTATTTTAGAAAAAGATTCAGTTATCCAATTAAATTTTTAAAAAAACTATAAGTTTTTATAAATTTTTTCACGACAATATTAGTCCTCTACACTTCAGTGCTAAGCACAGAAGTGGTTTCTACATCTGAGCTAAAAATGAGCTCAGTTGCAGAAACAAACTCTGTGCTTAGTACGGCAGTAGAAAGATCTCGTAATGTTGAATATCTGAAAAGAAGTAAATTTATCTAGCTTTTTTTACACAAACTATACCTTTTAAATGTGAATTAAATTTTAGTTTTCGAGATCAAGAAACTATAAAAATTTCTTTACAAGAAAATACATTTTTTTCTTACTCGAGAGGGCAGCTCATAACTTTTAGAGATTTCGGTTGGATTAACTCAAGAGTTATCCAATAAAGCACTTTAGACAGATGGGTTTCTTTTCTTTAAAAAAAAATTTAAAAAAAAATAAAAAAAATCGCAATTATGATAACAATGCAGTAAAAATAAAATTGATATATATCATATAATATCTTTATGGCAAAAAAATTAACATTGACATTAAAATAAATCAGCAATTTGATAGGTCAATAGACCCATATATGGAAATGCAATAAGAATCAATATATATTGAAAGCAAGAATGTAATAAAATTAAAACAAAGCAATTTTTTTTTTTTTTTTTTTTTTTAAATAAGTTTAATTACATCCTAGTATGCATCATAGCATTATTATCTTCCAAAAATTATTTCTAGTTTTTGTGTATCAACATACTTATGTAGAAATTCTTGATATTTGAAATGGACAAGTTAAGTTTTAATATTTAAAGGTTAAATACTTTATTTAAAAGAAATTAAAAACTTAAATTAAGGCATACATATTCAAATTAAAATAAATAGAAATAAAAAAAAATATTAAACGAATTAAAAACTGTGCTAACAAATTTTAAATGCCAAGAAAGCATTTTATGACCTGTAAAATGTTTGCATTGTAATTTGTTTTATTATTTATTTTTAACTTTTAATGACAATATAACATATTATTTGCCAATTATAAATAATTAAAAACTGAATTTAAGAAATTAAAATGATTAACAATTAAAATGACGCAAAAAATAACATTTAATTTATAAATATATATATATATATATATACATATAAACATATAAAAAAATATTAAAAAAAAAAAAAAAAAAAAACTAAAAAAAGTAGTTAAGTTATATTTAACGGCATACTATTTAAATTATGCAATGTCCTACTTCAAAAAGTATATCAAGTAAGATATACTTCCTAAATGATTTAAATATGATACACAAAATCTTGTTAATGATATTAAGAGTACAATATTGAAATTCATAATATTTTATACTAAACATTTTATATTTCACAAAAAATGGAAATTATAGTTATATGACAAAGAATACAAACAATATCCTTTTAAGTAAAACAGCAGCATTTTGATAAGCACAGGCATCAAAATGCAATTACAATTAATACATAAATAGCAAGGGATGTAACTCAACCACCTATGTAAATAGAGCAACTGCTTATTGATATGAATCTATTACAAAAATTGCAACTTCATAGAAATCAATTTTAATATCGCCATTTTAAAAAAGGAAATATATATATTTTCGAATGACTGAATCACATCCCTGTTTAAATATTTATTATTTTTAGTTTATGTGCAGAAACATACTTATCATTCAATTATACATACTTTAAATTTATTTTTCTAATATTTCGAAGTTAAATCATTAAAATGTTATTTCATAAAAAAAAAAATTGAGTAAAAATTTTAAATTTCAAATTATGCTTTATATTTTTGAAGTGCTAAAAATATCTTTTAAAAAAACCTCAAGAGGTTTTTGTATTGTAATAAATATGTCTGTTAATCTTTATTTGTCAATATACTTATTTATTACCAGTTATAAATAATAAGGGATTGACTTTAAGAATTAAAAAAAAAAAAAAAAAAAATCAACAGTTAAATTATATAAAAAATATAAAATTTAATTTAAAAATTATTTAATAAAAAAAAAAATTACGATTTTAAAAACTATTTCAGAAAAATTTTAATTAAAATTATATAATGTTAAAAGAAATATAATTAATGTAACTTAGATTTTTCATTTAATTTGAAATCTAATTTAAATTTTAAAAATTAAATTTAAATAAAAAAATTACAATTACAATATTTAAGAAGATTTCAAGTAAAATTTAAAAAGTAGGTTTTAAAAATTAGGCTAAAATGCCATTTTTTTTTTTTTTTAATTTTTGTGAAATTATATAAGTATGATGCACAAAAACTTTATCATGATCTGATTAACAATTTCTACATTCCAAATTGAGAAACTACTTAAAATTTCAGTTAAATTAAACAACTTAACATTTCATAATAACACTTCTTTTTGTCTTTGATGCAAAACTATGTATTTTGTCCATCATGTGTTGGAGTGGAGAGATATTACGTACTTTTATTAAAATCCTGGCAAAACAGAGGAACAGCACCAAGTTCACAAGCCTCACTTCTTAAGTTAATATGTTGCGGCTTTTCATTGTTCCACATCTGCTTGTCATTAACACCTAATAGTGTATGAAAACCTTAATTTAGTTTAATGGATTGATTGTCACTGAATAGTACCTTAGCATTCATAAGTTTTTGGCAGTTTTATGAGTAGGTGCTTTTGTCATGAAGTAGTTTAACTTTTCTTCCGAAATGTTTTGCTAAAGTTGTTAGATTTTATAAAACCAGTCAGCAATTTTTTTTATCTTGAGTATGGATGATCACACACTGAATATAATAGTTCTTGCAACGTGTAGTACTTTAAAAACCAGAAGAGCACTTCGATATTCTATGGATTCATACTCTTGGCGTGAAATGAAGAGTATTGCTTGATCCACAACTATTTTCTGGGCAGACCACATCTTCAGGCGGACCATTTCTTGGGACGGCTGGGAGCGTATGTGCGTACATTTTTTATTCTTCTCCCAAGCATTTTGACTTAGACTGAAATGAAAAGTACTTCGTCCACAGTTATATTCTTATTGACCACTTCTTGAGCCGGCTGAGAGCTTGAGTGCATGATTTTTTTTCTCTTTATCTCTCTCTTCTTCTTTTCTCTTCTTTATCATTTCATTTTGACTTAGACTGAAGTAAGAAGAATGTCCAAGTCCAGTGGTATAATCAGAGCAGACCACTTCTTGAAACAGTTAAAGAGTTTGTGTGCTTATATATATTATTTTTTCACGCAGTTTGACTTAAGACGGAAGTAGGAAATATTTCTACACACGCTGTTAAATTCAGAGCACACCACTTCTTGGGGAGGCTGGGCTGGGAGCTTGAAGTGCTAAATTTTATTTATTTTTCCTTCTTTTCTCTTCTTTTTCATTTCATTTGGACTTAAGTAAGAACTATTTCTAAGGTCAATATTATATTCAGAGCACACCAGTTCTTGGGCAAGCTGGGAGCTTATGTGCCCACATTTTTTTTGTCCCCTCTTGATTTTCTTTTCACGCATTTTAACTTGGACTGATATGAGAAGTATTCTGGGCAGTCCACTTCTTCAGGCATAAGCAGCTTGTGTATGGAAAATAGTTTTTTTTTTCTTGGACTGAAGTGAAAAGAATTCTGGGAAAACCACTCCTGGAGACATCCGAGAGCATGTGTATGACCACAGATTTTTTTTTTCTTCTTTTTCTTTTCACATATTTTAACTTGGACTGATGTGAGAACTATTCTGCGCAGACCACTTCTTGAGTTATCCGAGAGCTTGTGTATGGTACATAGTTTTTTTTTTCTTTTCTTTTTCTTCTTTTCACGTAATTTGACTTGGACAGATGTGAGAAGTATTCTAAGCAGACCTCACCTGGAAGAATCAGATGGCATGTGTAAGAACATAGTTATTTTCTTCTTTTTTTTTCACATATTTTGACTTTGACTGATGTGAGAAGTTTTCTGGGCAGACCACTCCTCGAGGCATCCGGGGAATTGTGTAAGACCACAGATTTTTATTTTCTTTCTTCTTTTTCTTTTCACATATTTTAACTTGGGCTGATGTGAGAATAATTCTGCGCAGACCACTTCTTGAGTCATCCGAGAGCTTGTGTACGGTACGTTTTTTGTTTTTTTTCCTCTTTCTTTTTTTCACGTAATTTGACTTGGACTGCTGTGAGAAGTATTCAGGGCCATCCACTTCTTAATGCATCCGAGAGCTTGTGTATGGTACATAGATTTTTTTTTTCTTTTTCTTTCTTTTTCTTTTCACGTAATTTGACTTGGACTGCTGTGAGGAGTATTCTAGAGAGACCACTCCTGGAGACATCCGAGATCACGTGTATAACCACAGATTTAATCTGACTTGGTCAGGTGTGAGAAGTATTCAGTGCAGACCTCTCATGGAGGCATCAGACGGCATGTGTAAGAACATAGTTAATTTCTTCTTTTTTTTTTCTTTTCACATATTTTTTTTGACTGATGTGAGAAGTATTCTGGGCAGTTCACTTCTTAAGGCATCCGTAGCTTGTATATGGAACATAGTTTTTTTTTTTTCTTTTACTGAAGTGAAAAGAATTCTGGGCAGACCACTCCTGGAGACATCCGAGAGCTTGTGCATGACCAGATATTTTTTTTTTCTTCTTTTCCTTTTCATATATTTTAACTTGGACTGATGTGAGAACTGTTCTGCGCAGACCACTTCTTGAGTCATCCGAGACCTTGTGTACGGTACATAGTTTTTTTTTTTCTTTCTTTCTTTTTCTTCTTTTCATGTAATTTGACTTGGACTGCTGTGAGAAATATTTTAGAGAGACCACTCCTGGAGACATCCGAGATCAAGTGTATGACCACGGATTTTTTTCTTTTTCCTTTTCTTCTTTCATAATCTGACTTGGTCAGACGTGAGAAGTATTCAGGGCAGAGCTCTCATGGAGGCATCAGACGGCATGTGTAAGAACATAGTTATTTTCTTCCTTTTCTTTTCTTTTTCTTTTCACATATTTTGACTTTAACTGATGTGAGAAGTATTCTGGGCAGTCCACTTCTTAAGGCATCCGTAGCTTGTGTATGGTACACAGTTTTTTTTTCTCTTTCTTTTTCTTCATTTCACGTAAATTGACTTGGACTGCTGTGAGAAGTATTCTAGAGAGACCACTCCTGGAGACATCCGAGATCACGTGTATGACCACGGATTTTTTTTTCCTTTTCCCTTTCTTCTTTCATAATCTGACTTGGTCAGATGTGAGAAGTATTCAGGGCAGACCTCTCATGGAGGCATCAGAAGGCATGTGTAAGAACATAGTTATTTTCTTCCCTTTCTTTTCTTTTTCTTTTCACATATTTTGACTTTGACTGATGTGAGAAGTATTCTGGCCAGATCTCACCTGGAAGCATCAGATGGCATATGTAAGAACATAGTGATTTTCTTCTTTTTTTTTCATATATTTTGACTTTGACTTATGTGAGAACTGTTCTGCGCAGACCACTTCTTGAGTCATCCGAGAGCTTGTGTATGACCAGATATTTTTTTTTTCTTTTTCTTTTCACATATTTTAACTTGGACTGATGTGAGAACTGTTCTCCGCAGACCACTTCTTAAGTCATCCGAGAGCTTGTGTACGGTACATAGTTTTTTTTTTCTTTCTTTTTCTTCTTTTCACGTAAATTTACTTGGACTGCTGTGAGAAGTATTTTAGAGAGACCACTCCTGGAGACATCCGAGATCAAGTGTATGACCACGGATTTTTTTTTTTCTTTTTCCTTTTCTTCTTTCATAATCTGACTTGGTCAGATGTGAGAAGTATTCAGGGCAGACCTCTCATGGAGGCATCAGACGGCATGTGTAAGAACATAGTTATTTTCTTCCTTTTCTTTTTTTTTTTTTTTTTTTTCCCTTTTCACATATTTTGACTTTGACTGATGTGAGAAGTATTCTGGGCAGTCCACTTCTTAAGGCATCCGTAGCTTGTGTATGATACATAGTTTTTTTTTTCTCTTTCTTTTTCTTCATTTCACGTAATTTGACTTG
This sequence comes from Linyphia triangularis, assembly GCA_963978545.1. NCBI lineage: Eukaryota > Metazoa > Arthropoda > Arachnida > Araneae > Linyphiidae > Linyphia > Linyphia triangularis. Next base: position 5,458,263 of record OZ021727.1, read on the forward strand.
GACTGCTGTGAGAAGTATTCTAGAGAGACCACTCCTGGAGACATCCGAGATCACGTGTTTGACCACAGATTTTTTTTTTTATTTTTCCTTTTCCTTTTCTTCTTTCATAATCTGACTTGGTAAGATGTGGGAAGTATTCAGGGCAGACCTCTCATGGAGGCATCAGAAGGCATGTGTAAGAACATAGTTATTTTCTTCTTTTTTTTCTTTTTCTTTTCACATATTTTGACTTTGACTGATGTGAGAAGTATTCTGGGCAGTCCACTTCCTAAGGCATCCGTAGCTTATGTATGGAACATAGTTTTTTTTTTCTTTTACTGAAGTGAAAAGAATTCTGGGCAAACCACTCCTGGAGACATCCGAGAACTTATGTATGACCAAAGATTTTTTTTTTTCTTCTTTTTCTTTTCACATACTTTAAATTGGACTGATGTGAGAACTATTCTGCGCAGACCCCTTCTTGAGTCATCCGAGAGCTTGTGTATGTTATGTTTTTTTTTTTTCTTCTTTTCACGTAATTTGACTTGGACTGCTGTGAGAAGTATTCTAGAGAGACCACTCCTGGAGACATCTGAGATCACGTGTATGACCAGATTTTTTTTTTCCATTTCTTTTTTCATAATTGACTTGAACAGATGTGAGAAGTATTCTGAGCAGTCCACTTCTTAAGGCATCCGTAGCTTGTGTATGAAAGAATATATTTTTCCCCCATCTTTTCACATATTTTGACTTGGATTCATGTGAGAAGTATTCAGGGCAGACCTCACCTAGAAGCATCAGATGGCATGTGTAAGAACATAGTTATTTTCTTCTTTTTTTTTCACATATTTTAACTTGGACTGATGTGTGAAATATTCTTGCAGGGCACTCCTGGAGCCAGCCATCCGAGATCACGTGTATGACCACAGATATTTTTTCCATTTCTTTTTTCATAATTTGACCTGAACAGATGTGAGAAGTATTCTGAGCAGTCCACTTCTTAAGGCATCCGTAGCTTGTGTATGGAAGAATATAGTTTATAGTTTTTTCCCCCATCTTTTCACGTAATTTGACTTGGATAGATGTGAGAAGTATTCTGGGCAGATCTCACCTGGAAGCATCAGATGGCATATGTAAGAACATAGTGATTTTCTTCTTTTTTTTTTCATATATTTTGACTTTGATTGATGTGAGAAGTATTCTGGGCAGACCACTCCTACACGCAAACGACAGCTTTTGCACCAACAAAGTTTTGTTTTTCTCTTTTTTCTTGGAATGATGTGAGAAGTATTCTGGGCAGGCCACTCCTAGAAACACCCAAGAGCATGTATATGACCAAAGATTTTTTTTTTTTCTAGTTCTTTCTACATATTTTAACTTGGACTGATGTACGAAGTATTCTTGCAGACCACTCCTGGAGACATCCGAGAGCATGTGTACGACAACAGATTTTTTTTTCTTTTCACATATTTTAACTTGGACTGATTTACGAAGTATTCTTGCAGAGCATTCCTGGAGCCATCCGAGATCACGTGTATGACCAGAGATTTTTTTTCATAATTTGACTTGAACAGATGCAAGAAGTATTCTGGGCAATTCAGTTCTTAAGGCATCCTTAGTTGTGTATGAAACATTGTATTTTTTTCTTTTCCCTTCTTTTCACATACTTTGACTTTGACTGATGTAAGAAGTATTCTGGGCACTCCACTTCTTAAGGCATCCGTAGCTTGTGTATAGAAAATAGTTTTTTTTTCTTCTTTTTTTTTCTTCTTTTACTGAAGTGAAAAGAATTCTGGGCAGAGCACTCCTGGAGCCATCCGAGATCACGTGTATGACCACAGATTTTTTTTTCCATTTCTTTTTTCATAATTTGACCTGAACAGATGTGAGAAGTATTCTGAGCAGTGCACTTCTTAAGGCATCCGTAGCTTGTGTATGGAAGAATATAGTTTTTTCCCCCCATCTTTTCACATATTTTGACTTGGACTCATGTGAGAAGTATTCAGGGCAGACCTCACCTAGAAGCATCAGATGGCATGTGTAAGAACATAGTTATTTTCTTTTTTTTTCACATATTTTAACTTGGACTGATGTGCGAAGTATTCTTGCAGAATACTCCTGGAGCCATCTGAGATCACGTGTATGACCACAGATATTTTTTCCATTTCTTTTTTCATAATTTGACCTGAACAGATGTGAGAAGTATTCTGAGCAGTCCACTTCTTAAGGCATCCGTAGCTTGTGTATGGAAGAATATAGTTTTTTCCCCCCATCTTTTCACATATTTTGACTTGGACTCATGTGAGAAGTATTCAGGGCAGACCTCTCATGGAGGCATGAGAAGGCATGTGTAAGAACATAGTTATTTTCTTCTTTTTCTTTTCACATATTTTGACTTTGACTGATGTAAGAAGTATTCTGGGCAGAGCACCCCTGAAGGTATCCGAGAGCTTGTGAATGAACAGTTTCTTTTTACTTGGCCTGATGTGAGAAGTATTGGGGGCAGTCCACTCCTGCAGACATCCGGGAGCATGTGTATGATCACATATTTTAACTTGGAATGATGCGAGAAGTATTCTGGGGAGACCACTTCTTAAGGCATCCTAGATCTTGTGTAGGGAACATAGTGGTTTTTTTTTCTCTCTCTCTTTTCGCGTTATTTGACTTGGACAGATGTGAGAAGTATTCTCGGCAGACCACTCCTGCAGGCATCCGAGAGCTTGTGTATGAACAGAGTTTTTTTTTTTCCTTTTCTTTTTTCATAATTTGACTAGGTCAGATGTGAGAAGTATTCTGTTCAGACCACTTCTTGAGTCATCCGAGAGCTTGTGAATGACCATTCCCCCCCCCCTTTTTATTCACAGATTATTACTTGGAATAAAGTGAGAAGAACTTCTAGTCCTCTTGTTAAATTTTGGGCAGACCACTTCTTGAGGCGTCGAAAAGCTTGTGCAGAGTTATCTGGAACTGCAAAGTGTCAATTTTCGGAAATAATTAAAAAGCTCTTTTCGACATTTATGTAGTGTCCTTCCGACATGTGACAGGAGTTCTCGATAACAGATTCAAATTAGTTAGCTGCATAAACAATATACTTGTTTTGAGCTGGGAATATAGTTTCTTGGAGAAACGTGCATGTGATAGTTCTTGGTTTAGGAAAGTTGTAGACTGCTAAGTGTCAATGTACGGAAATGATTAAAAAGCACCTTTGAAGATTTCTGTAGTGTCCTTCCGACATGTGACTGGAGTTCTTGATAGCTGATAACACCTCAAAGTAGTTAGCTGCATAAGCAATATACTTGTTTTGAGCTGTGAATATAGTGTCTTGTAAAAAAATGCAAGTGACAGTTCTTGGTTTGGGAAAGTCGGAGACTGCGCAAAATATCTCAAGTGGTTTGTTGTCCTTTTCTATAGTCCAGAAATAAACTTTAGGTTAGCCAAAAAAAAATTTTAACGCTATGATGCGAAATCGAGATTCTGAAAAGTTTGACGACTGCTTATAGGTGATTAGGATGGTCCATTGCTGTGACTCGAAATTCCTAGTTGTAAAATGGACATGGTCATTCTTCGAAAGTTTTTGTTTATTGTTTACATGTTTCAGTTTGTATATTTTATTTCAATTGCAATAAAGTACTCGTATTTCTCAAGAAAATGTAGTTAATTGCAAACAATTCCTTCGTAATGTGCTAGAATAATGCATCAAAGTTGAATATTAGAAGTGATATTAATCTCTCCACTAACCAACATAGTTTTCCTTTTCTTTATATAAAAATGTTATTCTTTGTACATATTATATTGTAATTATGCAGATTTAAACAATTTAATTAAACAGGTTACTATTTAGGTAAAATCACATTTCACAGAAAATAGATGATTGATAGTTATAAAAAATTACCAACACAAGTAGAATCAATAATAGAACACCCAATTACTCATATACAAGTTGGATTTAAAATATATTAATAGTGTTTAGGACAGATTGATCTATGCGTCTTATAACACTTAGTATTGTAATTCATCAGAAAGCCAATAAATAAATGAAGAGCGAAATTATATGATTTTAACAAGGTTTTTATTCAAGGCTAATTTAAGACAATAACTATTTTTAAGTTATATTTAATTTTTTAAAAATTTAAAATTATCAAGTTGAAAACAAACAAATAAAAGATAAATAAATATGTAAAATTAACAATAGAAAATTAATAAAAAAATTACAATAAAAATTTTAAATTAGTAGAACAAGATTGAAATTAATAGAAAAAATTAAAATTATTAATAAAAAAAAATTAAATACAGTTATAGTTTCCTCATAAAAAAGAACATTAATTTTATTTAAAAAAAAAAAAAAATAATAATTACACTAAATATGGAATGAGCTGCCCACTCATAATAATTGAATAAACGAAGTTGATTGTTTTACGTCTTTCCAGAAGGCAACATTAAAAATTAAATTGAGGTACTTTAGTTGTAGATATGACACAAATAGGTTTTCAAGTAGCCATGGGATATCAAATTTATTGTTATTAAATGAAGATTTGCAAAAGGCAAATTTCAAATAGTTTTATAACACCTTGGGGGCATATCGCTCTTTACGAAGCGTTTGAGTAAATCAAAAAATTGAAAAAGCAGTCTGTGATGTAGTTTAACATACTGTTTTCAATTAACTAACCATTTGGAACGCTACTGTTTTGAAAGTATATATTCCCTTCAGTAACGAACGATCTGTTGTTACGTTTCATTCTGCATTGAGTTATAACTGATCTATGCTTTAAAAAGGAAATTGTTAAATATATCCACAATATAGATCCATCGAATTTTTTTCTGAAAAACTTCACTTTAACATATTCAATGGTATGCCAACTTCTGAATTTTTACATGTGAAGGAAGAAAATAAAATCGGAGAACATGTAAGGGACAATTGCCGCATTTTTTAAAAACGAGTGAAATGAGATTATATTTATGAAGAATTTCTTTCTGATTCCAAATATTCAGACAATAGTTCTCTAAGAAAACTAGTGATTTAAATATTAAGGTGGAAAAAATGCCCCAAAACCTCGTCCGATCGAAACCGATGAAAACGCTTCCCATTAGCTGTGACGTCACGACATCCTTCGGTTCGGTCTTGGTTCTCTGTGGTTATTGTGAGGATTCTGCCCTATAGTTGGTGAGTTTTTGGCCATATCCTGTACCGGTTGACGCGATTTGCGAGAAACTTGCAAAACTGATTTCGGCTGCTGCGTTTCAAACCCAGTTGTTTCAGATGAAATGACGTCACATTCGATTGAATCCGAATGGATCGTTTTCCCGCCAAATCCTAACAGGCGAACTTCGGTTCCAAATTTAAAAAAAAAAAAAAAAAGAGCAGAAATGTTTGTGCTTATAGCCCTTTCGAAACAATTACAATTGAATAAAAAAAAAAACATTTAAAAAAAAAGAGGCTGGAATTGTCTATAGCCGTCATGAGAGGGTAATCGCGAAATAGAATTGTTTCGATGATAGAGCAGCGTTTTCAAAAAATATGTCTCGTAATCAATTGTCAACGGTTCACAAAAAAATTTTGAATGATACTCACTACAAAATCTGCTGTTTCTGAAGTTTGATGTTTTAATGAGATTATGTCATAAAAAATGAATTAAAGGATTGCAGTAAAAGCAATGAAAAGAATTTAAGATTTAAATTGACTGTACTGTTTCTTTTTATATTTTTACGGCAATTTACTTCAACATATTGCTATGTTTAGGGTAATCCACTCTTTAACTTGAGAAGGACTCAACATCAAATGCAAAAAGCTGCTGACTAGAGAAGAATTCATTTGGACTACCTCTCGAAGACGACCTTTCATCTCAAGGTGAGGAACCACTAAAATATTTTTGTGGATTATCAATCACCAATTTTATAGGGGGAGGAAGACTGGACCAAACTAGTTGTAACTAATTATAACAAGGTAGCAACCTAATTATTACTCAATGTAAAAAAGGAAAATCAATCCATTCAGAGTAATTACACATTTTTTAATAAAAAAAATTATAATTTTGGCATATAGCAGTTTCATACACAAAAAAAGACCAAGTGATGCATGTCAGAAGTTTAGTTAAGTTTTTTTTACAAGATAATTTATAATTATTTTAGACAAAAATAAAAAAGTGTTGACTGGTAAGTTTGTAAAAAGATTTTTAAAAAATCATAAATGCAACATTACGTAATAAATAATTTCCACACCGTATTTCTTGCTTTTGTACTAAAATTATATAAACGTATCCGAATGAGTTGCGCAAATAAAGATATCTAATAAAATATTTAATTTTCTGTTTTGTTACTCGATAAAAAAAATCCTCAATGCGATAATGCCCCATCTACAAATATACATACTACCTTCAATGCTACCGTAGAGACGTTCAACGTACCAATCCAAATGAAGAATTAGTGTAATGTATAAAATAGAGTGTAAGGACACTATAAGTAACAAAAGTGAATAAATTCGAATTTGCTCGTAGTTAATTGTAATTATCTTGTACCATTTTAATGTGAATGCATCAGAAAAAACATGATATTCGTAAATGCACATATCTATGGAAAATATAATGAGCACATTTTAATCTGAATGACCTGCTTATTTTTTAATAAAATTTACTTTCAATTAGTGGTTTGGTTTAGCACAATGGAGATTTCCTCTTAAAGTTAAATCCCTGGCCATTTTTTAAAAAACAATTAACGTGCATTAAAAGTAATACATCGGCATAAATTAGAATTTTCATTTAGAAAATTGTAACTAGCTTGTACAATTTTAATGCGAATGAGTCATGGACATAACGAAACATTTGCCTACATCCAAGTACTTGAAAGTCTAAATACACATTCTCATGAAAAAAAAAATATATAAAGGAGAATACATTTTAATTTCGATGGTCTGCCTATTTAATTATTAAATTTATCTTCAATTTGAGGTTTGGTTGAAAACAATGGGAGATATCCTCTTAAAGTTAAGTTCCTGGTCATTTTTTAAAAAACAATTAATGTGCACTAAAAGTAATACAGCGGAACAAATTATAATTTTCATTTAGAAAATTGTAACCATTTAAATGCTAATGTATCAAGGAATTAACATAGCATTTTCAAAATCACATACTTGAAAGTCGTAAATACACATTTCTTTCAACAAAAACAAATTGATATTGTAGAGTAAATACATTTTAATCTGAATAGTGTTTATAATATTCTTTCCATTTTAAAGAAACATTCACTTTCAGTAAGAGGTTTGGTTGAGCATGATGGGAGTTTTCCAATTATTAAAAATAAAAACCTAGTCTGCTTTTTAAAAATATAATTAATGGTGCACTAAAAGTTATACAGTGGCATAAATTAGATTTTGCATTCAGCAAATTGTAACTAGCTTGTATTATTTTAATGCGAATGTGTCACGGACTTAACGAAGCATTTGCCTAAATCAAATACTTGAAAGTCTAAATACACATTCATATGAAAAAAATAAAATATATAAAATGGAATAGATTTTAATCTGTATGGTCTGCCTATTTAATAATTAAATTTTTCTTCAAATAGAGGTTTGGTTGAGCACGATGGGAGATTTCCTCTTAGAGTTAGGTTCCTAACCATTTCTTAAAAAACATTTATTATGCACTAAAAGTAATACAGCGTCAAAAATTAGAATTTTCATTTAGAAAATTGTAACTAGCATGCATTATTTTAATGCGAATGTGTCACGGACTTAACGAAGCATTTGCCTAAGACAAATACTTGAAAGTCTAAATACACATTCATATGAAAATATTGAAATAAAAGAATAAATACATTTAATCTGAATGGTCCCCCTAATTTGTAATAAAATGTACTTTAAATTAGAGAATTCGTTGAGCACGATGAGAGTTTTCCTATTAAAAATTAAGTTTGTAGCCATTTCTTAAAAAACAATTAATGTGCATAAAAGTAATACAGCGGCAAAAATTAGAATTTTCATTTAGAAAATTGTTACTAGCTTGTACCATTTTAATGCAAATGTGTCACGGACTTAACGAAGTATTTGCCCAAATCAAATACTTGAAAGTACAAATACACATTCATATGAAAATATTGAAATGGAAGAATGAATACATTTAATCTGAATGGTCCCCCTAATTTGTAATAAAATGTGCTTTAAGTTAGAGAATTCGTTGAGCACGATGACAAAATTCCTTTTAAGGTTTTTGTTCGTAGCCATTATTTAAAAAACAACGATTGTGCACTAAAAGTGATACAGGGGCATAAAATAGAATTTAAAGTCGTAAACTGTATTTAGCTAGTACAATTTTAATGCGAATGTGTCACGGATATAAGGAAGAATTTGCATAAGTCAAATACTTGAAAGTCTAAATACACATTCCTTTGGAAAAAAAATTTATTATGAAAGAGTGAATAAATTTTAATCTGAATCAATCAAATTGCCTATTTAATAATCCAATATATTTTCAATTAGATATTTGGTTGAGCACGTTGGGAGATTTTCTATTATTTTAGTTGCTAGCAATTTTTTAATAAACTATTAATGTGCACTAAAAGTAATACAGCAGCATAAATTAAAATTTTCATTTAGAAAATTGTAACTAGCTTGTACCATTTTAATGCGAATGTGTCACGGACTTAACGAAGCATTTGCCTAAGTCAAATACTCGAAAGTCTAAATAATACACATACCTATGAAAAAAATTATATCAAAGAGTGAATACATTTTAATCTGGATCAATCAAATTGCCTATTTATTAATCTAATTTATTTTGAATTAGAGGTTTGGTTGAGCACGATGGGATATTTCCTCTTAAAGTTAAGTTCCTGGTCATTTTTAAAAAAACAATTAAGGTGCACTAAAAATAATACAGCGGCAAAAATTAGATTTTTCGCCTCTGAAATAGAAGAAAATTTTAACTAGCTTGTATCATTTAAATGCTAATGTGTCAAGGACTTGACGAAGCATTTTCGAAATCACATACTTGAAGGTCGAGTATACACATTTCTTTAAAAAAAAAAAAAAAATTGATATTGTAGAGTAAATACATTTTAATCTGAAGAGTCTCTCTAATTTAAAGAGGCATTTACTTTCAGTTAGAGGTTTATTTGTGCATGATGGGAGTTTTCCAATTATTAAAAATAAAAGCCGAGACTGTTTTTTAAAAATCAATTAATGGTGCGCACTAAAAGTAATACAGTGGAATAAATTAGATTTTGCATTCACTAAATTGTAACTAACTTGTATTATTTTAATGCGAATGTGTCACGGACTTAACGAAGCATTTGCTTAAATCAAATACTGGAAAGTCTAAATACACATTCCAATTTAAATAAATAAAAAAATAAAAAAAAATAAAAAATTAAAAATTAAATAAAAAAAAAAAAGAGGCATGAAGAGTGAATACATTTTAATCTGAATGGTATGCCGATTTGATAATCAAATTTATCTTCAATTAGAGGTTTGGTTGAGCACGATGGGAGATTTCCTAATATTAAAAATCCTTGCCATTTTTTAAGAAACAGTTAATATGCACAGTTAATATTACTACATTTTAATCCGAATGTTCTGCCTGTTTTGTAATAACATATACTTTCCATTAGAGTGTTGATTGAACACGATAGGATATTACCTCTTAAAGTTCCGTTCCAAGCCATTTTTAAAAAAACAATTAATGTGCACTACAAGTAATACAGCAGCAAAAATTAGAATTTTCATTTAGAAAATTGTAAACATTTAAATGCTAATGTATCAAGGACTTAACGTAGCATTTTCAACATCACATACTTGAAAGTCATAAATACACATTTCTTTCAAATAATACAAATTGATATTGTATAGTAAATACATTTTAATTTGAAGTCTTTCTAATTTAAAGAATTATTTACTTTCAGTAAGAGGTTTAGTTGAGCATGATGGGAGTTTTCCAATTATTAAAAATAAAAGCCGAGACTGTTTTTTAAAAATCAATTAATGGTGCACTAAAAGTAATACAGTGGCATAAATTAGATTTTGCATTCACTAAATTGTAACTAACTTGTATTATTTTAATGCGAATGTGTCACGGACTTAACGAAGCATTTGCCTACATCAAATACTTGAAAGTCTAAATACACATTCATATGAAAAAATTGAAATGGAAGAATAAATACATTTAATCTGAAAGGTCCCCCTAGTTTGTAATAAAATGTACTTTAAATTAGAGAATTCGTTGAGCCCGATGAGAGTTTTCCTATTAAAAATTAGGTTCGTAGCCATTTCCAATTAATGTGCACTAAAAGTAATACGGCGGCAAAAATTAGGTTTTTCGCCGCTGAAATAGAAGAAAATTTTAACTAGCTTATACTATTTAAATGCTAATGTGTCAAGGTTTTAACAAAGCACTTTCAAAATCACATACTTGAAAGTCGAGTATACACATTTCTTTCAACAAAAACAAATTGATATTGTAGAGTAAATACATTTTAATCTGAAGAGTTTCTCTAATTTAAAGAGGCATTTACTTTCAGTTAAGAGGTTTAGTTGAGCATGATGGGAGTTTTCCAATTATTAAAAATAAAAGCCAAGTCTGTTTTTAAAAATTCAACTAATGGTGCACTAAAAGTAATACAGTGGCATAAATTTGAATTTGCATTTGGCAAATTGTAACTAGCTTGTATTATTTTAATGCGAATGTGTCACGGACTTAACGAAGTATTTAACTAAATCAAATACTTGAAAGTCTAAATACACATTCCTATTTAAAAAAAAAAAAAATGAAAAGACATGGAAAAGTGAATAAATACATTTTAATTTTCAAATCTGAATGGTATGCCTCTTTAATAATCATTTTTTATTATTATTATTATTATTATAGATCTGGTTGAGCCATGGTGGGAGTTTTCCTATTATTAAAATTGAATGCCGAGTCATTTATTTAAAAAAAAAAATAATAATAATAATGGTGCACAGAATGAAATACAGCAGCATAAAATAGAATTAGCATTTAGCTAATTGCAACTATCTCCAACCCTTTTAATGCTAACGTTAAAAGTCTTAACGAAGCACTTGCTTAAACCATATTCTTGAAAGCCTTAAATACTCACTGGAGCGCATTAATTTAAACTGAATGGTCTGCCTATATTTAAATAAAACTTACTTTCAAGTAGAGATTGAGTTGAGCATGATGAGTTTTACTATTAAAGTCAAATTTCAGGTCATTTTTAAAATACATGAATCAATGGTGCAGTAAAAGTAATACGGCAGCGAAAATTGGCATTTAAATTTAGGTCATTAACATTGAAGATTGGTCTGCCTTTTTTATAATAAAATGAACTTTCAATTAGAGGTTTGGTTGAGTACGATGGGAGATTTCTTCTTAAAATTAAGTTCCTGGTTATTTATTAAAAAACAATTAATGTGCACTAAAAGTAACACAGCGGCATAAATCAGATCTTTCATTTAAAAAATTGCAACTAGCTTGTAACATTTAAATGCTAATGTGTCAAGGACTTAACGAAGCATTTTCAAAATCACATACTTGAAAGTCGTTAATACACATTTCTTTCACATTCACAAAAAAAAATTTCCTGAAAAAATCTATATTGCAGAGTAAATACATTTCAAACTGAATAGTTTTTCTATTTTATAGAAGCATTTACTTTCTGTTAGAGGTTTGGTTGAGCCCCCATGATGGGAGTTTTCCAATTATTAAAAATAAAAACCTAGTCTGCTTTTTAAAAAATTAATTAATGGTGCACTAAAAGTAATACAGTGGCATAAATTAGATTTTGCATTCAGCAAATTGTAACTAGCTTGTATTATTTTAATGCGAATGTGTCACGGACTTAACGAAGTATTTAACTAAATCAAATACTTGAAAGTCTAAATACACATTCATATAAAAAAAATAAAATATATAAAATGGAATAGATTTTAATCTGTATGGTCTGCCTATATAATAATTAAATTTTTCTTCAAATAGAGGTTTGGTTGAGCACGATGGGAGATTTCCTCTTAACGTTAGGTTCCTAACCATTTCTTAAAAAACATTTATTATGCACTAAAAGTAATACAGCGGCAAAAATTAGAATTTTCATTTAGAAAATTGTAACTAGCATGCAGAATTTTAATGCGAATGTGTCACGGACTTAACGAAGCATTTGCCTAAGTCAAATACTTGAAAGTCTAAATACACATTCATATGAAAATATTGAAATAGAAGAATAAATACATTTTATTTGAATGGTCCCCCTAATTTGTAATAAAATGTACTTTAAATTAGAGAATTCGTTGAGCACGATGAGAGTTTTCCTATTAAAAATTAAGTTTGTAGCCATTTCTTAAAAAACAATTAATGTGCACAAAAAGTAATACAGCGGCATAAATTAGAATTGTCATTTAGAAAATTGTAACTAGCTTGTACCATTTTAATGCGAATGTGACACGGACTTAACGAAGCATTTGCCTAAAACAAATACTTGAAAGTCTAAATACACATTCCTATGAAAAAATTGTATATCAAAGAGTAAATACATTTTAATCTGGATCAATCAAATTGCCTATTTAATAATTATCTTTATCTTTAATTAGAGGTTTAGTTGAGCACGATGGGAGATTTCCTCTTAAAGTTAAGCTCCTGGCCAATTTTTAAAAAACAATTAATGTCCACTAAAAGTAATACAGCGGCAAAAATTAGATTTTTCGCCGCTGAAATAGAAGAAAATATTAACTAGCTTGTATCATTTAAATGCTAATGTGTCAAGGACTTAACGAAGCATTTTGAAAATCACATACTTGAAAATTGAGTATATACATTTCTTTCAACAAAAAAAAATTGATATTGTAGAGTAAATGCATTTTAATCTGAAGAGTCTCTCTAATTTAAAGAAGCATTTACTTTCAGTTAGAGGTTTAGTTGAGCATGATGGGAGTTTTCCATTTATGAAAAATAAAAGCCGAGACTGTTTTTAAAAAATCAATTAATGGTGCACTAAAAGTAATACAGTGGCATAAATTTGAATTTGCATTCAGCAAATTGTAACTAGCTTGTACCATTTTAATGCGAATGTGTCACGGATATAACGAAGCATTTGCAAAATCCAAGTACTTGAAAGTCTAAATACACATTCTCATGAAAAAGAAATTATATAAAAAAGAATACATTTTAATATCGATGGTCTGCCAATTTAATTATTAAATTTATCTTCAATTTGAGGTTTGGTTGAGCACGATGGGAGATTTTCTCTTAAAGTTAAGTTCCTGGTCATTTTTTAAATAACAATTAATGTGCACTAAAAGTAATACAGTGGCAAAAATTAGAATATTCGTATAGAAAATTGTAACTAGCTTGTACCATTTAAAAGGCAATGTGTCAAGGATTTAACAAAGCATTTTCAAAATCACATACTTGAAATTCGTAAATACACATTCCTTTCAAATAAAAGAAATTGATATTGTGGAGTAAAAACATTTTAATATGAATATTCTTTCTAATATTCTTTCCATTTTAAAGAAATATTTACTTTCAGTAAGAGGTTTAGTTGAGCATGATGGGAGTTTTCCAATTATTAAAAATAAAAACCTAGTCGGCTTTTTAAAAAATCAATTAATGGTGCCCAAAAAGTAATACAGTGGCATAAATTAGATTTTGCATTCAGCAAATTGTAACTAGCTTGTATTATTTTCATCCGAATGTGTCACGGACTTAACGAAGTATTTGCCTAAATCAAATACTTGAAAGTCTAAATACACATTCCAATTTAAAAATAAAAAAATAAAAAAAGACATGAAAGAGTGAATACATTTTTTTAATCTTAATGGTATGCTTATTTAATAATCAAATTTATCTTCAATTAGAGGTCTGGTTGAGCACGATGGGAGATTTCCTCTTAAAAATTCGGCCATTTTTTTAAAAACAGTTAATATGCACTAAAAGTAATGAAGCAGTAAAAATTAGAATTTGCATTTCGCAAATTGTAACTAGCTTGTACCATTTAAATGCTAATGTATTAAGGACTCATGTAACATTTTTAAAATCGCATACTTGAAACTCGTAAATACACATTTATTTAAAATAATACAAATTGATATTGTAGAGTAAATACATTTTAAACTGAACAGTCTTTCTAATTTAAAGAAGCATTTACTTTCAGTTAAGAGGTTTAGTTGAGCATGATGGGAGTTTTCCAATTATTAAAAATAAAAGCCAAGACTGTTTTTGAAAAATCAATGAATGATGCACTAAAAGTAATACAGTGGCATAAATTAGATTTTGCATTCAGCAAATTGTAACTAGCTTGTATTATTTTAATGCGAATGTGTCACGGACTTAACGAAGCATTTGCTTAAATCAAATACTGGAAAGTCTAAATACACATTCCAATTTAAATAAATAAAAAAATAAAAAAATTAAAATTAAAAAAAAAGACATGAAGAATGAATACATTTTAATCTGAATGGTATGCCTATTTGATAATCAAATTTATCTTCAATTTGAGGTTTGGTTGAGCACGATGGGAGATTTCCTCTTAAAAATCCTGGCCATTTTTTAAGAAACAGTTAATATGCACAGTTAATATTACTACATTTTAATCCGAATGTTCTGCCTGTTTTGTAATAACATATACTTTCCATTAGAGTGTTGATTGAACACGATAGGATATTACCTCTTAAAGTTGCATTCCAAGCCATTTTTTAAAAAACAATTAATGTGCACTAAAAGTAATACAACAGCAAAAATTAGAATTTTCATTCAGAAAATTGTAACCATTTAAATGCTAATGTATCAAGGACTTAACGTAGCATTTTCAAATTCACATACTTGAAAGTCGTAAATACACATTTCTTTCAAATAATACAAATTGATATTGTATAGTAAATACATTTTAATTTGAAGTCTTTCTAATTTAAAGAATTATTTACTTTCAGTTAGAGGTTTAGTTGAGCATGATGGGAGTTTTCCAATTATTAAAAATAAAAGCCAAGACTGTTTTTAAAAAATCAATTAATGGTGCACTAAAAGTAATACAGTGGCATAAATTAGATTTTGCATTCAGCAAATTGTAACTAGCATGCATTATTTTAATGCGAATGTGTCACGGACTTAACGAAGCATTTGCCTAAGACAAATACTTGAAAGTCTAAATACACATTCATATGAAAATATTGAAATAAAAGAATAAATACATTTAATCTGAATGGTCCCCCTAATTTGTAATAAAATGTACTTTAAATTAGAGAATTCGTTGAGCACGATGAGAGTTTTCCTATTAAAAATTAAGTTTGTAGCCATTTCTTAAAAAACAATTAATGTGCATAAAAGTAATACAGCGGCAAAAATTAGAATTTTCATTTAGAAAATTGTTACTAGCTTGTACCATTTTAATGCAAATGTGTCACGGACTTAACGAAGTATTTGCCCAAATCAAATACTTGAAAGTACAAATACACATTCATATGAAAATATTGAAATGGAAGAATGAATACATTTAATCTGAATGGTCCCCCTAATTTGTAATAAAATGTGCTTTAAGTTAGAGAATTCGTTGAGCACGATGACAAATTCCCTTTTAAGGTTTTTGTTCGTAGCCATTATTTAAAAAACAACGATTGTGCACTAAAAGTGATACAGGGGCATAAATAAGAATTTAAAGTCGTAAACTGTATTTAGCTAGTACAATTTTAATGCGAATTTGTCACGGATATAAGGAAGAATTTGCATAAGTCAAATACTTGAAAGTCTAAACACACATTCCTATGAAAAAAAAAAATATTATGAAAGAGTGAATAAATTTTAATCTGAATCAATCAAATTGCCTATTTAATAATCCAATATATTTTCAATTAGATATTTGGTTGAGCACGTTGGGAGATTTTCTATTAAAGTTTAAGTTGCTAGCAATTTTTTAATTAACTATTAATGTGCACTAATAGTAATACAGCAGCATAAATTAAAATTTTCATTTAGAAAATTGTAACTAGCTTGTACCATTTGAATGCGAATGTGTCACGGACTTAACGAAGCATTTGCCTACATCAAATACTTGAAAGTCTAAATACACATTCATATGAAACAAAAAATTATGTTAAGCAAAAAATACATTATAATATGGATGGTCTGCCTATTTAATTATTAAATATATCTTCAATTTGAGGTTTAGTTGAGCACGATGGGAGATTTCTTCTTAAAGTTAAGTTTCTGGTCATTTTTTAAAAAACAATTAATGTGCACTAAAAGTAATACAGTGACAAAAATTAGAATATCCATTTAGAAAATTGTAACTAGCTTTTACCATTTAAATGCCAATGTGCCAAGGACTTAACAAAGCATTTTCAAAATCACATACTTGAAATTCGTAAACACATATTCCTTTCAACTAAAACAAATTGATATTGTGGAGTAAATACATTTTAATCTGAATAGTGTTTCTAATATTCTTTAGGTTTTAAAGAAACATTTACTTTCAGTTAGAGGTTTGCTTAAGCATGATGGGAGTTTTCCAATTATTAAAAATGAAAACCTAGTCTGATTTTTAAAAAATCAATTAATGGTGCACTAAAAGTAATACGATGGCATAAATTTGAATTTGCATTCAGCAAATTGTAACTAGCTTGTATTATTTTAATGCGAATGTGTCACGGACTTAACGAAGCATTTGCCTACATCAAATACTTGAAAGTCTAAATACACATTCATATGAAAATATTGAAATGGAAGAATACATATATTAAATATGAATGGTCCCCCTAATTTGTAATAAAATGTACTTTAAATTAGAGAATTCGTTGAACACGATGAGAGTTTTAACATAAAAAATTAAGTTCGTAGCCATTTCTTAAAAAACAGTTAATGTGCACTAATAGTAATACAGCGGCATAAATTAGAATTTTCATTTAGGAAATTGTAACTAGTTTGTACCATTTTAATGCGAATGTGTCACGGACTTAACGAAGCATTTGCCCAAGTCAAATACTTGAAAGTCTAAATACACATTTCTATGAAAAGAATTTATATCAGAGATTGAATACATTTTAAACTGGATTAATCAAATTGCCCATTTAATAATTAAATTTATCTTTAATTAGAGGTTTAGTTGAGCACGATGGGAGATTTCCTCTTAAAGTTAAGCTCCTGGCCATTTTTTAAAAAACAATTAATGTGCACTAAAAGTAATACAGCTGCAAAAATTAGATTTTTCGCCTCTGAAATAGAAGAAAATTTTAACTAGCTTGTATCATTTAAATGCTAATGTGTCAAGGACTTGACGAAGCATTTTCAAAATCACATACTTGAAAGTCGAGTATACACATTTCTTTAAAAAAAAAACAAATTGATATTGTAGAGTAAATGCATTTTAATCTGAAGAGTCTCTCTAATTTAAAGAGGCATTTACTTTCAGTTAGAGGTTTATTTGAGCATGATGGGAGTTTTCCAATTATTAAAAATAGAAGCCGAGACTGTTTTTTAAAAATCAATTAATGGTGCACTAAAAGTAATACAGTGGCATAAATTAGATTTTGCATTCAGCAAATTGTAACTAGCTTGTATTATTTTAATGCGAATGTGTCACGGACTTAACGAAGCATTTGCTTAAATCAAATACTGGAAAGTCTAAATACACATTCCAATTTAAATAAATAAAAAAATAAAAAAATTAAAATTAAAAAAAAAGACATGAAGAATGAATACATTTTAATCTGAATGGTATGCCTATTTGATAATCAAATTTATCTTCAATTTGAGGTTTGGTTGAGCACGATGGGAGATTTCCTCTTAAAAATCCTGGCCATTTTTTAAGAAACAGTTAATATGCACAGTTAATATTACTACATTTTAATCCGAATGTTCTGCCTGTTTTGTAATAACATATACTTTCCATTAGAGTGTTGATTGAACACGATAGGATATTACCTCTTAAAGTTGCATTCCAAGCCATTTTTTAAAAAACAATTAATGTGCACTAAAAGTAATACAACAGCAAAAATTAGAATTTTCATTCAGAAAATTGTAACCATTTAAATGCTAATGTATCAAGGACTTAACGTAGCATTTTCAAATTCACATACTTGAAAGTCGTAAATACACATTTCTTTCAAATAATACAAATTGATATTGTATAGTAAATACATTTTAATTTGAAGTCTTTCTAATTTAAAGAATTATTTACTTTCAGTTAGAGGTTTAGTTGAGCATGATGGGAGTTTTCCAATTATTAAAAATAAAAGCCAAGACTGTTTTTAAAAAATCAATTAATGGTGCACTAAAAGTAATACAGTGGCATAAATTAGATTTTGCATTCAGCAAATTGTAACTAGCTTGCATTATTTTAATGCGAATGTGTCACGGACATAACGAAGCATTTGCCTACATCAAATACTTGAAAGTCGTAAATACACATTTCTTTCAAATAATACAAATTGATATTGTATAGTAAATACATTTTAATTTGAAGTCTTTCTAATTTAAAGAATTATTTACTTTCAGTTAGAGGTTTAGTTGAGCATGATGGGAGTTTTCCAATTATTAAAAATAAAAGCCGAGACTGTTTTTAAAAAATCAATTAATGGTGCACTAAAAGTAATACAGTGGCATAAATTAGATTTTGCATTCAGCAAATTGTAACTAGCTTGCATTATTTTAATGCGAATGTGTCACGGACATAACGAAGCATTTGCCTACATCAAATACTTGAAAGTCGTAAATACACATTTCTTTCAAATAATACAAATTGATATTGTATAGTAAATACATTTTAATTTGAAGTCTTTCTAATTTAAAGAATTATTTACTTTCAGTTAGAGGTTTAGTTGAGCATGATGGGAGTTTTCCAATTATTAAAAATAAAAGCCGAGACTGTTTTTAAAAAATCAATTAATGGTGCACTAAAAGTAATACAGTGGCATAAATTAGATTTTGCATTCAGCAAATTGTAACTAGCTTGCATTATTTTAATGCGAATGTGTCACGGACATAACGAAGCATTTGCCTACATCAAATACTTGAAAGTCGTAAATACACATTTCTTTCAAATAATACAAATTGATATTGTATAGTAAATACATTTTAATTTGAAGTCTTTCTAATTTAAAGAATTATTTACTTTCAGTTAGAGGTTTAGTTGAGCATGATGGGAGTTTTCCAATTATTAAAAATAAAAGCCAAGACTGTTTTTAAAAAATCAATTAATGGTGCACTAAAAGTAATACAGTGGCATAAATTAGATTTTGCATTCAGCAAATTGTAACTAGCTTGCATTATTTTAATGCGAATGTGTCACGGACATAACGAAGCATTTGCCTACATCAAATACTTGAAAGTCGTAAATACACATTTCTTTCAAATAATACAAATTGATATTGTATAGTAAATACATTTTAATTTGAAGTCTTTCTAATTTAAAGAATTATTTACTTTCAGTTAGAGGTTTAGTTGAGCATGATGGGAGTTTTCCAATTATTAAAAATAAAAGCCGAGACTGTTTTTAAAAAATCAATTAATGGTGCACTAAAAGTAATACAGTGGCATAAATTAGATTTTGCATTCAGCAAATTGTAACTAGCTTGCATTATTTTAATGCGAATGTGTCACGGACATAACGAAGCATTTGCCTACATCAAATACTTGAAAGTCTAAATACACATTCATATGAAAAAAATGAAATATATAAAAGGGAATAGATTTTAATCTGTATGGTCTGCCTATTTAATAATTACATTTTTCTTCAAATAGAGGTTTGGTTGAGCACGATGGGAGATTTCCTCTTAAAGTTAAGTTCCTGGACATTTTTTAAAAAAACAATTAATATGCACTAAAAGTACTACAGCGGCCAAAATTAGAATTTTCATTTAGAAAATTGTAACTAGCATGCATTATTTTAATGCGAATGTGTCACGGACTTAACGAAGCATTTGCCTACATCAAATACTTGAAAGTCTAAATACACATTCATATGAAAATATTGAAATGGAAGAATACATACATTAAATATGAATGGTCCCCCTAATTTGTAATAAAATGTACTTTAAATTAGAGAATTCGTTGAACACGATGAGAGTTTTCCCATAAAAAATTAAGTTCGTAGCCATTTCTTAAAAAACAATTAATGTGCACTAAAAGTAATACAGCGGCATAAATTAGAATTTTCATTTAGGAAATTGTAACTAGTTTGTACCATTTTAATGCGAATGTGTCACGGACTTAACGAAGCATTTGCCCAAGTCAAATACTTGAAAGTCTAAATACACATTTCTATGAAAAAAATTTATATCAGAGATTGACTACATTTTAAACTGGATTAATCAAATTGCCCATTTAATAATTAAATTTATCTTTAATTAGAGGTTTAGTTGAGCACGATGGGAGATTTCCTTTTAAAGTTAAGCTCCTGGCCATTTTTTAAAAAACAATTAATGTGCACTAAAAGTAATACAGCGGCAAAAATTAGATTTTTCGCCTCTGAAATATATGAAAATTTTAACTAGCTTGTATCATTTAAATGCTAATGTGTCAAGGACTTGACGAAGCATTTTCAAAATCACATACTTGAAAGTCGAGTATACACATTTCTTTAAAAAAAAAAAAAAATTGATATTGTAGAGTAAATACATTTTAATCTGAAGAGTCTCTCTAATTTAAAGAGGCATTTACTTTCAGTTAGAGGTTTATTTGTGCATGATGGGAGTTTTCCAATTATTAAAAATAAAAGCCAAGTCTGTTTTTAAAAATTCAACTAATGATACACTAAAAGTAATACAGTGGCATAAATTTGAATTTGCATTTGGCAAATTGTAACTAGCTTGTATTATTTTAATGCGAATGTGTCACGAACTTAACGAAGCATTTGCTTAAATCAAATACTTGAAAGTCTAAATGCACATTCCTATTTAAAAAAAAAAAAAAAAAAAAGACGTTGAAAAGTGAATAAATACATTTTAATTTTCTAATTTGAATGGTATGGCTCTTTAATAATCATTTTATTATTATTATTATTATTATTATTATTATTATTATTATTATAGATCTGGTTGAGCATGTTGGGAGTTTTCCTATTATTAAAATTGAATGCCGAGTCATTTATTTAAAAAAATAATAATAATAATGGTGCACAGAATGAAATACAGCAGCATAAAATAGAATTTGCATTTAGCTAATTGCTTAATGCTAACGTTAAAAGTCTTAACGAAGCACTTGCTTAAACCATATTCTTGAAAGCTTTAAATACACACTGGAGCGCATTAATTTAAACTGAATGGTCTGCTTATATTTAAATAAAACTTACTTTCAAGTAGAGATTGAGTTGAGCATGATGAGTTTTACTATTAAAGTCAAATTTCAAGTCATTTTTAAAATACATGAATCAATGATGCCGTAAAAGTTATACGGCAGCGAAAATTGGCATTTGAATTTAGGTCATTAACATTGAAGATTGGTCTGCCTTTTTTATAATAAAATGAACTTTCAATTAGATGTTTGGTTGAGCATGATGGGAGTTTTTTAATTAATAAAAAAAAACTAGTAATGTTTTTAAAAACATCAATTAAAAGTGCACTAAAAGTAATACAGTGGAACATATTTGAATTTGCATTTAGCAAATTATAACTAGCTTGTACCATTTTAATGCGAATACGTAACGGACTTATCGAAGCATTTGAATTAATAATTAAATTTATCTTCAATTAGAGGTTTGGTTGAGTACGATGGGAGATTTCTTCTTAAAATTAAGTTCCTGGTCATTTATTAAAAAACAATTAATGTGCACTAAAAGTAACACAGCGGCATAAATCAGATCTTTCATTTAAAAAATTGCAACTAGCTTGTAACATTTAAATGCTAATGTGTCAAGGACTTAAAGAAGCATTTTCAAAATCACATACTTGAAAGTTGTAAATACACATTTCTTTCACCTGAAAAAAATTTATATTGTAGAGTAAATACATTTCAAACTGAATAGTTTTTCTATTTTAAAGAAGCATTTACTTTCTGTTAGAGGTTTGGTTGAGCATGATGGGAATTTTCCATAAAAAAATTTTAAAATTTTTTTTAAAAAAATTAAAAAAAACTTGTCATGTTTTTAAAAATATCAATTGATAATGCACTAAAAGTAATACAGTGGCATAAATTAACTTTTTGCATTTAGCAAATTGTAACTAGCTTGTACTATTTTAATGCGTATGTGTCATGTACTTAACGAAGCCTGTGTCTAAATTAAATACTAAAATTCTAAACACACATTCATATGAAAATATTGATATGGAAGAATGAATACATTTTAATCAGGATGGTCTGCCTATTTAATGGTCAAATTTATTTGCAATTAGAGATTTGGTTGAGCACGATGGGAGTTTTCCTGTTATTGATATTGAATTAATAGTCATGAAAAAAATGTGCACTAAATGTAATACATCGGCTTAAATTAGAATTTGCAGTCGGCAAATTGTAACTAGCTTGTATCATTTTGATGCGAATGTGTCACAGACTTAACAAAGCATTTTCCTAAATCAAACACTTGAAAGTCTAAATACACATTCCTATGAAAAAATTGATATGAAAGAATGAATACATTTTAATCTGGATAGTCTGCCTATTGTATGATCACATTTATTTTCAATTAGTGGTTTGGCTGAGCAAGATGGGAGTTTACCTATATTCCAAGTCATAAAAAAAATGTGCACTAAATTTATTATAGCAGCATAAATTAGAATTTGCAGTCGCAAATTGTGTTTAATTTGTACCATTTTAATGCGAATGTGTCATGGACCTAACGAAGCATTTGCCTCCTAAATCAAACTTCTGTAAGTCTAAATACATATTGTTTGAAAAAAAAAAATTAAATGAAATATAGAATAAATTTTAATCTGGATGGTTTTCCTACTTAATAATAAAATTTATTTTCAATTCGAGTTTTTATTGAGCATTAGGGGATATTTCCTATTGTAAAAGTTGAATTCCTAGTCATGAAAAAAATGTGCAATTAATTCAATACAGAGATATAAATTAGAATTTGCAGTCGAAAATTGAAATTTTTTTGTATATACACATCCCCATGAAAAAATTGAAGTGAAAGAGTGAATGAATTTTATTCTGGATGATCTACCTATTGAAAGATCACATTTATTTTCCATTAGAGGTTTGGTTGAGCACGATGGGAGTTTTCCTATTTTTCAAGTTAAATTCCTAGTCCTTTTTTAAACAACAAAAGGCGTATATTCAAGGTATTCCAGTTTGCAATAATAGAGTCTGATATTCATTTCTTATTTCAGACACTACTTTCTTTGTTATCTGAAAATATTTTGCTTTGAAAATTCTCTTCCAAGAATTTTTTCGATTTTACCAATAATTCTTGCAGCTTTCAAACGTAAGAATTTCCTTATAACTGAAAGTGTCATGATATTTGTCCCTGTAATTGGACTCGCGGTCATTCCATACCGGAAATGCGGTGTTTTAAGCTTATATCCACTTGGTGTGGTGTGACTAAATATGTAAAAATAAAGTTTGTATACGATTGATTTTCTAGTATTTCTTATGGGAACACTTTTGAGGATGAGGAAAAGTATTCGAATTAACCGCTATCACTGGGGCACTAGAACTGGTGCAATTGCATCAATTACAATTTTCAGGGCGCATATAGCAAATCGCTTGCACATTTTATGTATCAAAACCTTTACTATGCATTTGCTTGCATCAAATACTTCAAAAGGTAAAATTATAAATTTCTTTAAAAAAAAAATTAGGTACGTAAAGTTGTGACTAATAAAATGATATATATTACAATGAAGGGTTTTGATATTCTTTGGAACAAGTTGATATTTGGAAGTTTTAATTTTAACGATGGTTGATATGTCATTTTTATCGTAGAAAAAAAATTAAAAAAAAAGTAAATTTTACTAATTATTAAACTTTTTATCGATGATAATTATTTAAAATTTACTTGTAATTGTAATAAATTTTAATGTTATATAAACAATAGTTAAATATTCTGTTAGAATTCGAAATCATATAAAAGTGTCCTTATACGTTTACAATTTAAAGCATGATTTTTAAATCTTACTATTATATTTAATTTTGGGAAACTCTAGAACTATTCTTAAACTAGCAAGACTGTACCAACAAATTAACATTTCATAAAGATTAATTCAGAAATTCTCTCTGTTTTTTACATAAATTCAACTAAAAATTACTATTTAACTTTAGCACCCATTTATTTGAACTATTTTCTATTATTGTCATCTTGATGAATCCGAATTATAGATAAAAAAAAATTATTAATAATGAATTCCTCATCTTTAATTGTGATAACGCATACAATTTTTATTGCGATTAAAACTACAATTTTTAACTATGATAAAAGTTTACTCTAGTTCCAAACCAGTAAAACCATTTCTTTTCTCATATGATAAATTTTATAATCACAAATCTCAATCATCCTACTAAGAGTAAATAACCAGCAAGTTTATAATTTTTTCACATAGTCACTCTTTGCTCTTGAACAGCCTATACCTCGATTATGGAATCAATACCATTGATTAATCATATCCAACTGGTGTTAAGGAATATACAACTTTAAAATAAAGGGAAATCCAGATTCAAAAGTATCAGGCTGTACTCAATCCAGTAACACTTTTAATATGAGACAAGAATTTAATAAAATTGCCATATAATAGTCACATAGTATAATTTTGGTGATTTGTTGAGTGTTTTTCTGAGGTAGGGGCTTCCGAGTTTGGCACCCAACTTCTGATGGTTCCATCGACTAAACCCACTGGCTGATGGGTCCCCGGTCAAGCCGATTGATTCCATCAAGAGGTGGATAACATCTCCCTTAAGTAACCTGGATTACCAGAAATGGAACAAAACCTCTTCCTCAGCTTGCATTTCAAGATACCTTCCACCAGTATATTTTGTAAAAAGCCAAAAGGTGGCAATATAGGACTATTTAAGCTGTCCGGGCCAGTTCCCAATATATTTAATGTTTGATTATAAGAACACTACTGGGTAAATATAAGACGCATTTTGGTTTGGTGATAGCATAACGAAACTCCAAAGAGATATAAAATAGCTTACTAGTGGCACTGGGCAAAAACATTTCAAACCTTCTCGGGGTCATTAACTTATAAGGCTATTCAGGTTATAAAAGTTCGTTTTAATTTTCTTAATTACGAATTGAATTTTTATAACGCGTTATTTAGGCTGATTAGAATTTGCGATTTAAAATTTATTTATAGTGCGCAATTGTTCTCATATGGCAAATAACATAGCTCTATGATAATTCGTCACTGATGCCATTTAAAGAATTCGATACCCTGCTCGTTATTTAAAATGACCATTGTGCCTTACGAGTTCCAGCAAAACATTGCCCATCAACTCTCTTTAAACTAGAAAATTTTACGCCCAAAAGTAAGTTGAGAAATAACAGTATTGGCAGAACAGTGCTAAAATTGGCTGATGCCGAAAATAGTTCACTTGCAGTACCCTAAGGGCATTTAAAAAGTGTCAGTTACCTAGGTTGTTTATTTTATTAAAAGTTTAAAGTAAAATAAGATTTTAATGAATAAATATTAATTGTGCACTTAAGTGGTACTGTAGCATAAATTATAATTTGAATTTAGCAAATTGAAATAAGCTTATGCCATTTTAGTGACAATGTACAAAGTCCTTAAACGAGGCATTTGCTTAAAATCAAGTGCCTGAAAGGGTTGAATTACACATTGTTTTTTAATTGGTTGAATTAGGAAGAGACTGATTGAAGATATTTTATCTTAAATGGGCTAATTATTTTATCACATAAATAAATATTAATACTGAAAATTGGAGAGCTTAAGGTAATTTTTCTTATTTTTTTTTTTTGAAGATGTGTTGATAAAAGGAGATATTTAATGAATCAATAACTGAGGCATACTAAATTTGACACAGTGGCTTAAATTATAATTTGCATTTAGTAAATTGTAAAAAGCTTATGCCAATTTAGTTGCAATATGCAAAATCCTTAACGAAATATTTGCTTAAATCAAATACTTAAAAGGGTGAGTTACACATTGCTAATTTTAATGATCAAATTTCATAGACATACTTTGTGACATAATTTATATTAATATCAAAGTTTGGAGAACGTGATGAGATTTTTTTTATATCTTAATACTAAAATGTTGAAAGTTATTATTGAAATTTGAAGTGTACAATGAGATCATCCCCCCCCCCCCTCATATCTTAGTACTGTAATGTAATGTTGAATGTTTAGTTTTTTAATGAATAAATATTACAGTTATACTAGAATGAGCACAGAGGCGTAAATTAAAATTAGCATTTGGGTAAATTGTAAAAATCTTGTGAAATTTTTGTGATGATGTGCGAAGTCCTTAACGAAGTATTTGCTTGGATCAAATACTTGAAATAGCTAGTTAGAGCATTGTTTTCTTACTCTACGTTAAATTTTCATTGATAAAAGATGCATATTTTTTATTAATGATTTTAGTTTTATAAAACAATTTAATATTTAAAATCGTCATATTTTGTATTATGTTAGTACTGCTTAAAATGAATTAAATAAATAAGTCAAATAATTGGCAAGATTTACAATTTACTTTTAAGTTTTTATTGATAAAATTAAATGTTCATAGTTTCCTTGAATATTCCTCAACTGCCATACCATATAAAAGTTTTCAACTACAATTATAACGAAAAGATGACGAATTTCATATTTATCTCTTCTTTTGGGAAACCGTAGAATAGTCAGTGTGCTTTAATATATTTTAATCACATCAGCTTAATTTTTAATACGATTTATGCTGCATAATTATACATGCAATTTTTTGCATAATCTTAGAAGGGTTAAAAATAAATAATTTACGAATTACAATAACTAAGAGACATTTCTAGAGATAAAATTTTTTTAATTTTAAGATCAACTGCAAGATACACTATAATATTACTTGAACATCAGCAAGATTAAAACATTAAGTATTTTGACACATTCACAGACGAAAGCATTTTGCTTTTTTTAAACATTTACAATTATATTTACTTTTGTGAAGCACTACTAGAATAGTCAGTATTCTTTAACACAGTATTATTTTTCTGCAAGGTTAGTAAAACAAGATCCAAGTGTGCAAAAATAATACGTCTAGAGATATTTTTTTTATGAACCATCACCAAAAAAATTATAAAATCTCTATTTTTAGAAAACATAATCAGTGTGCATGGTGATTTAACGAAGAAATTCCTTTGTTACTAATACCACAGTGGTATAACATTACAACGAAACATTATCGGAATATTTTTCGACAAGTGAGAAATAATTAAACACTGTTAAATATCACAACCACAATGTGATGCCCAAATTTCGATGACTTCCTATCGGCAAGTAATGTTTATTTATGCGTAATTCAGGTTTCGCAGGGCGTTAATTTTGGGCTTAGACGTATTTTTTTTTTTTTTGAAACGTGCTCCAGAGTCCATATTTAGAGAACTGATATAGATGGTGTCCATTAAACTCTAGGACTTCAATATTTTGGAGGCTTTAAATCAGCATGACGTAAACACAAGTCCACTTGAAGAAGAATCCATTGGGTGGTGTGTTATTCAAGTCGACGTTGAGACTAATTTTTGGAATACTCGAAAAATTTATATCATTATTCCAATGAAAATTTATAGAAATTTTAATCAAAATGTTAATTAAGAGTGAAATAAAGTTTCAGTCACTGCTTTTCTAATTATAAAACTCGATTTAAGTGTTTGTAATGAACTACATATATACAGGATAATCCAGTTTTACTATCCGAAAATATTTTGCCTTGAAAACCTCCAACAATTACTTCGAATTCCTCTATAATTCATGCAATTTAAAAAAAGTACCAATTCTCCTTATAATTCAAAATTTTCCTATATTTATCCCCATTAATGGACTCGCTGTCAAACTACATCGAAAATGCAGTGTTTTAAGTTTATATCTGTGTGGTCCAAATATTTGTATAAAGAAGAACTGCCGATGCTTGTATACCTTTAATTTTCTAATATTTCTTACGGGAATCCTTATGAGGATAGCGAGAGATTCAAAGCAATTTGCAAAATGTTTTTAAAATAGCCAAAATCTACAAGGGAAAAGAAAGAAAAAAAAAAAAAAACGGTGAAGTTTAGTTGTATTGTACCTTAATAGGATATTTTTACGTCAAGTTTTCCGATCATAGCCCACTTTCAAAAAAAAGTCTAAAACACAGTATATTGTATGAACGTTCATTACATCCGGTAATAAATATAAAGACAAATTTCATGGCCAATAACAATCGCTTCCAAAAGGTTCTACACAATTTCTTTTTAAAAAATAAATCGCGAAATGTTAGAAGAAAACGAACTTTAAGACAAATTTGAACGATTTTGGCAAATTTTTAACTGCGGCTACTGAGCTTCTAGATCTTTCGAGATCAGCTTCCACCTCTTGATGGTCCCGGGTTCCATCGGCTAAACCCACCGGCTGGTGGTTTCCCGGTTAAGCCGACTGATTCCATCAAGAGGCGGATAACTTCTCTCTCTGGACCCGGATAGCCATTATAAGTGGAGCATAACCTTTTCATCAGTTTGCATATCAAGTTTCCTCCCACCAGGATGTCAGGGCCAGTTTCAAAATATGTTATATTAGATGATAGGAACGCCCCTCGGTAAATATAGGGCGTATTTTGGTGTGGTGATATCATAATGAAACTCCTAAAAGGTTTAAAATAGTTTACAAGTAGGACTGAGCAAAAACGTTTCATACAAGCAATGAAGGTTCATTTTAATTTTCCTAATTACGAATTAAATTTTTACAACGCGTTCTTTAAGCTGATTAGAAACTGCAATTGAATATTTATTTATAGTGCACAATTGTTCTCATACGACGAATAACATAGCCCAATGATAATTCATCACTGGCGTCATTTAAAGACTTCAATATCCTGCTCGTTATTTTAAATCGCCCAATGAGCCTTACAAGTTCCAGCAAAACATCGCCCATCAACTCTCTTTAAATCGCGAAAATGTTAAGCCAAAAGCTAGTTTAAAAAATAACAGTATTAGCAAAACTGAATTTAAAATTGGCGTTGACTAAAAAATATTTAACTTGCAGTAGCTAAAGGACATTTTAAGAAGTGTCAGCTACCCAAGTTTTGTTTTAAAAGTTTCTATTAGTATAGTTTTAAAACTGGTGTACTGTCACACGGATTGGGAAATTATTTGTCCTTCGTAAATGTAGAGTGTGTTTCTGCAAAATATTAATCTAAAAATGCAAGTTCTCACATTTCCCACATTGAATCAATTTCAAATAGCTAAAAATCCAACAACGATTGTTTGGAATAGTCTTCTATAGTGCTTTACTAACCACGTCAAAAGGCATTTCCATTGCATCTATTCAATTTTAACCATGGAATGAAACACTTATCACAAATATCATTTATTCTGTATCAAGTGTAAGTAATCAGCACAAGTTGATAATTTTATTTTTTATTTTCGGACACGTCAATTGCGTTTGAATAACCGAAATATCAACTATGAATTTAGTATCATAAAATCAATCGTATCTATATATTTAATAGGCAATACGTTTTTTGGGGTTAGTCCGTCCGCCTAAACTGCTCAACCAATTTCAATGATCAAGGTGTCATTTTAAAGGAAATAAGCTGTAGATTTGCCAAAACGTCCCAAAATAATTTATTAACATTTTATTAATTAGTTAAATTTCAATATTTTCCATCATTAAGCTACTACAAAGCCTCAATGATTTTGAATATATGAATGGCAACATCCTTACGTATGTAAGGATTGCTAATTTTAAAGCTTTTTTTTAAACTCTTCGTTTCAAAGTTGATTTTTTCTGTTTTTCTGAAGCATTTTTGTATTACAGTAATTATTATTTTGAAGTATTTCTATCCAGAAAATACCTCGCGTTGGACATCGTTCTCTAACGGGGCGACGTGAACGAAACAATCACTCTCGGCGTAATACGTATGTTGGCGGATAGTATATTTAACTTTCTATTATGAAACTTGCAATTTGGGTGTTTTCTCTATTAGGCCTTACATTAAATTTATAAAAATTTGGTTAAATTTTTTATGGCTGGCAAACCTATTCGAGCGCAGCAAGATGTTTTAAACACGCAGCGAGGCGTTTGGGGGTTGGCGAGCGTTAGCGAGCAGGGGGTGAAGCCCCCTAGTCTCACTTTATTAAATAAGTCTTAAATAATATTCAAGAATTATCAAGCAAAAGAAAAAATATATATTCTTGTTGAATCCTTTGTCACTCCACATTCTTTAAAAAAAAAAGTTACTTCAAAACTTCTTGATGAAAACTTACATTTTTGTAATTTAAAAATTTAATTGTAACAATGCCCTTTTTTTTTAAGTGAAAGGTTTGAAAATTCTTAGCAATATTAACGGACACCTAACGTGTTCTCGTATTGTTTAGTCTATTAAAAAATCAAGAAAAATTTTCACTTAAGTCAGATTACAAATAATCCTACGACGTAAAAGCGAGGACAGATTTCAAGTATAAGAATGAGAATGCAATACCAAAGTTGAGGTTTTGTTATGTCATTACCGTAAATATTTTGGGAAACAAATAACTTATATGTGAAATACCTTATCAACATTATCTTTAGTGTTTCACGATTGAGATAAAAACATTGCCGCTTAGCATTCAACTTACGAGTGCAATATTATACTTAAATTAGCAGTGGAATTTAGAAATAATTAGTGAAAAGTGTGCAGTTTTAAAGATCAAACTCTTAATCGTGACTTTTTAGGGACAACTAAAATGGACAATCTTAAAATTGCTTAAAGACCAGTTTCAAATCAAAATTATTGCTAAATGAAAAAAACTAAAGGAAATAAATTTTAACTAGTAGTAATATTGTGCTAACCATTTTCTTTTGAGACGATCGTCCAGATGTTATTGGTATATTATATTCAATTCAACTATTTTTTTTTTTAACTTTTCGTAGTTTTCCTTTTTTAAATATCGATGCTGTTAAAAGTTTGTAAGAAATTGAACTAAGTAGGAATTCCAACAGTGTCAGAAAATTAATTAGTACAGTAAACTGGTGAGACAATTTGAAGGAAAGTGAAAAAATACATCGGTGCAATTGTTCAAAAGAAGCGAGGGACTATTCTAGCCATAAAAGCAAGTTTTCCACACACATTATAAATGATTTGTAACTTGAGCACTTCAAGTAACCAGCAACTGCCGCCATGCTATTCAAATAAGAAACCCAGGCCGTAAGAAATTGAGAGCACAAAAAAAAAAAAAATAATAATAATCTATGTGGCATGTGGTTCTCAGAGAAAAAAGATTTTTTTCTTTTAATAAAAGAGAAAATATTTTATTTAATATAACTCAAGCTAAACGCCAGTTAATGTGTTTTGCTATTAAAAATTTCACAATGGCTAATATAAAAGCCATCTTTATTAATTTATGGAGAATTTTGTTCTTGAGATAGAAAAGGATCCAAAAACATACGCGAAGTAGAAAACAGATCTGATTAACTTTTAACTAGAAACAACGTTTCAAAAACCTTTCGTATTAAACAACCTTGAAATTGGCGTTTAAATAACATTCATCTCTAAGAAAGTTGACAAAAGTTGTTACTTTTAATAGTGTCATCATATTATTCGGCTAAAACTCCAGTAAACTGCTGCAGAAATACGTGTTTTCACTGTGCAATAAATAATCCATTTTACAAAAACATTGGGTTTCATAACAATCCAGACGTCTGTACGTAAAATATATAAGGATTGTCTGAATACGGAAAAAAAATTTTTTTTTAAAGATTTTTTAAATATTTGTCCGCAAATTTTCAAATTCATTTTATAAGTTAAGAAAATTGTGACTTTTGAAGAACTATTAATAAATTAAACCTGTGTCCATCCCATTATATGAAAGTCATTGGCATTTCTTGCATGCAATAATCGTTAGATTAAAAGTAAGCGAAGCAAAATGCTCCATGCAAAACAGATGGTAGAAAATAAACCACTCGAATGAAGCGGCTAAAAGTGGTATTGGAGTAACTGTTTTCTCATGAAGTAATGAAATGCTACTACATACGAGATTCAACAGTAACACAAAAAAATCAACTTAAGTGTTTTAGTGTTCGTGAGACCCAGAGAAATAAGCTTGAAAAGTGCCCCTTCGTTTACTTGAAACTATGTATGGTTTGGAAAAGTAACGCGAATCCAAATATGCAATAAAATTACAATTTTGAATTATATTGAATTTTATTCGACACGCCTTAAGCATGAGAGGCGATTTTTTCGACCCAATGTTGATCGAATAGTTTGTTTGAACGTTCAACATGGTCAAGTTTAGAATTGTAATTGGAAGAAATTTTTTGGCTAAAGTGAAGCCCTACTTTACAGCAAAAGAGATATATTCCAGGAATATGAGAAAATTTCGTATGGCAGTAAGCCTAGAAAGCAAAAACCTCATAAACACATTCATGCAAAGCTCATAAACGAGATGTGGGTTAACTATAATCACCATTGTAAGTCCACGTTTGTGCAAGCGGCTCCAAAAATACTGTCCTTGTGAGTGAAGTAATCTTTAATATGTAAAAGGGTAAATGTGTAAAAGGGTTCAGCCAAAAAATACAATTAATAAAAATAAAACTACATATGAAAATTATTAGCTCCCCGACATTTTCTGTGCCCACCCACCTCCCCCCCCAAAAAAAAAATATTGGCAAATCTACACAGGAATTGGAACAAGGAGAAGCTGAATACTTCTTATTAAAAACTCACTTAGGTATGAAAATATTTAAATTAGCGACTCAAGATTAGGATCATCCAGTCCTACCAAAAATTCAAAAGATAATTTTATTTATATAATATGCAACTGAATATTGTTTAATAAAAACACCTATTGAATTTTAATTGGAGCATAAACAAACATTAGAAAACAGAGTTCTGGCTTACTTCACACCATTTGCGCCTTTAATTATAAGTGAACATTCTAGTAACTCACATAACATAATTAATAGAGTTCACAAACAATATATTAAATAACAATTAAAGTAATAAAACTATTTCTAGGCTGCCCTTGTAATACCTATTTGAATTCTTGTTAAATAATGATAAATTTTTACTGAGAAGCATAGACATATTATAATACACGACTTACAGGGGCATCTTTGATTTTGGACGAAAGGCACTATTTTATAAATTAAAATGCACTATAGCATAGTTTACAACTGGAAGAACATCAATTCGCAATCATTCAGTCCAACCAGGTGGTCAAGAGAGTAATTTTAAGGATTATTGTTCTCAAGCTTTTCTTTACAAACGTTCAACGAAATATCATTCCGTTTTCAACTCTATATGATTTAACACCAATTTCCTTGAAACATACTCTGTGTTTTTAAAAAAAAAAGAGAAAAAAAAAAAAACTTAATACAGAGTGCAAGAAAAGAGCACTGGATATGTTTCTCAAATTGCATATAATAATACTATTTTAAGAATATTTCCATTTAGGTATTACACCCACTCGTAAACTATTTAACTGAACAGAAGCAATCGGAGAAAGATTCATTTCATACTAAGCCAGCAATAAAAATAATGATGTTTCAATTATTGTATTTCTTTTAGATGCAAGAAAAACAAAAGCTGAGCGAGTATATATTTTAAAATTAGATAACACACAAAAAAAATTTAAATGATTTTAAATTAATGATTTGCACACAATGGTTTTATTTCGAAAATTTATTTTATAGTGCTTGTGTAAAAATATGTCCACATATGTAGAATTTATCGCAATTAATACGAAACTTGGGTAAATGCAATTTTTAATCTTTTTTAAAACATACTGGTTTTGTTTCTTAGAGGTCAGAACTATGATTTAATGTACTCTGACAGGTTAAATTCATTTTGTTTCTTGTTGCTCACCAAAAAACTTTAAACTAATAGAAATTTTTAAAATCCACCATGTAATAAGTGTACATTATCTTAAGCTTCTGGTAATTCTGAAAGATATAATTTTGTGGAGAGGGGGGGGGGGAGTGCTAGAATCACTAACAACTTAATATAGAACAATAACTTTTATGGGTCCATGCTCGATAAAAAAATTACAATACTCAGTAAATTTCTAATTTACACCCATATTTGATTCGTTAGTTTACAGTTAATTCTCCACTAATATTTTATTTTTCTGACTTAAAATAGTCTAACTAGGGAACTTCATCTACTTTATGGCTTTTCTGTTATACGTGCCTGTATTATTTATTACACGCAAAAAAATGTATAGTATGCATGAAATAAATAATAGCGGTTGATCACAAAACGTTTCAATTAAAAACATAATAGTTTTCATAGACAACATATTACACAACAATAGAAGTAACAAAAATTAAACTTTTAGGAAAATGCATCTAAATACTCAATAATGTTCATTACTGTCTACCCATCAGAGATTCATGCCAAGAAAGATTTGTGATTGAACATAATGTGAACGAATTGTTATTTGTTGCACCAGAAATAATAAAAAATTACACTTATTTCTAACTTATTTAGCGTGAGTATGATAAATGCACACGTGGTTATATAAACATTATATTTTAACTAAAAAAGTTCTATCAGAGAAATTTGAAGCATAACAATTGAAATTTCACCTTAACAAAGTTTGCAATGAAAACAAAATGTTCCATAAGAGGGGGGGGGGGGATAAAGATTTGTTCAAGTGCTTGGGGTGGTGCTTTAAAACTTGGGAAACAATTCCCTTCAACATTCAAATTTGAAACCAAATAATAACAATTTTATGTTAGACAGTTTTCAATGAAAACGAAAGGTTTTGCGTGAAGGGCTTTCTGATTTAAGTATTTTTTTTTTTTTTTTTTAAATTTTAAATCATTATCTTTTTTTTTTACAGTGTTCGAAAAAGGATGTATACAAACAACACTGAATCATGAAGCATAGCATTTTTAAATTAATGTAGAAAGAAAACTACAGGTACAAGGTGAGGTAAATTTAAATATACATTTACCATTTAAGATCGTTTATCACATGCAGAAATTACACAGAATTAATTATTTTTATGTAATTATGTGGCATGTAGAAAGGCGTCACAATGTTTATTAGTTTAATATTTTATTCATCTAGTGTAGAATCAGGAAAAAAATTATGCGTTTTCAGTAAACTTTTTGCAATTGGTACTTTAATACGGAATCAATTTTATTTGGACCTTTAATTCTATATATACTTATTATTTTTTACTTTTTTCTGTATTTCAGATCACGCAAGTTTTCGCTAAGTGTTCTTTAAGTGTGATGCACGGCAGCAGTTACAAAGTATGCTACAAGAAATTGTTCGGAAAGAACAACCTATGCACGAAGCAAAAGGTACAATTTTTTTGTGATGAAAATTAAACC
The DNA here is from genome assembly GCA_963978545.1 of Linyphia triangularis. Taxonomy (NCBI): domain Eukaryota; kingdom Metazoa; phylum Arthropoda; class Arachnida; order Araneae; family Linyphiidae; genus Linyphia; species Linyphia triangularis. The sequence continues at coordinate 5,493,588 of OZ021727.1, forward strand.
TGTTTTTTATTGTATCAGGGATTTACTCAACTCACAAAATGCACTTATTGTTTCCATATTCGTTACGGCTTTTATATTAACTTGTGGGTAAATAAAAATATACAAAATATTCTTTAATGTCTTGTTAGGAGTTAATTTTAAAAAAATTTATGTAAATTTGTAAAGGTAAATGACATGAATATAAATGTTTTTTATATGCGTATTGGTTAAGGAGTGCAACAGAGATCACAGAACTCATTAAATGTCGCAAAAGTGAACTCTTATACAGTATGAAATTTTTTGTAGAATAAATCGATTTAGAAATTTCTTTTCTAAAAACTATTTTCTAATAGAAATTAATCTATTCAAATCATTTTCAAAAGAAAATAATTCATATTTAGTGAAAGAAATATATTATTTGTACGAAAGATCTGTTTATGTTCTAAAAATGAATCAAATACTTGGATATGAGAACGAATTTCTCTTTTGCAATGTTCAGTTTTTTAAAAAAAAAATTAGTTTAGGAAATGATTAAATTTAAGTAAATGCTGCTATGCATTAAGTTATTACATTTCATCGTGCAAGAAAAGCATACAGAATTCTGTTAATATTAACACAATAAAACATCACTCAATAATGATACATTGTAAGAAAAGATCACTCAAGTATGGTACATTGTCTTAACATCAGAGAATCGGTACATGAATAAACAACTACTCGAGCAAATTCAAGCATATATCATCAGCTCTAACGCTTTTCACACATTTTGAATTTTGGAAACTCATTAAATACATACATAATATTATGTTAATTGTTTTAAGCTTCACCGTAGTATCCAAATTAACCAAGAACGTTGAAAAAAGGATTAAAAATATGAATTTATCAAACTGAAAAATGTCCATTGAAGTGTATTTTATTTAGCTCCATTTTTATTAGAATTGTTGTGGAGTAAATTGATTAGGCAAGCTGTAAAACTCTTAAGATTTATATTTGGAGGACTTGCTATAATTAAGTTTTAGTTCCCATATTTTTAATGCAATTAATTACGTTAATTTGAAATATTTTAGAAGTAGTAAAATATATGTATTTCCACCTTATATCCTGCTGGCCTAAAACAAGGTTGGAAAATGTGTGTTCAGTGTAGAGTGAAAATTAAAAAGGAGCTACTATTCTTGGTCAGGAAATTTAAAAAATGTATAGTTTTTTTTTTTTTTAATAGTAATTCCCAATTGTGCCGTATTTTTTTTTTTTTTATTGCAAGAATGCAGTTATTGGAAAATGTCGTAATGTCGCTGGGTTTATGCTTCGATGGTGCAACATTTTATTTTCCGAGATTTTTATTAAATCGAACAATTACTTAAGTACTTAATAAATACTTGTACTTCTGAAACCAAATTTATGTTCAAATTCTTAAACAAATAAAAATGCTCATTTAACTGCAGGAGACGTCAACAAACAGAATTTATCTCACAAGAATACCTAAGTTGGATGTTGAGTGAATTTTTTTTTTCATACATGACTTTTAAAATTTAACAATTTATGTCTTGTAATGCAAGTTGCATTTCTAATGCAGGGTTTCAAATCTTAGCTGACCATAAAAAAAAAAAGTTAACGCAAGGAAGCTATTAGGAAATAAACGTTATGCTGATAAGTCTTTAATTTTGATTTAAATTAGTGATTTTTTTTTCATAATTTTGTTTCAATTATTGACATCCTGGTTAAAAAGAAAGAGTACTTGCGGCTGTAGCAAAGCTTATGTAAAAAAAAAAAAAAAAAAGAACAAATTTAATTGTGACTCAACTGTGTTTCGGTCCAGCAATTTTATTTAATGAACTTGTGTAGGAAAATATCAGAATAAGGGTTTTTGAGTACAACAAAGTCATTTCAACATTATGTGGGGTAGTTCGGATGGACATCAGAGAGCATTGCTCTCCAACTTTAGTATTAGTTATTTTCTGCAATTTTTAAAGTTTTAAATTAAGAAACATGTACAATTTGTCAGTGAGAGAACAATGGGGGGATGGTTAAGTGTGCCTGTTTCCCTCCCCGATCTTGTCATACGGATATATTAGTGGAATTGGAATATTCCATAAATTCTGACATGTAGGCCAATTATTCGAAGCGAAAAGTAACGATTGCACTAATTCGTCCTTTTCGAACAGAGTGCTATTGTGTGTCCGCTACACAACCACAATATGCATACAAAATCAAATATCCCAAGAATGTACTATTCATTGTATAATAGGGATATTTACACATTATATTCTCATTTTAAAACAATCTTCTTTCTCTTTAAATAACGGGATCGTTTTCCTTCGCTCACGCTCGTATTTCCATGGATCGAGTAGCAAAGTGTGACATCTTTTTTGCCCAATTAAGAAAGCTTACCCATTCCATCACAAACTTTTAATTAAAAGGACCCATTTTAGTCCAAGTAATTAAGAAAAACCCGGTGTATAGTCCAAGTGTGAAATTATAGCCCCCAAGAGCCAGCGGCGTACGCAGGGTATGGATTAAGTTGGAAGTGGACTCCGATTTTCCAAGAAATTACTTTCCAAGACTTAATGCAAATGATGCATGCATTAAGGGGGTGCGATACCAAAAATAAAACTTTATTTTACAAATATTTTTATTCCCAAAATTCATCTTATGTATAAGATTCTATTTATACCTCTATGATATTTTTTTTTTTTAAATATTATATTTGTTTATTTTTTAAAAATTAGGAACAAAGTAAAATCCACAATAAATTATGTTTAAGCGTTTTTATATAAGTCAAGAAAAAAAAATTAAAAATTAAAGGTTTTAGTAATACATAATTTAACACATCACTCATTAAGTCTCCGATCATACACATATGTAGCAACAATGTTGACAGACCCGCATGATTTCCGGTTAGTACCAATCCTCCTACGGTGCGAGTCAAAATTTTATGACATTCTGACAATTAGTTTACAGGTTACAGTGTTTTTAGTAACCCCAGCTTTTGTAATTTTCAATACAATGGATATAAAGAATTTCGTGTGTTGATTAAACATTGTTTTTTTATGGGGAAAAATACTGTTGAAACCAAACAATGGTTTTATAAGCTTTATGGAGACTCTACACTAGGGATGCTGAATTTAAGCACGAGGTTGTACAAACACCGATAATGTTAAACACTCTGGTTTTCCAAAATCGGCAGTAAACATTAAAAAAAAAAAAAAATCCACAAAATAGTTCTGAAAGTTGCGTGAGATACCTAAAACCTTAAAGATATCAGAAGGTAGTGCGTTTACAATATTACACGAAAATTTGAGCATGCGTTAAATTGCTTTCGAAGTGGGTGCTGCGTTTGCTCACACCGGACCAAAAACAACAACGCGAAGACGAATCAGAGCGCTGTTTAGAGCTGTACAAGCGAGGGAGAAAAAAAGAATTTCTTGAGTCGGTATGTGACAATGGATGAAACACGGATTCATTACTACACACTTGAAGTAAAAAACCGTCAGCTAAGTGGACAACAACTGGTGAAGGTCGTCCAAAGCGACCAAAACTCAGAAGTCTGTTGGCAAGGTTATGGCATCCGTATTTTGAGACGCACATGGTATTTTGTCATCTACTATCTTGAGGAATGTAAAACTATCAATGGCGAATATTACAAGGCCTTATTGGATAGTTTCAGTGTAGTAATCACACAAAAAAAAAGAAGCCTCACATGCAAATGAAAAAAAAGTGCTGTTCCACCAAGACCCGTGATACAAGTCGATGAAAACGATGGTTAAATTAAATTACGTTTTCTCACACCACTCTCCAGATCTGACCTCCAGCGGTTACTGGCTCTTTTCATACATTAAACAGATGCTCCAGGGAAAGACATTTGGCTGAAATGAAGAAGTGATTGCCGAAACTGAGTCCTATTATGAGAGCAAAGACAAATTGCTCAACAAAAAAGGCACCGCCGAAAAGTTAGAGGAGAGTTTAAATGAATGTATCACTCTTGAAAAAGAGTATGTGTTGATGAATTAATGAATGATCAAATTGATGAATCAAATTTCTAAAAAAAAAATCTTAGTTAGACCAGATACTTATTGAGTAATGTGTTACATAAAGAAAATATTGTCTTCACAGAATTTTGATGAGTAAGTTGGAAAAAGAAATTTTAAACATCGAAGTTAAAATATTGAAATTGGTACTTCTTTTTCATGTTACCTATTACACTAATTGTTATATTTTAAAACAGAATTAAAAAACATGAAATTCTGTGACGACAAAATGTTTAGAACTATTTAAATAAAATGCTCCAAAAATTTGAATAGCCAATTGTTAATGTTCTGGAGATGCATCAATTTGAATTTGCAACATCTGTGAAAATCTGTGTGCTCGAAAAACGCACTTTAAGCAGACGTTTCAAATGCGCTACGCCCATTAGTTACGTTTAACTAACAGGTAATTTCTAATCACTGTTCTAATCAGGCGTTTTAAAAACCGGAGGAATAAGAGAAAAACGTCATTCTATTCAGAAAAGAGGAACTATTTTTTAAAAAAAAAAAATTTTATATGAAATTTTGGTACTGCACCCCCTTAGTATTTTCATTGAAAAAATTTAAGTTGTTATGGAAGCTTTCATTTCCGAATGAAAGATTCAAAAAGCATTGCAGCGGTGGAAGAATCAACTGGTGTAAACAGGGTGCCCACAAAAGATTGCCACAGTTTTAAAGGGATTAAGTAATTCCTCCTTACATAATGCTTTCTTATGTTTATTCATATTTGTTTTAATCTTGGAAGGAGTTATACACCCTTCTCCTAGGAGAGAGCATTAATTTTGTCACGCTCAGAGAAAGGGAGGGAGCTTGTCCAATGTGATGGACCGTGACAGTGGGATAATCATGACGTAACAATTATTCTTTAGTGAGAAACATTTCATCTACTTTGTCTTTTTCAATTTAAAGTTTTTTTAAACAAAATAGCTTCAGACTGAGATTATTTGATTAAGAAAATAACAAGTTGGACATTTATGCTATTTATAACATTTAAACTTTCCTAAATTATATATATAATTTTTAAATTTTTAAATAGTGTGAGGGGGGGGGGGGTAAAAGTAATTCCATTAATTTTATAAATCAAATGTAACTATGTGTGACATGAAGAAGAGTGGAGTAAAAAAAAAAAGTCACAAATTTGCATGACGTAATTTATGTAAGCTCTCCCCCCCCCCCCGAGCATATTCCTGCGTACGCCACTGCTCATCCAGTCATATCTCAGTAAATGTATCTCCCACGCCCTCCTTCCGAGTTGCAACTCGGACATATTCCGAACATTTCATTCTCACGATACCACCTTCAATGGCATCGGAAAACTCATCCGGGAAATCCACGCAGTCCTTGTTCCCAAACATACCCGCCCTTTTCCCGAAACGCGTTTCGGAATTCGTCCGAAATCATCATTCCGGAAATGCCCCCCTCCTCCCTTTTTTTTGTCCTCCGAAAATCCGTGCTTAAGAGCATTTTTACGCGCTGTTACGCCCGAACTGGTATCGAGTACAAAACGATGCGTTGGAAGCGGCTGCGACGATGTTTCCGGGAGTCGAGACTTTTTACGGGATATGCACGATGATCGGAATTGGACGGACATCAAATTCGGTGTGCGTTGCGCACTGTGCGTATTACAACCGAACGAGAAGCAAACGGTTAAGATTCGAAACAGCTGTATCTGAATTCGGAGAACGAAGTTTTTGAACCTTTTAAAACTGAAAGAGGTGACTGTAGATTTTTGTACTTTATTGACCACCGTCCGAAGATTTCAGTGAGATCTGGAGAACTTATTTTGGTGAAGCAGGTTTCGGTTTGGCCGGAATGTTCTGGCTGACCAATAAAAATGAGATGAAGGAGGATCGTAAGAACTCATAATATTGGTTTAAAATTTTGCTATTTCAAAAACTTTTACAGACTGGCAAAGGCTCATGCAAAAAAAAAAAAAAAAGTATTTATAATTTGAGATATTACGACATTTCTTTAAAAAAAATTTAAAAAATAAAAAAACATCCTTAAGAATTTTCAAAAATAATTTAAGTTAAACGAATGCAACTGCAAATTTAACAAAACAAAAAGTAACAAGAAAAATTCTAAACAAAATATTAAGTAGAATCTGAGAAAAAGGTTTGTTTGTATATGAGAAAACAGAATTTAAAGAATAAAAATGTGTATGCTTTTATTGCGGCGTTTTTTCTAAAAACTATTAAAAAATACTTGCAATGTTGTCCACTAAATTACACCATTTTGTTGACAACACTTCAAATACTGACAATTAAAATTTGGAATTACACTAAAAACCTCAAAATGGAAACCTGAAATACGAAACTGAAGGAGCAAAAGATTTATGTTTGCATTAACCTTATATTCCTTTAATAAGAATGAACAAAGCTGATATATTACGTCATCGACGACAGAAATTGTCTAATTAATGACAATACTCGGTTAGTATCTGCTGTCCCTAAAATATAGACACATATCGAAAATGGCATTCCAAACTCAAGTGCAATACATATACTCGTAGAAATGAGTAATTTATTATTATTTATAAATTTGATCAAATTTATTACAAAAATTACATGGCAATCATTAAAGAAGATCTAATAATTTCAGACACTGAAAAATTAGCTGTCACATAAATTTAGACATAGTTTGATATTCAATCAGGGAAAAAATATATTTTTAATATTTCTATAGTTTAACTTCATTATTTTTCACAGATGATTTCATATTCATTAACAATTCATCAAAATAATATTATGGCATTAGAATATTTTTTTAGTTTATTCTTGAATTGCTATTTAGTGTTTTCAAACTTTCATCCTAATGGGGGGGGGGGGGGGAGAGGGAAAAAAAAAGGGGGGGGGGAACCTTGAAAGGGGAGGTTACCAACGATTTCAATATCCGAAAACCATTTCTAAGATTCTAAACCTATGTTTTAGAAGAGAATTTTTCTAAAACGTGACAAATAATCAAATAAACGATGATCTCATAGAAAAAAAAATTAAAACACTTCTACGGGATAACAGAATGATAATAAGCATCTAGCCGAAGTATCATTTTGATTACATAAAATGACTAGGTATAGAAGAACAAGACACACGGAAGAATAAGAAAGTTGGGAAGAATAAGAAAGTTGGGAAGAATAAGTAATGGCGAAGAAGCCAGGTTTAAAAGCACACCATAAAAAAAAAATACGACCGAAATAGGCAAAGAAAATCAAGTTTTTGTTGATAAATACGCCTCTGCCATATTTAAGGATAACAAAAAAATTAAATTTAGATAACGAGATGGTAGGATCTAAGGAATGAATCCAAAAAGTTTTTTTAGCAACAGAAGTTGGAAGGCCAAATCCAACTTGGGGGTGGTATTTGTTAAATGATATCATTTGAATGACAAATCGATTGTTTGAAGTGACAAAAATAAATGCAAAATTTCTAGAAATTGTAAGTATCCATGAAATATAAAAGATATTTCCATAAGCATAAAACACATACAGTAGTGAAACCGTGTGGTGTGCAGTTCAATGTTCCCATTCTTATTGAAGAAAAAAAAAATCAAGAACTTACAAGGATCTTTATATGAAAATTCGAGGACCTTTTCATGAAAATTCAAGGACCATAAAATTACATACTTTAGGCATTATAATATAAAACGGCGGTTGAACAAAAATATAGGCGGAAATTATCGGTGGTCGCTAAAAATTCAAGGACTTACGAGGACAAAATTTCATCAAAAAAATTTCAAGGACCGTGGGAACCCTGAGTATTTAAGGTTACTTAGAGGAATTACTTTTTTGGATGTTCAGAACTAAGATATTATATTGCTGGGAGAAAATATATTCCTTAGGTTTTCTCAACGTACTTAAATTGTGACTTCTCTTTTCCTCGACCACTGTATACTATAATAACCTTAAAAAATGATTGAGCTGTTTCCAATTTCGTTTATCTAACAACACAAAGTGCAATTATAAAAAAAACTATTCGTAAAAAGCGGAGGTGTTAGAATGACATTTTTCACTTGTGTCTATATTTTAGGGATGCACCGCAAATAACTGTAGAGAGTTAACGAATTTAAAGAGGAGAATTTCAGTTGCTATTTGTGAATAATTGCCAGAATAAATTGAGTGTTCATAATTTTGATAGTTAACTAAAACTTAACCATTAGAATTTATAAGCAGGATCTTTCCGGCAAACCAAAACCTGCTCCATTAAAAGGTTCTTAACCATTGATATTTATCTACATTTCATTAAAAATTCAGGCTGATATTCGGCAAAGAATAAAAATCTACAGCCACCTCTCGACCTATAAGAAAAGGGACAGCGCTTCGAAGTTCAAGTGGTTCGAAATGAGATGAGAAGGCTAATAACAGCTGTTCTTTCAAGACATTAAAGCAATACTTATTTTGTTGGTTCCATTTTCCGTGTAGATCAGAAAACCCAACTCTAAACTAAGGTGTTTCAAAAGAAACCCCTCCGATACTTACCTCACAAATCCCAAGTATCCTTCTATTTTACAACAAAGCAAATATAAACAATTAATACAGGGTGACCACAAAATTCAGGAAAAAAAGTTCCCTGATAATTTCCTGATTTCCCTGATAGATTTCTAAAAAAATCCCTGATTCTAGGGCACTCTTTATTTTTCAAATTTCCCCAATTTTCTTAGGGTTTTCCAGATGTCTCGACACCCTGATCAAATAGAACATGTATGCTAAAAAGATAATATGCAATTTTTTAAAAAATAGTTTTTCTAGTAATGAAAAGTTCCCTGATATTTCCCCGATTTCCAGGTTTTCCCGGTTCTGTGGCCACTCTGTAATACATTTATCCCTCACGACGAAAATGTAGAAGATTTTGTAAAAATATTGTAGTATATTGAAGATAGGGTAAGGTGGAGTAAAATGGCTAATGCATACACTCATTACTAATAGCTAAACTTTTAGCAAATTTCTTAACAAATAATTGCCAACACTTGTCAGTATACAAAAAGAATTTTAATGAGAGTGAAGAAAAACCTATTTCTTCTGTTCAGCTTTAAATTCTACCAATATTTTTTAAAGGTTTCTTACTAAAAGCTAAATGATAAGTTCAAAACAAATAAGAAATTTGAATATTCATTTATCGTAATGGGCCAAGGCAAAGAACGATCCGAGTCCCTTTTTTTTTTTCGAAAACGAGATTATAAAAGATACTTTAACCGCACGAAGTCCTCTAGCAAATAAATATCAATGAACGTGAGATTTTAAGGGTTTTAGATAGCCGAGTAAAGAACGATCATGGTCAACGCGGCTCCCAGCGAAAACGATCAAACCAGAACAAAATTTTACAATACTCAATTGTGTGCCAAAAACAAAATTTTTAATATACTAAATAAACTATTGTTCTTTGTTTCCATACAATATCAACATTTTTCATTTACTGAGACTTGAAACTAAAAATCAGCTTTTCTGGAAAATTGAGAAAAACAGACACTGATCGTTCTTTGCCGTAAAGCTTCAAATATTTTATGCAGTGAGGCAAACTGGATATAGATTTGGCTTAGTAAATTGGGAATCTTTTATGGCTAATATAGGTTGGAGTAATTTATTTTTTAGATCTAACTTAAGAAGAGAGAAATAAGTATAACTTCTTTTAGGTATTTTCACAGACATTTATATAATCAAAGTTAAGGAAGAATTTTAATACAATATTTATACCCAGATTTTATATGTGGAAACCCTACAAGCTAATAATCGTTAGAAAAAGTTATAAATGAGACACAAAATAAGAACTATATGCATAAAATTCAATAGAAAATTTAAAACAGGAGGCCGTCCACAAATGGAAGAGGTAAAAAATAAGATGTAAAACTTTTGTAACAAGTGGGAGCGAAGAAATTACAAGTATGACATCAAACCTATAAATAAATTTACATAGAACCAAAACTACAAACAAAACAAAAAAAAAAATCTCGAAAATATACATTTGATTTTAAATCGTATTGATCTCAAAAATTTGTAAAAAAAAACTAAGTTTTAACTATAAAAGAAAAGTAGCACAACAATGTATTTTATACTCGTTTAAGAACCACTTTTAGAACCTTTTATTATTATTAACAGCTAACACAGCAAAACATCAAAATTACAAATTCCTCTCATTGTTATGCTTAGAGTATTAATGCTTTAAAATCCATTTTTCTCCACCATGGTACAAAATAGGTATTAGAAATACAATTATAAGTATTAATATTATTTTTTGATTAAAAGATATTGTATACACTCTCATGACAATGGAAGAAAACCTAATGTCAAAATTTAATAATGAAAAATTCCAAGAAATCAAAGTTTTACAAAAATAATTTTAAAAAAAGCACAAATCTTACACCATCAACGTTATAAAGTAAAAAGTAGAATAATTATTGACTTAGTACTTATAGGATTGAATTATTAATTAAACACTGCCATTTATGGAAAAATTAAAAAATTAATTCTTAGTATTAACGCAAAGTTAATCAATTTTTAGAATTGGTGAGCAAAGTTTTTATTAGACCTTCCTTTCATTTCGAACCACTTCAACTTCAACAAATTTCACAAAAAGCAGTAAAAAGCAGTCCATTATATAAAAAGTCATACCCTATATAAAAAAGCCACCTTATAAACATAGAATTTCTTTTAAAGAACATATACATATTAAATGCACTAAGGGAATCAAAAGAAGAGTCTAAGAAGAAGAGTCTAAGCCAATAAGAGTCCAACTGATAATTTGTAATATCTCAAAATAATCTAAGAATAAAATGGTTATATATACGACAACGATATATCAAATGTTTTACCAATTTAAAAATTAAGAAAAAAATTATACCTTAATTTTAACTTATTACCTTTATATATTTATAATTAACAAATTGCATCCTTTTATGGAAATTTTTATTTATTAATAAATCGAGGAAAGCTGATTCTTATGGCTTCTACTCCTATATAAAAAGGTCAACTTACCCACCGGAACCTGCAACCATCCTTTCTTCAAAGACATACCTAATGAGGAAATTTCCATCTTAGAATCTTCTCGATCGATCACAGACATAGATCACAGATGTAGCCCCAAAAGATGGTACCACCTTAAATAGTACAAAGGGAATTAATTAAAACCAGCAAATGAGTCATTCTTCTGTAACAGTTAACATTTAAATAGTATTAAAACATTTTTTTAAAAAGAATATCATAAGTTTATGCTATATATTTTTTTATTTTTTTTCATTATTTAGGCTTTATACAACGAGAAAAATTGCCAGCAATGCAAAAAATATTCATTATAACTAGAATTTTTTTTTTTTATATAATTTCCTATGTCATGAGACAGTGGTGGTCATCATAAATAACCTCATTTCAAAAATTGTATAAAGTGCTAATTAAAACAACAAAACAATTCAATTTTAAAATTTAATTACAATAGTAGTGGGTACTGTTAAACTTATATCTATTTCAGTTATATTTTGAATAAATAACAAGAAATCATTATCCTGGTTTGCTGTCAGTGTTGTTTTTTTATTTGCCAGGACAATGATGAAACTTGTATAATTAGAAGCTGGCACATTCTGTTTAAAAGTATATACTTTCTAAAAATTAACTTTAAAATGTATACGAAATTGTAATATAAATAATTTTCTACTGTCCCAAGTATTTTTTGTAGAAGTCAGTAAAATGATTCTAATTAAAAATAACTCTGATGGCAAGGAACGCCACACTTCCAGAAATATGAAAATGATACACATTCAGAATAATTATTCATACAGTTTACTAAAGATATAAAAGTTGTGTTTTAAAAAGAATTGACACAAAAAAATGGAACGTAGCTACTATCCATAGTTAAAATATTGAGTGTAATACAATATGCCAAGACAATTAAATTTTTTTTTTCAGTGACTAATATTTTTTATTTTTCCTGTAATGAAAAAACTAGCTGAAAACCCCCTCGCTACGCAAAATCGAGCTCGCTTCGCTTGCTGAAAAGTTCATTGACATATTCATAATTAAAAAAGAACTAAATAAAAATTTAAAATTCATTTTTTCAAAAGCACAACTATTTATGCTGAAAATTTCAGAGCTGTAGCCGTATTAGAAATCGTTTTGTAAAATATATATTAATTAACAAAAATAATTAAAAAAGAATATAAAATTTTAGTATCCTGCTTTTCATAGGCAAAATTAGAAGGCTAAAACTACTTATATTGAAAATTTCAGAAGTGTATTAGAATTTCAGAGGTTGAAAATTTCAGAGGCTATTTGAAGTCACTTTGTAAAAAAAATTGAATTAAAAAATAACTATAAAATTTTAACATAATGTTTGCCATAAGCAAAATTAGAAGGACAAAACCACTTACGTTGAAAATTTCAGAGTTCTACTGCAATTTTAAGTAGCTTTCTTAAGATTCACAGACAGACAACTTGTTTTATTATTAGAGATAATGAAATTATTTCAAATTATTTTCGATTGAGTAAAACACTTTATTATAAATGCACTGAAATAATTGTTATTGGAAATTCAGTTATATTATTAATTTATTTAACATTTATAAAAGCACAGATGGTCTCTAGTAACAAGCCAGGAAAATGACTTTCGGATGTTTGATATATTTTTAAATACATTTATATATAAAAAAATTCAATAAGTTATTGATGAGAAGGTTCCCTGGAACAGGGGAAAATTATGAATAAGCTCTTAATTATTTTCTTAAAATATCCATTGACATACATCCATAAAATACTCTTGTAATCGGGATCAATTAATCAGTTTTCCCAATGCTTTAAAAATGTATTTGATTCCAACACACAGAACATAAAATCAAGTAAAGAATTACCATCATTTCTCTTAAGTAAAATTCCAGAAACAAAAGATAATTTAAAACGTTATCTTTACATTTTAGTACATAACGTTCAACTCAAGGTACGCATGTAAAAAATAAATTATTATTATGCGATATACAATAGGCAATAAAATTTATCGGATTGCCAAGTTCCATTCGAATTTCAGATTCTAAATATTTTCTTTTCACATTCCAACTGCGAGAACACAATATTAACAGAAACAGATTATTAAAAAATTTGAATAGTCATTTAATAAGGCACTTTTTCTTACTTTTTTTTTTAAAAGCTGCAACTACGTACAAAAAATCGAACTAAAAATGTATAAAAACTTTCATGAAATGCGCTAGGGTTAGAAAAAGAGAAATTGTTCTGATCCCATTGCAAAGTGGAATAAATCGCTCCTTACATTAAATTCTGAAATTAGATTACACAAATCGAAATAAAATCAAGACTTATTCTATTCGAATTTCATAATCTAACTGAAAGAACACGAAATAAGCAGATGAGATACATTATTAAAAATAATAGGTCGTCATTAAATAAGGCACTATTTTTTTAACTGTAAGTATTAAATTAAAAAAAAAAAAAATATTAAAATAATTTACGTGGAATGCTCTAGGGTTAAAAAAACAACAAAAGAAATTGTTCCAACTCTTATTGTAGAGCGGAATAAATCGTTCAATTCAGCATAACTTTTTGAAATAATTCGAGATGAAAGGTTAAATAAAAAAAATTTAAAATTAATGTAATTTAACCGATTAAATGATTAAATAACTATCTTACCTCGACGAACAATGGAACATTGTGGAGCGTACAGCAACACTTCAAACAGACTCGTCAGTAATCCAGAGCAAAATGAATCGTTTGCAAAGACAAAAACCGGACCCGAAATTGCAACCCTAAATTATTTCACCGCTTAACCAATGAAAATCCTTTCCACGCCTACTCAGACAAAGAACTTCCTATTGCAGAAAAAAGATGCCAAATGTTGGCGAAATCTGCATCAAGGTTGCAACTTTAAGAATTTTAAAATGATTAATCTGAATGAATTCAATATTTTTCTCGCCATTTTGGCTTCAAATCTTGTCGAATAAATTACATTTCTGGCCGATAAGTTTGCATCAGACGATTTTTTAGAATAATAAGATTTTACATACAAACTACTCTGAATGTAAAGTTTAAGACTTCAGATCTGTTTGTTCGTCTAATTTACTTTTAAATTGCTAATTTGATATACAATTTACGTAAATTACGCTGATAATTTGTTATTCTACTGAACCCATATTGTAAAATAAGTTACTTAACACTTAAAAAGTAGCCGACGATTTCGGTAGAATTCAAAAAGTTGGCCTAATGCATGCATAGCCACGTCACAGTCAACTGCTAAATGAAGAGGGAAATGAAATGTGCATTGTGATTTGCTAATGAAATTTGAAAATTCGAACTTGTTTTTAAAGGCATATTGCGAGCTTGAAACGGATAAAATCGGGTCCACTGCGGTTAATAAAATTCTCTCGGACACTGACGAAATCGAACACAAATGAAATGACCACAACAGAAAATGTAATTTTCTTTAGGGAATGCTTACATTAATGATTATAAAAACATAATCTTTGAGATCTAATGACATCAAAATTATCAGTCATGGCTGAATAAAACATTTACAAATTATTTTTTTACCAAGAGAAGCAACAATTTCTTTAATATTTTTAAAACGTTCATTCGACTTAACAAATGAACGACTGAACAATTTTTAAAAATTACATTTCTCATTCAAAACATAGTCCAAGTATATAATACTTCCAAATAAAGTTAACACTATTTGAAGTTAAGATTTTTTTTATTTATTTATTTTTTTAATTATTATTATTATTTTTACGAACATCAACCTCAATGTGTCAACATACAATTCACCCTTAAAAATAAATATACAAACAACTTGATCAGAAATTTAGAAACTTACTCGGTTGTGGTGACGTCAGAAATTTTACAGAGCTTCATGCATAAGATGTATATACATTAAAATGGAAACTTAATTATGATATTTTCAAATCCCTTATATTAACTTCGATTTTGTGTGTGTTTGTCGATTACGGTTAAGGCTGCGGAGGCCTAATTAAACCCACTTAACGTAATCCGATCGAGCTGAAACTTGGCAGATGTCGATTGCATTGTTTTTAATCAAATTTTGGGGCAGTCACTCTCACTAAAAGGTCGCTTTTACACACGCTTCTATTAATCGCTTCTGAATACTATGGCCTCGGGTACAATACGAGAGGCAAGCAGTTATCGACTGACGGCAGAATAATGAAGCGGCACCGCTTGAGTTAATGTTTACACTGATTACAACGGAAATATGCGGCCAGACGCCTATGATGAACACGAGCGTATTGGCCAAACATGTTGCCGCTTCATCTTTTCCTGCTTGCCGCTATCCCCAGACGTTAATTTTTCGTATACCGCCCAGAGACTTTTCAGTTCCTTAGAAGTTGTCATCCAATAAAATGGCAGTTAAGAGAACGTTACGAGATCTCAAGTGCGAGGCTTTGATTTTGGAAGTTCAATGCATTTCATGTTAGTGGGAATGACTTGAAAAATATTGTTTTGATTTTAACATGAATTCAAAAATGTTTTATTTGGAAATATAATTTGAAATGCCATTTTATTATTTTTTGAAAACCGTAAGTTTGTGTGATGTTTTATGATAATCTCACCACCATAAAACAATATTAGTTTCAGATACTTCGTTTTGTAGGTACTAATCACTCAAAATGAAGCGCTTAGCTAGTTCACTGGATGATGTCACGTTAGGAATTGAAGGAAAATAGTCTTCGCTCTCATCGAAGCCAGAGACACTTGCCGTTCTATCGCTTATGACACTCTACAGCAAGTCGCTCACCGCTTGCCGCTGGTATCGTACCCGAGGCCTTATAAATCCCATCCAACCGATCATTTGTTGAAACTCTTTCCTGATAACAATTTTTTTTTTAATCAAAATAAATAAAAGATATGTGTTTTTATTGCCTTACGTCAGACTTGTCAGCTTTCGTAGATCAGCTGTAGATGACAATGTATTCTATCCATCGATATAAATAAACAACTGGATAGACTGCTTAACGCTGGGAAAATGAAGCCGTTGCCAGATGCCGTTGGCGGGATAAAAAATACTGATTGCCGAGGATTGAAAATAAAATTTTGGGTTGCACACAGCAGAAATGTCAATAGTAGACCTTAATTAGTAATAACGTGCAAAAAAATATATACTCTAACATTTTACAAAGTTTTTCGCATTTCCATCCAACTATAAAAGTGAACTGTGATTGGTTAATCTTACCACCAGCTTCGCAATCCAAACGCGCTTTTCTCTTTGCATTGACAATGGAGCAGTCTACCCAGTTGTTTATCTATATCAATGATTCTATCAAGTGGTGTGTGTGTGTGTGTGGTTTTTTCTTTGGGGGGGGGGGGAGGAAGATGTTAGTAAATAGTTCAGAATTGATCTTATCTTTCAAACACTAAGAAAACTCTTTCTGAGCTCAAGAAGTTGCTGTTCCACGTACAAATCGGTAATGCATGTAAAGGATTTATATTAAAAACTTGGTTTTTATGGGTTATATTATTTATTGGTTTGTTCTACACACTTAGTTGTCACATTAACTTCAGTCTCAAAGGAAAGATAATACTATATATCCATCCATTTATCGCACTCTTAATAAGATTTTTTTTTTTTTGGTTCATGTAACACACATTTTAGTAATTGACGAGTTAATACTTTGAAAAAAATCTAGTGTTGCCGCTCAAATGAACTTATTTATCCCGGTTTTTGTGCGATATTGTATCCCAATCGTATTTAAGGCTGGTAACTTGACTTGAAGACTTATTTAGAAATTAAAATATATTGAGAATGCATTGTAAAAATTTTAGACCGAAATTCAAATATTAATGAAGTTATAATGAATATATGAGAGCGTCTCTTTGTTGTTGAGCATCTGTTCTTGAAACTTTAAAAGCGCTTTTCTCGAAACGTTTTTTTTTTCGGTCGGTCAGGATGAAAAAAAAAATACTCTGGAATTTTTATGCGTTATTCTACACATCAGTAGTTCTCGTCGGGACTAAGTTCTTTTTCTTTTTTTTTTCCATCCTTAACTTTTCATTTTGCAGCCCGACTTGTGCCTGAAAAAAAATCACTTTTATTCTTCTAAGTCCGCCATTTTGTTATTTTCTGAAAAAATGTAATAATCCTAGTTTCAACGAGAACGACAATTCTAAAGAATAACAATCAATTCGATTTCTTTTTATTTCAGATGTCTTTATGAGCCGAAAACATCAGGGCCAGCCACGAACCTTTTTTTTTTTTTTTTTTTAAAGGCGTTTACTTTGCTTAATAATAATAATAAAACGTTGTAAAATTAAGTCAAAAATAATTTTGTTTGTATCCATTACATGTCAATAATAATAATAATAATAAGATGCTGAATTTTATTTTCCTATAAAAAAAATCCCGATTAAGACTTAAAAAAACGTGCAAGTTACCAGACTGTTACCTTAACAGTGAGATATCCCATCAGTGATCAAATTAGTTCAAGAATATATGCAATATCCAAAACGATTGGAACAAATAGCCCCAGTCGACTCTGTTGTGTGGATATATTGTCCCAGATGATTTCTAGGAAACACGAAGAGTTCAAAACTTTAATTCAACATTAACCCATTAACGAAGGGTGGTATTAAAATTTACCAATAAACATTTTAGGTTTTTTCTTTGCTAAATAAATTGCGATTATGGTTCCACTTAGTGTTAATTCTGAAATTTTTTAAAAATTCAAAATATAGTTTAAATGATCTAAATAAACAAGGTATAGGATAAAAAGTCAATCCCCCCCCCCCCCCCTATTTCAAAGTCGTTTTTAATGCGTTAAATTAAACTGAATTTCGTTGTTAAATTTTAAACTAATTTTTATAGTTAAATTTTAAATATGCAAAAGTCGAACAAAAAGGGTTCAAACTAATGTGCAAACTTTGTATTACTACATATTTAAACGCTCGAGTAAAATTTTTCCGATTCGTATTTTGGCGCAATAAATGTACAGGTAAAAACTGGAATGAAACTGTGGGAACACTTTTGCACAAGTGTAGGGGAAATAGAAAATATTGAAGGAGAGGAAAAAAAAGTTAGGCGTTGTAGTTCGGAGTCTACATTAAACTTTAACTGCTGTAAGCGGTCTGACAGATCGAGAGTCATTTGTTTCTGATACAATGTTTCTTAAACTTTAAGCAGATGTTCACGAATTTGTTTGGCTTCAGTACTGACCATGCGTTGCTCTTGCGCCAAAAACCTCAAACCACAGCAATTAAAGGTTAAGCTATAGGTCCCGACCTGATTAGCCGGTATTGCGCCCAAAAATTGGCATTTAGTGTTTGTTTTGTGCAACTTCTTTTCGATAAATTGATAAACAAAACAAGAGTGAACTTTTTTTACTGTAAATCCATTAACAAATTTTACGTGCAAATGCATAAAACTTTCACAACTCGTCATCACCTGAAGATATAGAGACCCGCTTAGACCCATTTCAAATGTTTTTTTCATAAGAAAGAGATTTTATTTTAAACTGTTTCAAGATCAGATCGAGTTTTCATAGTGTTTGATCACTAAGAATGAACCGAACCATCCATTCATTCCCCCGAAACTTTAGAGGATACATTTGCCCCTCGACTACAAATCTTATCTGCCTTCAGCTCGATTGGATAACAGCAATTTGGTTAATAAGCAATAAGCCCTCCGCAGTTCTACCACTAACAATCACTCAAACCCACAAAATTATTGCGACAAAGTTGACTGAGTTAAAATGCAACTTCTATATCCCTTTTATTTAAGTCCATCAAATAAAAAACTCCACCGGTTGCAACTGAAAAACGAACTCTCTGACAAAATCATACATATATTTTTTTGCTTATCCTTTTCCAAACAAAATTAGTTTGTTTTTGTTCGCTCTTGTTCTCAGCAGATACTAAGTTTTTAAATTGGACAGCTGAATTTCTCTTAAGACATCTTTTTTTGCAGCTGCTGGAATTTTTACATTTACCCATTCACAATCCGCACGCAGTGTACCTACTTTCTTTGTTTCCCCTGTCTTTGTATCAAGAGTTGTTGCTGCTTTGTTCTCAAGCTTTGTTTCGAAAATTCTAATTTAACCGTTACCCTTTGAACCCTCGAAATTGAAGAATGATTGAAAAGGGATAAGTCGATCTATCTTGCACATCGTAAAGATGAATAATATAAGCCATAAAAACGAAGTTTTTAACAAAAATCCTTTACATGCCCCCCCCCCCCCCCCCATTGCCAATTTTTATACTCGTTAACCCAGCGCGGATTCTGAAAACAGTTTGTTCTTGGTGTTGGCATCTAATTTTAAATATCAAAAACATTTCCATCAGCAAAATGTGCTGCAAACTAGGTTTCAAATTTTATTTATTAACAATAAAAGTGAATTTATGCACTCACCTCCAAATATCATTTATTTATTCTAATTAAAACAACTTTATTATTTATTTATTAAAAGAAATGTGGCAACAGAAAAGTATCTGCAATGGTCGGTTATATGTTACTTTAGCGCGATTTGATCACGGAAAGTTGATTTTTCAGTATTCCGTAAAAGCGACTTTTTAGTGACAGAATTTTATAGAATGCAATGTCATCGACATCGAATCTATCTGCCAAATTTCAACCCGATTGGATGACGGTAAGGGGGATTGATTAGGCCTCCGCAGATTCCTCCTCTATCCACACACAAAATCGAAGTTAATATAAAGCAAATGCTCAACGACACGTTCTGTCGAAAATCTGACCGGTTTGTGACGTCACTCCCCGTTTTCATGTGAACGTTTTCCTAGGAAGCCAGGTCTTAAAGGATTTAAAAAGAGGAGACCGTAAACACTCTCATAAACATCATCTGAAATGTTATTTTCTCTATTCCACCCGCTCTTGCCATGAGACAAAAAGAGGTGTTTTTGGAAAGTGAAACACGATCCATTCCAATGGACACCCCTCATCATTTATCCCCTCCTTTCGAAATTCTTTTGGGGGGCCGCGAGACCGGGTGGGTTGTTTATGATATGGAAATGACTTTTGAAATCCGTCAACGCTTTTTAGGGGAAGCCACACCCGATGCATTCCACCACTCTCCATAAAGATGTCAACTTAGGTAAAACTATTCCACA
Organism: Linyphia triangularis; assembly: GCA_963978545.1. Classification (NCBI taxonomy): domain Eukaryota; kingdom Metazoa; phylum Arthropoda; class Arachnida; order Araneae; family Linyphiidae; genus Linyphia; species Linyphia triangularis. The sequence continues at coordinate 5,513,640 of OZ021727.1, forward strand.
GACATCTGTTGCAAGGGCCATCCGAATGACACCAGACCTCCCGCTTAAGGATTTCGTCTTTGGTCTCTCACAGCTGTGAGGGAAGGAAGGGGTTCCGAAAGCATCAACATTGACATCTTTATGATGCGCGGTGTTGCAAGAGAGTCTGTTTATTTTTGTAAAAGACGTCTCTCCCTTTTCAATTTATCAATGTCAAGAGTTCCAGGGGTGTAGTAGCCCCTGCTCGATTGTGGCAAAAATGAGTGCATCTTCATTTCTGACTAATTTCTAAGACATACTCACCACACTAAATAATACTATTAATAAGATAAACTGAATTACCGTTAAATGGGGTGAATCGGAACACTTTTCAACTTTCAAAGTAATAATCGGTTGTAATAAGATCGTTAAGGAACATATTTTTGACATAGAAACTTGGGTCTTACCTTCTTTGAGAATCAACCCAAAATTTTTTGTAAAAACTAGGACTTTAATTTATTTTGAATTTTTTCATGGTGTTCCGATTCACCCCGCAGAAAGGGGTGAATCGGAACACTCGTTACAATTTAGGTCTGATCTTATTTAAATGTTTACAGGGTGGCAAAAAGCAAATAATAATGCATTGCAGTGAATAGGAACACAAAATTATCATAAAAAAATCATTTAATATGACGGATAAAATTTGTGTTTGTCAATTATTGTCAAAATAAATCATATGTTCGAAAGCGTATCAACTCTTATATAACTCTCCTATAACTCATCCAAATAGTCTTTAAAATTAAAAATACTTTTTAATCTACTTTATGTTTGCGTGTCGTATGACTGCAAATTATTTAAAATATCTTGAGAAAGGAGAAAAGCATCCTCATTTGTTTCAGAAAATCTCTTCGTTCATAAGGGCTTTTTGTAAAACACACTTATATAGCAATAATCTTGTGGGTGTAAAACTTTGCTCACATAGAGTCTTCATACATTTTTCCATATAACTTAGAGATAATGAAGTCATTTAGAGAAAAAAAAATACTGGAACAATCGGGTTTTCTGCCATGCGAAAACGAGGCTCCTCTTCTGACATTTATTCAAGCCTGCAATCTTGATTACTGTCTTGAAGGGAGTAATTAGACTCTTCTTCAGTCGTTGAATCTTGTGTGGAACATAATCTTGCCAAAAACAGCTTTTTAATATCACTTTTCAAATGTTCCGATTCACCCCGCAAATCTCAAAATCGAGACGAGGCAAAACATAAAAAATCGTAAAATAAAAAGTTTTTAAAACCAAGTTAAATTAAGTATGGCATGCTGTTGTGGATGTTTATACTTATCTAAGAATATATTAGTTAAGTCTATAACTGGTACATGTTATTAATTACGGGATAAGTTTTGGAGAGGTTAAAACTCATTGGATTGTATTCACGCTGTTTCAGAATTTTTTTTAAAAAAAAGGACAGTGTTGAAAACCCTACAAAACATGTTTCAAGATTAAAAACATGTTAACCAAATGAAAAAAATATATATAATTAATAAAACTGCTTTATTTGTGTAAAATAATAATTTCTTTGTAATTTCATGAAGTTTCGTTCCGATTCACCCCGCTGTTCCTATTCACCCCATTTTACGGTACTGCAAATGCATTAAGTTAATTTTAAGTTATTTCACACTCGAAGGGGTAAGTGGAGGAATGAGGTATGTAATTGAGCTATTCCCTCTCTTCTATGCATTCTTTTTTTATGAATCACTAAATATATGTTTTGATGTATGTGTGTAGTGGAGATAATTCTCCACAACAAGGATCATTCTTTAACAAAACTTGTAAAAATCAAAAAAGTGGATGAAGGAATTTCAGTGCTCCGACCTTAATTCAATAAAAAGCCATCTTAAAGAGAATAGCTTTGGTTCCCTGTCTGCTAACAGTTTGTATAATAGACAAAGCTAAATAGCAAATTGCCCATCGGCTACATCTGAACGGACCGAATTTTTTTCGACCGAAAAAAACTCGCCAGAAAAATCTCGTTAGAATCGTACTCATCAGAACGGAATTTCGACAGAACGATATTGGACAGAATTAATTTCGACCTAATAAACGCGATTAGAATGAAATTGGTTAGAATTATTGTCATTAGAATTTTTCTCGTTCGAAATTTTTTGGTTAGAATGCAAAGAGCTTAGAAAGGCAATAAAATTTTTCCTTTCTCCCACTTTTGGCGATAAATGAGTGTGACTAGTTTTCTGTTCAAAAATAAAGGAATGTATATTAACCTACACATCCTTTTTAGGAATATTTTGGGGAGCCAGTGGTCATTGTGTTCAATTCGTGTCATAGTCTGGGGTTGATTGCCGATGACGATAAGGCCGCAGGGCCGTCGCTAAGGATTTCGATTGGAGAGAATGAGCGTTAGACATCTCTTTGCCGACTGAAATCAAGGCAATTCTCTTGTAAAAGTAGAAATTAACAATAAAAGTATTTATTAATTGTTAATTAATGTATAATTAACTGTTACTACATTTTGAAATTTCTAATTTTTAGAAGTAAAACTAAAATTGAAATGGCTCACTTTAGCGTTAAACCAAACTATAATACTGTTTATAAGCAGAAACAAATATTATAAGTATTAATATAATATATAAATTAATATAAATATTAAGTATTAATATCTTTAGTTTTAGTTTCGAGGTGATCTTTTTGTTTTACAAGATAAATTATTTTCAACTAACTCACTAACATTATGAACTAGTGACAACATATTCAGCTCTATAATAAGGCATACCATAATTTTTAGCTCTAAAACTCAATCTACATATAAAGAATAGTACCTGAGGTTGGTTGTATTCAGATTATCTTGCGCCGTCAGCAACACGAAGGCTATAATGCGCCGAAACATTCGTCATTATACAAGCCAACATACATTTACAAACACCCATGCCAACACGGGACTCGAACCCGCAACCTCGCGGTCCAGAAGCTAGCACTCTAACCACTATACCGTTTGGTCGGCCAATAGTACCTGAGGATTTTGTTCTTAGAGAGGGACGGAGAATATTCAAATTTACAGTATTATTTCGATCTTGAGGAATTGAACGTTGCTCATTTGTGCGGGAAAAAAAAGGGGAAAAAAAAAAAAAAAACCCCGTCAATGTCAACATGAGATTTCAAAGATTTCAAAAAAAAAAAAAAAAAAAAAAAAATCTCTCCCATTTTTAAAGGGTATGATCCTAACTTGAAATATGTGGATCCACTTTTGAAATAGTTTTTAAAAGTATTTTGACTAATCTAGTTTATCTGAAACACAATTTCTTTCCTATGTTTCGTGTGTAAACACAATTACATAATCGAAGATAGACGTGTAAGGGGGCATACTCACGATTTGCAATGGGACGGTTGTGCCAATGCCAATTTGTAATATTGCAAATAGACTGGTATTGTCAATTGACAACGCCGGGCCAAAGCTATTTGAGAATGGAAAACGCCAGAAAATTTAGATAGTATTATAAGGGGAGTTTAAACCTTTTGACATCAACAAAAACAGCCTTTTGGTGTAATTTTCGATATGCTTTAAAATAAAATGTATTTCCTATTTTTATTTGATATTTTAATACGGCACAATATTTAATTCCTTCTTGAAAAATAATAATTATTGTAAGCATAAGTATATTTTTTTTAAAGTTATAAAATTTGAAACGTAACGAGAAGAAATTGAAAAAAAAAAAAAAAATCTGAACATAAGTTACCCACAAGATATTTTATTAACTTTCTGGAATAAGCTCAATATTAATTGTAAAAATTAAAGCTAATTTATTGGTTTATTCTCTTGAGTCAGAATTATTCTTTTTAATACAATATAGAGATATTTTTATTAACGAAGGAAAAATAAAATATATAAATTTAAAAAAAAAAAAAAAAAAAAAAAAATCTCTAACTATAAATACCATTTTATAAAAAAAATTATATTTATATATTTAGATATTTTTTAAACGATAGGGTAATATTATTTTTAATATTGTGGGTAACTTTTATTCAGATTCTTTTTCTAAATTTCCCACCATTAAGCTTTATTTGATAACTTTAAAAAAAAAGACTTATGCTAAAATAATTATTGCTTTTCAAGATGGAATTAAGCATTATGTTTTATAAAAATATTAGTTAAAAAGTGCAAATACATTTTTTTTTAAAGCATATCAGTTTTTGTTGTCGTCAAAAGTTTTAACTCCACACTATAAATCTTTTTCACCTTTTCAATGATTATTTTGTTGAAATAAATACGATAATGCCTTCTGCTTTCCAGTTTCTGTGTGGCATGCACTATTACGGGAATGCATTTTTAATATATGAAATTTAACACCATTTATGGAGCTCTACTCGACATTAATTGCCATAATTTAGTAAAATAAACAATAGAAATATTTTTCAACAGAATTTTATGCTGGTTCAAAACCTTCATTTTTACTTAATTTCACTTTCGTAGTATAAAAAAAAAATCCTCGTTGAATAACCTTAAAATTGTATATATTATTTTTATCTTTGCCAAAAAATTAAGCAAGATTCATTCTAAATTGAAACTTCAGTTTTCTCCAAGACCAGTGGCGGTATGGAGCTGATTTTTCGGTTGTTGAAATTTAGGTGTTTAGAAATTTTGTACAAAATGTTTAATTAATATGACACACATTATATACTTTAAACGTAAATGACGTTTAATGTGTGTATCATGATTTTTGAGGTGTTACTTAACCAGGGGCGTATTGGGACATAAAATCGGCCCGGTGATTTTAGATTTATGCCTGCCCAACTTTTCGATATAATTATAATCAAATGTTATTAATTAATGTTAATAATAAAATAATGCCAATAATTAAGTTATTAGTTTTAATAATTAATAAAAAAATTTCAATAATCAACACATTTTTATTCATTAATTTTAATAAATGTATTGCTCTAATAATTAGTTTAATTGTATCAAATGTTCTTTGTCTCTACTATTTATAGTTCCCTTAAGTGAACTTGATTTTCATAAGCCATTAATAGTTTGTATCAAAAACTAAAAATCTACATTGCAAAATAAAGAATGTCCAGGTATACAACTAGTATATTTATTAGAAAATTACATCTGAAATGATAATATATCATACCTAGCATTACCGTAGGCGAAATCCAATATGAGTAGACTTTGAAAATTTAAACATAAGTAGCTTTGGCCTTTTTAATGTGCCTTTGGTAATGTTTAATTAATATGTTAATTTTTTGTTAAAATTTTAATGAGTTTTTTAATCAGTTTTTTAAAAATGTGTTTTTTATAAAGTAATTTCTAATGGGAGTACTGCTCTGGAATTTTGAACATATACTGTAATGGTCTTCTAGTTGTACTTTTGACAAACATAATGTTTACATTTTTATTAGTTTATTTTTTTTTATTTTCTTATAGTTTCTTTGATAATTGACTTCCAGCAAGCGTAAAACTTTGAAAATTCAAACATAAGCAGTTTTGACCTTCTAATTTTGCTTTTCATAACAGAATGTTAAAATATTCTCATAGGGGTAAGGTAGGTTGTATAAACGGAGAAAAGTCTTCTTTTTTTTCTAGATGGTGGGGGAGAGGAAGAGGTTATGATAAGTAATAAGGGTTTACAAAACAATTGACTTTTTAGAGAACGAATCAAGCACATGCTTGCACAGCAATGAACCTTTCTGCCAGCAAAAAGAAGCTGTGCTTGCATAGCGCTTGAGCTTGTGTTTACGTACTAAAGATTTTTTCCGTGAGCGAAGCGAGCCTGTGTTTGCGTTGCAATGAAACTTTTACTGAATGTAGAAAGCTTGATTTTGCGTAGAAAGGAAGCTTTGAGCAAGCATAGCGAGCCTTGCTCACAAAGCATCAAAAGCTGGAACCTATACAAAATGAAGGGTGTCTGCAATGCGTGAGGCAACTATCATATAGAAAAACTAGGGGTTTTGGACATCGCACAACTTTCAATTGAGCTTAACACTGAACACTGCATTTATATTTGCCATAAATTGGTGTAAAACACCGTTTTCATATTTTCATTAATTTTTTTACAGAAATATGTAGCTTGGCTATAGAAATATTTTACCCCCCCCCCCCCCCCACATCCCAAAGTGGTGAATTTGGAGATATGCTTTTCGATAAATATTACATTATCCTGTCTCGTAAGTAAAACACAGAAGGAACAGTCACTGATGAATACTCAAGAGAAGAGTCTGTGTTAAAGACATTCGTTGTTCATCTTTTTACGTCTTTATCGTATTTCTAAAAAGGAATTTCGGTAGTGGGGATGTTTAGATCACTTATAATAAATATAAGGATTATCGAAAAGTATATAGCTAAAATCACCATTTTGGAGAGTTGTTTTTTTTTTTAAGACCCATACAAGAATTAACGCAAAAAATATCAGTAAACTGGCAATTTTTCTAAATGAATGATGAAAATATAATAACTGTAAATGACGCAAATCCACTTCAGTATTATAGTGTAATTGAAAGTTGTGCGATGTTCCACACCCTTAATTTCTTTTAATATGTATAAAAAAAAATTCTAAAATATTTATCGGAAGTAATTTGAACTGTCATGTTCTAAGAAACAAGTTTTTTGCTTAACAGTTTTTAGAATGAAAATTTTTAGTTTGTAGAAAAGTTCATCCTCACACAGCTTCACGATATATTTCCTCTTGTTCAGAAGGAATTCGAATGTTAAGCCACTTTTGAAAAATCCTTATTAATAGGGCATAAAGAGAAGGATAAAATATAGAAAAATAAAAGTAAAGACGAAATAAGTAGTCACAGTCAGACCTCCTGATTGTTGTACATATTCAGGGGCAAACTTCTTGTCTTGTACTATTACTTCACGAAGTACATGTTAAATCTCCCTATACCACTTTTCTAAGCCGCCAATCCTTGCTTTGAATCTAAACAAAAATTATTCGACTGATTATAAATTTGTAAGCTTGAACTAAAAATTGTATTTCATTCTCTGTCACTACCACGGAAGGAAAAAAGAACAATTTTCCTTGACTACATTATCTAAATGAGAAAATTAAATATTTGTTTCATATTTAGCAATCTCAGGTAACACAGCAATTGGAAAATGTCGTAACCAAGGTTTCTCGAAAATTGGACAAATTTAACCAAAACTCGAACATCGTTCCAAATAACACGATAAATTTTTTTTTCGTTTAAATAAATATGTCAAAAACATATATTTTTTTCTTCCATCCATTCTTATAAATGAAATATTTCAATTTTAAAATAGTGCATCAACATTTCAAATCTTCCATTATACTTTATCCAGCTTTGGACGAGATTAGCCAATAACTGTAACAAAGGCCGATTTACAACATTCCGATTACATCATGATTGGATGTATTAATATTTTGGAAGCAGCACGTAACTAAAGTCTAAGAGTAGAGAAATATTTATTACAATATAGAAAAAAATTACATTAAATGTGTCCGATACCTTAAAAAAAAAATCAAATTCTGTTTCATAATTTAAATATAATATTCCAACATTTCTTACCAATTAATAAAACTGATACAAAAGTATTTATACTCTTAAAAGTATATATTTTTTTACTTATTTTTCCTTAAACATACTTGTTAACTGTAACTAAACTTCAAAAACGCATATCTCATTCACACGGCTTTCTAATTTCGACAACATTAAGAATGTCCAGGCGTTTTAACTATACTCATGTCTATAAATTAAGGATAATTAAGTTTTTCTCTAATAATTTCTCAGTGGAGGAGCATAGATACATGAAATTCACATCAAAGAGACACTTTTATGTAACATATCGATAAGTAAAACAACTCAGCCGCAAATTGAAATGCAAAGTGTATAGTGTGGGGAATAGGCAAAAGAATGGAGTATCATTAGTGTGCACTAATACAGATGCATTTACATTAAAAATCACGCAACTTATTAAGTTGACTTGACTAGCCGTTGTCTTTTAGTGTGAGATATGATATCCTCTGTCATCAGTGCCTACTTGCTCTGTATTCTCATACTTAACGTGAGTTTCTTGATGAATTCTAGTGGATAAATTGTTCGTCCTACATTTTGAACTATTTGCAAGTGATGTAAAGTTCCCAATGCATTCAATCTTTACACAATGCATTATCTAGAAGCATTCCACACGTTTGATGACATTTGGATTAGAGGAGTGATCTGACTTACTTATAGGGGCGATATTCATATTTTTTAATCGTTTATCCAAAGCAAAAGCGTGATAAAATTGGCCATAAGTATCAATAAACACGATTTAGAAACCGATATTTCACCATTAAAGACTTGTAGAGATTAAGTTAACGTAATTAAAGTGAAAAAGTCGAATTAATTATTTTTTGCTCTCTTGAGGAGCTTATTGAACCAATTTAACTTTATTGCACCTAAAGACCAAATCCTTTTTAACATCAGCTGTGTACTGAAACTTATTTTTTCAGTCTCATGAAATAATATTGGACTTCAGAGGATCTGTAAAAAGGTGAATATTTCAAGGTAAATTCCAATTCAAGAAAAAAGATTTGATGAAAACGAGTTTTTGTCTTTATGTTCAATACGTTGTATTTATTTAAAAAGCTCCCCAAGATCATAAAAGGTAATTAAATCCCACTTTTTCACTATAACTAAGTTAACTTGATCTAGACAAGTCTTTGATTGTGAAACATCAGTTTCTAAATCGTGTTTATTAACACTTATGGCAAATTTTATCCCACTTTTGCTTTGGATAAACGATTAAAAATATGAATATCGCCCCTATGACTAAGCTAGATTACTCCTCTAATCCAAACTTCATGAAACATGCGTGGGTCGCTTGTTTCTACATTATGCATTGTGTAAAGATTTAATGTATTGGGAACTTTCCATCACTTGCAAACAATTTAAAATGTGGGGTGAGCAATTTAGTCACTAGAAATCATCAAGAAATTCATGTTAAGTATGAGAATACATTGCCATGTAAACACTGATGACAAAGGATATCATATCTCACACTAAAAGTCAATGGCTAGCCAAGTCAACTCTATGAGATGCGTGATTTTTAATGTAAATTCATTTGTATAACTGCACACTAATGGTTCTCCATTCTTTTACATATGCCCCCACTGTACATTTTGCATTTCAATATGTTACATACAGATGTGTCTTTGATGTAAATTTCATGTGTCTATGCTGCTCCACTACAAAGTTATTTTAGACCAACACTGAATTATTATTAATTCTTAATTTATAGACATTTGTGTTTTATATTTAAAATCGTTTTATTTATGCAACTTTGTTCCCCCAACAATATAAATATATACTAAATAGATATATGCATTCAAGTTTTCTATTTATGCCACTTTTTTTTTTTTTTTTTTTTTTTTTTTTTTTATGCATTTTTGGGAAGAAATCGTTTTATATAAACATATAAGTATTTAGAAAAACTGAAAAATAAAAAAGTAAAAAAGTTTTAAACATTTATATTTTTGGATAAATAATTTAATAGTTTTAAATACTGAGGAGTATTTGTTATCTATGCACAACGAAAAAAAAAGTTTTGGAAAGTGTAATTTCAAAAATAATAAGCTAGTAAAAGATCAAAAAAAGTTTCAAAAGTTTGGTACTATATAACATACTCGATACCATAAAATGTTGGTATGCTTTTTTTTTTTAATTTTATAATCAATGGTTGCATTAGAAAGATTTTAAAATATTAAAAACTTCAAACACTTTTAATAAAATAATATTTTTTCATTTGTATTTAATAACTAAAGTTATAATCGTACAAATTACCATTAATTTCAAGTAAAGATAGTAAATAAAATTTATAATTATTTGAAACATATATCAAATTGGTAAATGTTTGTAAATTTTGTTAAGTACTTCATATAATATAAAGTGTTTCATTATATTTATAAATCAAATAATGTTTGCTTTGTAAGATACAATATATAAATAATATCCAAGGCATAATTATGGATTTAAAGTCATGCAAAAATTTTCGTAATGTTGTAATGTTTTATGTTAAATATATTAAATATAATGGTATCTTCATTTGAATTCTAATAGAAAAGATTATACTATTACACTTGCAAAAGAGATCAAGAATGACTTTATTTTCGCATCATTATATTTCCAGTATTTTACGCACAAAATGATAACATGGAACACAAATAAAAGCAAAATATAAAACGATAATTGTATTTAAAATGGTATTTTCGGAATGAATACGAACTTGACGCATGCCGAAAAACATGAATGCGTACAAAAATGTGTTAGTATTCAAGAATAAAATAACGTGACTGTGCGAAAGGAAAAGTAAGGCGAATTGAAAATCTGTATGTAAAATAACAGTACCGAAATAAAACACTCTGCTGACTAAACCCTGACTTCTGAAACGTCCTTGAAGGTCACGACTAAACCCCCACTAACCACTTTTACCGCCAAACCTCCTCCGAGCTATTAAGTTTCGCCAAATTTGTAATATTCTAATGAATAGTTTCTAATGAAAAGACTTCTGACCAAAAAACTTCTGGTGACTTCCATTCTGTCCAAACTATTCTAATGAAATAACATTCTAACCATTTTATGTATGCCCAAATTCATTCTGATGAAAACCTGTTCTGATGAGCGTTTTTCTAACAAGTAAATTCTGGCGAGCTCCGTTCGGTCGAAAAAAATTCGGTCCACTCGGTATACACGTGCCCATCTGATAGCTCTTGTCTTAGAGCTCTGGTTTCTCATGCCAAAGGGGCCCGAGTTGGAAACCCGGATTAGGCATGGATGTTCCTTTATGTTTCGGAACAGGGACGTAGACAGGGGGCGTAGACTCCCCCCCCCCCCCGAAATTGTGTGAAATCTTGTTTTACCATTTCACCTTCTTTTTGTGTAACTTGTTGTTTCTTTGATGAAATGTCTTTTTTGTGTCTTTGATAAAATCTTTGACCATAATCTTCCCCCCCATCTCCTGAAAAAAAATCCTGGCTACCGGCTTGGTTCGGAATCCATGTTAAGCTGTAGGCCCAATGCAAAATCTGAGGGGTTCTTCGGAAATATTTGAAACAATTTTTATTCTGAATTTTACACAAAAAGTTATGACTGGAAGGTTATGGAATTTAAATTTAAAAAAAAAAAAAAACTCTTCAAACACATTCTAGAACAGCGCTTCCCAACCCATGGGGCACGCCTCACAAGTGGGGCTAAAGTAACGTGGTACTCGGCAGTGGACGCTACTTGAGAATCTAAACCAAGATAAATATTATAGGAGCTTCAAGTGTAGAGATATAAACAATCGAGTCACTCAATTGTTTGCAACAATCAAATTATTCGATAGTGAAACGAGGGAATAATGCGTGAATTCAACATGGCTAAAAATATTCTGTTTTAATCCAGATATTGACCCTCTCATGGGGGACAGATAAAATCAAAAATTCCATTGACTTTTATTTAAAATTTGTCCTCTTGTGTTTTAGTTTTCGTATAGCTGTATCAGCAAAGTGAATACAATAACATTCCTTTCTCTATAAAAAGTTATTGTTTAACCCCTTGCCTGTGACGCCCGAACTCAGTTCGGGCACTCAGTACGTTTTCTCAAGTATATTCCTCTTTTCTTCTTTTTCTTTTTTTATATAATATGTAGTCCGTACACCTAAAAAAGCAGGAAACAGCTGTCGTAGAAGACTATTACAGCCCCTGATGAGTTGTCCAAGTTTTGTTGTTCAGTGCAGAAAAAAAAAAAGTATTTACATTAAGCGAGATAGGAAGGGGTTCCTAAAAAATGTTTAGTCAGCAGAATATAAAGATGGATTTACATCTGTTGAGTCAAATTTATTCTGGATAAGAGGAACCCAAAACAAAATGCAATCGTATCAAGTGTAAAATGACAAACATTTTGCAGCTGCCTCTACCTGAACGTAATTAGGCAAGACCATGACGTATCCTGGGGCAAAACCAGGAATACGATTAGTCAAAGAAGAAAGCTTATTTTATTTATGACTCGTCAAAATCGCCCCACATATAGTGCAATATGAAGTTAGATCAATTTATATTAACTACAAAAAGCACGCCTTGCTCGAAGACCTCTGAACCTCGTGCTCAAGGCTCTGCTTTTTACTTTGAATACAAAAGGAGTTACCACATTTGGCATAAGAGCACAGTTTATGAGACTTCAATTTTTAAAACTAGGAGTGTGGAACATCGCACTACTTCCAATTACACTTAAATACTGATGTCAATTTGTGTCATTTACCGTTCATCATTCATTTAGAAAAAATGGCCAGTTTGGCGATATTTTTCCCGATAATTCTTCTATGGGTCCTTCACCAAATTGATGATTTTGGCGTTATACTTTTCTATAATCATTATATTTTTCTTTCTTATAAGAAGAGAAGAAAAAACGATCGTTGATAAGGTATGCTCAAGGAAAGAGAACTCTGTGTTAAAGGCATTCGTTTTTCAACTTTTACGCCTTTAAAGCATTTATACGGGAAATTCAAAAGTATGGAGATTAGATGGCATACCCTATTTGAATAAGAAAAATTAAGAAGTTTCCTTTTAAGGTATACATATACAATTGAGATGATTTTCTTTAATTTTTAGGTTATAATTTCAAACTTTTTGGCAGTATATCATCATTAAAAATAATGCATTTTTATAAATAAACTTTTTTTTTTCAGTCAATTTTTTAATCAGCTAATTGCAATTAAAGTGACTAATTAGAACATTATTAGAACATACATAAATAAACTTGTAATTAACTTAGAGGTATTATTTGTATTGAAAATAAGAGATATTATATTGACGCATGTTCCTATGGAGAATTTTGAATTTGGCCTCAATATTTATTTAATTATAAGTTTTTAAATAAAAAGTTAAAAAAAATTCGTAGTTTTTAACAAAAAATTAAGATTAAAATATGCATAAAAAATTTGTTGCAATATATATTAGATTCTCCATACAAAACACATTCACAACTAATGTCTACAAAATAAAATTAGAATTTTGTAAATCGGACCATTTATTATGAAGTTATGACAGTTGGCGTAAAGTCATATAACACCAAAACGTCATTTTTCAGAAAACGCGTTTAAAGTTTACTGCAATAATGAACGCGATACAAAACAGGTTCACAAAACCTACTATAATTCAAAAAGTAGTTTGAATCTCAGAAATAAAATGGTATCACTTTAATGGTAATGAATTCGGAAATATTAAATGGAAAAAATAAAAATGCAGATTTGAGTCAAATTTCGCGATTCCTTATGTATATGTATACCTTAAAGTGATTTCGCATTACTTAAACCTAGTACTACTTTCGACGCATACATAGGAAAACATCAGGATATTAGGTCGAGAAGAAGGAGAGGGGGGGATCAGCATCAAGTGTCAGTCTGTTGCATAACTTTCAGTTAAATTCAGGCCAAGGCCTATTTACAACTGCTTAAATCCCCCCCCCCCAGTGGCGTAGACAGGGAGGGGCCCCCCGGGCCCGGGCCCCGAAATGATTAAAAGTGAAAAAATTTTATTCGATTTTTTAAGTATTATGATTGTATATTATTTTTATTTATCAAGTTTTATTCGTTCTTCCTGCCGTCTTTTAAAAACTTAACGATATTTATTTCAAACTTATGAAGAACTTCTAATGGGGGAGGTGTTCTTTTCCGACCGTTCTCAATGGCGGCCTAACCCTCTCCCTCCTTGACCTTGTTGAATTAAAACCATCAAGCAGATCAGGTTCGAAGTTTCGTAGTTATGGATAACTATCCTATTATGGATAATAAAGAATTCCACAGTATTACGACGAACACATTAATTTTGAGAAACATCAACCAATCTTTCGAATACGAACAGATATTATTTTTAGAATTACAGATATTCTTTTTAAAACTACGCCAGAGTCTCCATGGCAACTCTCACTTTACAATTCGTAATCGTTGCTACTCACTTGTATAAGAACATGGTAAGTAATTAATAAGTAATTTTAAAATATTGAAAAAATATATTGGAAATTTTTACTGCAATAATATTTTAATACTTTGATAATCTACCTGATAGAAAAGTGCACAAAGAAATACCGTTTAGACAAGCATTTGCACGAGTTAACTTATTGCCAACAAACCAATGTGTAAAATGAGTTTGTATGTCGAATTGATATTTTGAAATGGGAATTTTTAAATTATAATTTTATATATAGTAATTACAGAATAAGTTTTTAAAAAAATTAGTCATTATCCTGTTGTTTTCAACTCTTTATCATCATTATTTCCATAAAACAAGAACTTTATGAATAAAACAAGATTTTTATAAATGAAACTATTGTGTCATAACTTTTAAAGAAAGGATTAAAATAAAATATTATTTGGTGTAATTCAGCTGTGTCTAACCCACGAAACAACTGAATTTTATTAACACAAAGAGTACAAACCAAATTGCTTACATGTGTGTTAATTATAGTGTCTGATTTGAAGCCCCGATTTTTATTTTTAATTGGACACTAACTGGTTTTTTTTCTTTCCCCTTTTTTTTTCTGTCCCCCCCCCCCCCTTCTTTTTTTTTTTGCCCTTCTCTAAGCTAAAGTGGATTTTAAAAAAAGAATTCTTTAATTTCAAGAATTTTTTTTAAAAAAAATTTTAGGTTAAAAAGCCATGTTGTTAAATTGGCTAGTGAGAAAATACAGAGAAATGCAAATTCTTATGGATTGTCCTGAATTTTTAGGGCTTTGTTTCTGAATTTTAGAAATATTTTGTGTTATTAGCAGGTTGAATCGTTATAGTGTCGTTTGGTATTCTATTTATTAACATTTTAATTTAATGTGTAAAGAAAAATAACCATTTCTGAATATTACTAAAAGTTGAAGAGGGATACTTGTGATTGTTAAGGAGATCACATGTCTACAAACTGAAGTTGGCACCTCAGAAATTACTAAGTATACAAACCCAAATTATTCATTTATCATGATTTACAATTTTTGTTTCGGCCCCCCACCGAAAAAAATCGTGGCTACGCCACTGCTCCCCCCCCCTCCCTTCTTTATAAAAACTAGGGTATATTGAAATCGAACAGTGGCAGGAGCAGGTAATGTTAGGGCTGATGGTATTTTGGATGTTTAGAATTTAGTAATAAGGTTGTATGTGTTGTTTAATAAAGTGTCGCCCATTCAGTACAGTGGTTAGCGCATCAGACTACCGCGCTGGTGGTTCTCGGTTCGAATCCAGGGCCAAGACATGGATGTCCTAAGTTAGGAGCAACGATGGCCCTCCCACTGGGCGCACCTTCACAAGTGGCCATTTCTACCGGCCTTGTAGTGGCCAAGTGACTGCGAGCACTAATCAAGTGATTATAAGTACTTTGGCCTGCCATTAAAAACTAGAGATGTAAAATATCGCACTACTTTCAATTACACTATATAACATTGGTAATTGCAGTAAAATTTGACATTGTGTGACTTACCATTTTCTTATTTTCTCTCATTTGAATAAAAATATGGCCAGTTTGGCTTTATTTTTGGCAAAAAAAAAAAAAAAAAAAAATTGCTAAAATGATGATTTTGGCGATATACTTTACGATAATTCTTATAATTTACTATAAGTGAAACTGAAGAGAGAAGAAAAAACGAACGTTAATGAGGTTATGCTCTAGGAAAGAGAACTGTGTTGAAGACATTCGTTTTTCAGCTTTTTAAGCCGTCGAAGCATTTTTACGGGAATTTCGGAGGTGAGAATGTTTAGAACACCTTCAGAAGCATTACCACAACGATTTCGAACAAAATCGTTGTAGCGGTTTTTTAGCAGTTACTGAAAAACATGATTTTTTCAGGCATGATTTTTTGGCAGCTAACTTGTGCGCATGCTCGATTTTGGTAGGTCCCTGTGGTACCACCAACCTGCACACCAAATTTGAATACCGTAGGTCAATTTGTTCGGGAATTATGCTGACCACAGACAGACATTACTTTTTTGAAATCAGGATGTTCCAAAACGTGGAGAAATGGGGGAAAAAATCATTTTTTTTTATTATTTGACGTATACTATACTTTCATTACCCTATTTATACATATGGGTAATTGAAAGTAAATTTTTTTTTAAAAAGTGAACCATTCAAGCATTCACCAAAAGCAAAACCACTGTCTTGTCAGGACAAGTTTCTCTTGTGGTGAAAATGCAATAAATCCATCCAAAGTGTCAAAGATTTCTTCCTATCTGAAAAATCGCTTGTTGAAAGATACAATAAATGTTCATCGCGTCATTCTATTTAAAACATTTTATCAGGTGGCAAATAGACGGGCTAAGTGGATGGAGGGGAAGGGATATGTATTAAAAAATATTTTTGAATTATACTTAATTATTTTTTGTTTTGTACTTTTTACTACTGACTAATTTTAGATCTACGACTGCCTATTTCCAATTTACAACTGCCAAAATGAGCCACGACTGCAATTTAGAATAGACCCAGATTCAGGCTGTATTAGTAAAGCGTGGATGCCAGAACATTTTAAAATATTTTCATTAAGTAACAAAAAGGTCTTTAGAAGTACAATCTATCGATCCTCCCCTTCTCCTTTTTCATAAAAATTGAAGTGTTTCATTTTTCTTTCACAAAAATTAAACTTTGTGCCGAATAATTTTCGGGGATAAAATCTATTAATTTTGGTGTATCCACGTTGGATTTTTATGAAGCGAGAATCACAACAACGTTATCCCGAAACAAAATAAAGCATTATTCAGTGTATGTGTCAAATGAATGCAATTCTTCGGCAGAAACGCTCTATTATTTCTCAATAGAATACACAATATTCAAAACAATATAGAGTGTTTTCTTATATTTGATTGGATTGGAGTATTTCTTTCCAATTGACACAAAACCATTTTCAGAAACATTCTAGATCATCAATCTAAAGAACGCATATACTTAAACATTTTTAAACTATTTACTCCAATTTTTTTTTTTTTTTTTGTCCCAAAACTTGATTGCGTTGTAACCAATCAATCTACAAAGTTTTAGTTCGATTGTAAGACGACAACCCTTCGAAGATATTGCTTCATCAACGTATAATAAGGGAAGGTTTCAATCATTAAATATCACCAAATTGCACATGTTTGAATTGAAGCTTGATATCTAGATAATAGAACGCGAGTCAGACGTAAGGCAATTAATTGAAACGTATGTAAAAGCGGCCTTTCAGCGTTATCCACTAAAACTTGATATAATGCATTCGTAAGGAAAACGAATCTATCTGCCAAGTTTCGGATCGATTAGAAGACGGAAAATGGGTTAATTTACCCTCCGCCGATTTGTGTACCACATGTGTACCTATTAAACAAAATCGAAGTTAATATAAAGGATTTAATTAATACTGTATAATACGATATTTGGTTTATTACTATAGTTACGGGTATCATAGCATAGGCCAAAATCCGAAGTTTGAGCGACAATTAATGGGAATAAATTTGTGATATTCACAGGGGTGTAGTGGAGTGAGAAAGGCGATCCTTTGCCTTTTTAGAAGGCGGAACGGCGTGAATGTACCCCCGATCCGGTCGAGAACAGTTCCGGTCAGTACGGGCATCACTGAGTTTTTATGGCCAGTAGCAGGTGTTCAGTGTTCAGGAGCCAAGAAAAATTGCGCGAAGAGTTGTGATCAGCCGTTCTTAAAGGAGAATTGGGTGATCACATGAAATCGTCTGAGTTGGTTATTATTTTTCTAATGAATTGGACATTTTGATTCGAAAATTAAACAGAATCATAACTGGTAATAAAACATAAATATCACAAAAAGTTCACGAGCCATTTTGTATTCTAACTGCAATTTTTAACAACAGTATGTCTTAAAGTTAATATTTAATTGTAAAACTAATGAATTATTCAGAAATATTTAAAGGTTTTTATTTTATCAGAAACTAAGAAATATTTTCGAAAAAACTGATTGTAAGGAGGTGGGGAAATTTCACAGTAAGAATGTGTTCTTTAAATTATTTAACACGCCGTTTAACCATAAAAATGTTTTATCTATGCCTATTAATATTGTAAGGAAAAGTGCAAATATCATGACACATTCAATCCTATTTTGCACTAATTCAGCATCTTTTATTAGATTAAAATTACTAAAATTGTGAAAAATTTTACTGTGGGAAATATGCCTAGTACAAGTTAAAACTATTTACAGACTTTTAATGACTGAGAAAGTAATTTTTGGACATAACGTAAATCCTGCTACGCCATGTTATCTACAATCCATCCATTTGGAATGTTCACAACTATTTCAAATACACGAGTCCAAGAACAAAAACAAAATATTTAAGCAAGTGCATTATAATTTATTAACTATAGTGATTTAGTTATAAAACATTAAGTCAGAAAAACAAAGCAGTATCATTGTATTTGAAATTTTAGGATATAAATAATCCCCTTAATTACAACTAAAACTGGTTTCAGATAAGATACATTTTTTTTAATCAAATGTTTGATAGCTGTTTAGCTACTTCAAATTTAGAAATGAGGGCTGAGAAAACTTAATTGTTTAGGTTGGTTGGTTGGTTGTATTCAGATTATCTGGCACCGTCAGCAACACGAGGGCTATAATGCGCCGAAACATTCGTCATTAGACAAGCCAACATACATTTACAAACACCCATGCCTAACACGGGACTCGAACCCGCAACCTCGAGGTCTAGAAGCTAGCACGCTAACCACTATACCGTTTGGTCGGCCTTAATTGTTTAGGATTTGGATAAATACAATGGATATTAGAAGAATTCAATAGTAATTTGATATCAAATTCTCGATAACTCCTATTAAGTGACAAATAACTTGAAATATTCATTTATCATATTTCTTTCTAGTAGAATACTGAATTAATTTCTAAGTTAAAGAGTTTGAATGTAAGGTTTTTCACTGCATATTAATAATGAAGAAATGCTTTTTAAAAAATTAAATGTTTTTTAAAACCCTCTAAAAAGACAAAAATTATCCCCACTCCCGACAAATTACTCAAATTCAAATTTTAAAGACTGATTATCACAGAAGTTTTATTAATAACTATGTCTAGTCTACGTATTGCATGGTTTGGTTCTAAATTTTATAATTGATTCAACGCCTATTTCAGAACTCTTGTCTCTACTACTCTTTAAAGGGAACAAATAAATTGTACTTGGAGCATTTTAACTTTGTAAATTGGATTTTATTTTGGAAATTGGATTTAAAAAATGACAATGAGTTTGCAAAGACAATATTTTCTATAGTATATATATCATAAATGTGTAAAGGTATTAAGTATTAATTTAAAAATATGTAGCTAATAAGCATATTGTATGAATTGACGTTCAGATATTTTCAATCAATTCAAACAGTATTTTTATTTTATAATTAATAATACGACAAAACATTCTGATTAAAATTGTATGGTTAAAAATACTGATTAATGGCATTTAATAATGAAGCATGCGGTTTATAAAATATTCTATATGATATTATGAAAAATTGTATGACACATAATAGAATGGTTCTGTTAACCATGCACTCAATAAATATTTTTGGAAAATTACATCAACTCTGTATAATAAAACCGCCATTATCACAAAAGAGCCGATTTTTCATGCAAATGGATTATTTTCTTAAAGATATCAAGTATTTTACTTTGAAACTTTTTAGGTGTATTTATAACATATTTTACATAAACAGATACATATTATGAAGAAATATATACTTAAATATTCTTTACTTAAATATTATTTAAATAGTAAAAGTATTAAACTTATATTTTATACTAGTTTTTACAAACAAATTTCAAAAGTTCACGAAAACTACAATTTTTTTAATATATTTCTTAAAAACATGTGCGAAGTACATAAAAGTTTAATATCTTCCATGCTAAAGTGTGGTGGTTGAAGTATGTCAATGTAATGTAATTTATTTCTAAATATAATGTTTAATTGGACTTTCTAATAATTTAAGAGGTTATGTAAATATTATATATTATCTCTACACAGTTACTTGTCTTTATGTCCCTTGTTGCGCACCTTTTTACGTCCCCAATTGGCGAGAACATACAAAGTTTCTACGATAATAATATTAAAATTCGTGATAAAAATATGTATTTACTGAATTTCTCTAAACCTCGTTAAGTGAGATCACAGAAGTTTTAATATGTACCATATAACCACAATTTGGTAATTTGATAAATTTCGGAAGTTTTTGTAAAAAATTTACAAAAAGAAAAAAAAAATACATGTACCAGGAAATAGTAAAAGTTTGGGTCTAAAAGTACGTAAGATATTTTTTTATCGTCCCCTGCTGGTCCCGCAGCTAACTGTAGTTTATCTTAAATCTCCCCCTTTGCCCGTAAATGCGCAGACCGTAAGTGAGCAACTCCCGAACGGAATGACGGCGTTCCCTCGCCAAATTTTTTTTCCCCTTCTTTTTTCTTCTTTTTTCATTACGTGACATTAAACGCAAAGTCAAGAAAGAAAACGAAAAGGTTCTTTCGTGAGAACTATGCTGTTGTTTTCGATCTGCAACTTCAGTGCTGAGCAAGCAAGTTCAAGTATATTTGCAAACACTTGACAAAGGCGTGGGCAACTAACTCATACGGCCAATCCATCAACAATCCGACACATGCATTCTATACCCCCTTCCCCCTCTTCTCCTACATAGTTCAGTGTTTCAATACTCCTTCATTAAAACTATGATTCATCCAATGCAGATTATCTTCTTCATCTATATTTGTGGATGAATTCCAGACGTCAAAGTTGCATGGTTCTTCATACACAAAATGACGCCAACTCTCTCCAAAGCTGAGGTCTGTCAGTTCTTTACGCCCTTTCCTTGATGAATGTTTTTTCTAATTTTAACGGGAACGCTAATCGATTTCGCAACAAAAGTGGTGTAACTTTTTATTTTTTATATCACCCACGTGTTTTGAAATCACGGAATTATGCATTTATATTGGCTTGCCAAGTATTGAGAAAATCAAACTGATACGTTGTTTGAACATGACAAAATATATTCAAAACACTATAGATTTTGTAACTCCTGCTTACTTTAACTCAATACATAAAAATAAAGGAAATGGGTGGCCTCAGGAAGGTGCATGGGAGGATGCTTTTATTCCCTCCCTAATAGTTACTTAAATTTTTATAAAAGCGGAGAAAAGGGCAAAATTCACAGGAAAAAATAAACTGTGTGCCATTTAATGATAGATTTTATATTTGTCATTGTGAGAAGAGAAACAGTTTTGAAAAATCAAAGTTGGGAAAAAAATATATAAATGTTCCTTGCAACCTACAAATAACACTGCCGAAACTTATGATACTGAATGTATTCTTTTCCAAGAAGTGAAGGTATTCATATTTACTTTGAGGTTATATATTTCACTTTTAATATAAAATTGCTAATGGTTTTTCAAATGGGTACAATACATCGAAATCGGGGTGTGAAATAGTAAGAAAGCAATGGAAATGAATTTAAAAATTCAAAAGTAAATTGCTTTTCGGTTTGAGATTGGGAAAGCTTACATTTACAGTTATTACAGAGTTTATTCCAAAATGTAGCAGCAGTTCTTAAAAAAAATCCTTTTCTCCCAAGATTAAAAAAAATCAACATTAAATATAGTGGTGGCGGTAAGGGGATTAAATTGCTCCCGATATTGATATTTTTTATACTGTAGTGGTTGGTTGTATTCAGATTATCTGGCGTCTTCAGCAACACGAGGGCTATAATGCGCCGAAACATTCGTCATTAGACAAGCCAACATACATTTACAAACACCCATGCCTAACACGGGACTCGGAACCCGCAACCTCGAGGTCTAGAAGCCAGCACGCTAACCACTATACCGTTTGGTCGGCTTTAAATTGTAGTGATTTTGATGACAATATCAATATCTTATAAAGAAACCAGGAATGTCCCAAGCAAATCTATAAGTCTATCAATTGATGAGTCTACATTTGATTGGTTGTTTGTAGGCTCAACGGCCTACTTTTATGTACAATGACGGCTAATCGGGCAGGGACCAGCAGCTTAACGTGGATTTCGAATCATAACGAACATCCATGCCTAGCACCTTTGGCATGCGAGGCTAGAGCTCTAACCATACAGCCATCAGGCTTGAATCGAAACTCGATCTCTTATTAAAAAATTTCTGATTGAAAATTGTTTAAGAAATCATGTAAATAATCTGTTTAAAACGAATTGTTGATAATCTGTTTAAAAATTGTTGCAAAAAATCTATTTAAAAATTTGTGCCAATAATATGTTTGAAAATATCTTCTTAATCCATTTATAAAGTGCCAAACAATCTGTTAAAATGGGTATTGACCTACTATTGACCGAAACTGTTCTTTACCGGATCGGACCACATTCAAAGGAGTCAAGTAGAACCTCATAACTTCTTTGACTCAATTCCGCGGAAGATATAGAGGGACATCGATGTCCAACTCATTGATAGATGACACCAGTCACGCTTTCATAAATCCCGTGAACCCCTCAACCCCAAAGAAACGGATTCCCTCAATAATCAAAAACTTTCTTGTTGATTTTTCCAACGTCAAGCAAAGCAGAATTTATCTTGTCTTTATAATTGATTGCTTAACTTCAATAGCTATGTTTAAAATTTTAATATTAACTTCGAATTTGTATACGTTTGTCGATGGGGAAGGGGGGGGGGGGGCAAATCTGTGGAGGCCTAATCAACCCCCTAAAACCTACAGCTCCCGAGAACTATATTTGTTCTGCAGAGGACTGCCCTGGGCGTTTTGCCATCTTCGAGAGGGGTGGAGAGTTTTTGGGGGTCTATTACCGGTTGAGCTTCCTCACCTCCTGTGGTATTGAATTATAGGGGGCAGTTCACTCCTGTCAACTCCGAGAAGCAGAGTCTCCTGGCGACCTTTTTTTTTCTCCTTTCTTTTTCATGGGACATTTAGTAGAAAATCATTCCGCGCGTGAACTTTCACTAGAGAATTACCAAGTTTTATAACAGATTTTGTGTTTTGGGGCGTAAAACTTTAAACATAAATGAAATAAACCATGTTATGGATATTGTTAAATAAAATTGTGATATTTAGCTAAACTTCTTGAGGAAATTATTTCGTCCTGACAGATATCTCTATATATTGTTTTAGTCGCATACAGCTGCGAACTTAAATATTCATGAATTTATGACTCCTTTTCAAATGCCGTTATACTTTTTTTTTAAGGAATAATTATATAACCCATAAAAACAAAGTTTTTAATATTAATCCTTTATATGCATCACCAATTTTTATATTCATTATCACAGCGCCGATTCTGTTAATAGCGTGTGCTTTGTGCTTGTATCTAATTATAAATATCAAACACAATTATATCAGCAAAATGTGCGGCAAACTTCGTTTCAAAATGTATTTATTAGAAATGAACATGCATTTATGCACTCACATCCAAATACCTTTTACTTATTTTGATTAAAACAATTTTATTATTTATTTAAAAAAAAATTGGCAATAGCAAAGAGTTTCAACAATGATCTGTTTAGTGTTATTTTAACGCGATTGGATGATGGCAAGTTAGTTTATTAGTATTCCATATAAGCAACTTTTTAGTGACAGTAACAGCCCCAAAATGTGAAAGAATGCATTGTCATCGACATCGCATCTATCTACCAACTTTCAGCCCGCTTGGATGACGGCAAAGGGGGTGAATTTGCCGTCCGCAGATTTTTTTCTCTATCGACACTCACACAATATCGAACTTAATATAAAGAATTAAAAATACATCCTTTAATGAAACTTTAATGCCTCTAATACATATGTTATTGAAATATTCGATTTTTCTTAGATGCTATTTTATAATTTTAGTTGAAATGAAAATGAATAGCGAAAATTATAAATTTATGTTATTTCTATTTTATGACAGCAAAATACAAGTTACTTTTTTCTAATTCTATTATATTTCGAATGTTTTTTTTTGTTTTTGTTTTTTTTGCACGAAGCTATGCAAAAACAACTCCCTTTCTCATGTTGAGCACATTTCTCTCCACGAGCAATGACTTCAGTATAAGCAATTATGATGAAATATGTATATTTTAGAATCCAGACACGTAGGATACTTAGTATTAAGTTTATTCAGTGTTCGCGATGTTATTTTTAAATAAAATTTTTATGTTGACTTATAATATTTTAAAAATAAACAAAGTCAAATGCCATTATGTATTTAATGAATTAAAGTTTTTAGCTAAACTACTTTCAGGAAGGTAATTGTTTCATGGTGTAGGATTTACTATAGATTGTGAATGGATTACGAAATAATTTATCAAATAGTTTGTAATCTTGCAAAGTAAAATATTTTGCAATTTATATTTTGAAGAATATCTTTATTTTTGGTTTTATACATAAATAAGAATTTATTTACGTATATTATTTTTGTTTTCATTATATAAAATTGTTCACCGAAAATAAACTTAGCGAATGAAATGGTGGTCTAATAACATAAGAATAGTGAAATATGTATGCATTTCTCATTCTCAAATTGCATTACTCTTTTTAGAAATACTACCAATTAATATTATATAACCTGCCTTGAAAATCATTGACAGTAATGAAATGAATGAAGTAATAAAGTTGCTTTGTATTAAAATTAGTATTTGTGGCATGATCACATTATACATTTTAGTTGAAATTAAAAGTGCGAAAATATAAACTTCTACTGTTTTTTCTTAAAGTATGTACATTATTCTAAATTTTTAGAAGTACTCAACCATTTGCGCTTGTTTATAAATTAAATGATAGTTTTCATTAAATTAAAATTTATTGCAAAATATTTAGAATCGTCTTGAAAAACTAAAAACAATATATACCGATGCACTTTCTTTCAAGGAAACCACTTTCTTATTTTATGATGTAGCGGAATAGTTTGCAGTTAGAGAAACATACTGCTTTTTCATTTAATAGGTTAGAAAACAATAAGTTCGTTGTGTCTCCTGTAAAACTTTAAAATTCTGACTTTAGATCTCTTCGAAATTCGAAGCAGCGTTCTTTCCCTAACTTACCAAATTTCAAGGTTTTATACAAATTAATTTTAAATGCACTGGGCTAGAAGATGGTAACACAGCGAATACAGAGAATAATCCTTACTCGGACTTCCTCTAAAGTAAACCGGCAAACGCCAATATTAGGCTTATTTTAACAATGGATTGAAATACAAAAAGCATGATTTTTTTTTCTATGTAATGAGATTTACAAATATGTCTTTTAATTCAAATTCTTGGACCTCATAGCTACTTTAATGTAATACTGTAGGAAAACTCAGTCTGGCTTATGGTAGATTAAAAACGCATTCTTTTGAAATTATTTTCGATTGCTAAATGTTTCTTATT
The DNA here is from genome assembly GCA_963978545.1 of Linyphia triangularis. Lineage (NCBI taxonomy): Eukaryota > Metazoa > Arthropoda > Arachnida > Araneae > Linyphiidae > Linyphia > Linyphia triangularis. The sequence continues at coordinate 5,538,943 of OZ021727.1, forward strand.
TATTCATAGCAAAACATCTAGATGCCTTTAACTGCTGTAAGCGGTCTGACAGACCGCGAGTAATTTTTTGTGAAATGCTTCCTTCCCCTAAAATATCTCACCTTTGATTTTTATATTAATTTTTCTGATACTATGTTTCTTAAACTTTAAATTGATGTTCACCAATTTGTTTGGCATAGTATGAACCATATGTTGCTCTTGCGCTAAGAACCTCAAACCACAGCAGTTAAAGGTTAAGGATCCTAGGGGGAGTGGAGTTCTGACACTGAAAACCCTCACCCCGATTGCACGCCTGTAAACACGTCCGAAACAGAATTGTTTTGGAAACTTGGGCTGTCCTTATTGAAGAGGAATTTATTATAAAATGGCTCGGAATTGTTTTGTCTGAAAACGAGAGGCTCCATGAAAAAAATATTCCTCGCTTAGCATTTATTTACCTAAAAGACACAGCAGCTGAATGGAATGGAGGCGACCGAGGTATCTTGGAAAATAAGAAGGCGTGGGTCATTTAACACCCACAAGCAAAACATCCTTTTTCTTGTGGCGGCCTTATCTCACCACCTGCGGGGAAATTTTGGTAATCTGATCTCATCTTCAATACCATTTTCGGAAATCTTTTTCTTCTTTGTTGGTTTTTGTTGGAAAGAGGAGAACTTGGGCCATGAAGAGTCATAATTGAAGTGTTTGACCAGCAGGGGTCATTTTAGTGGTGTATCCTCCCTTAAAATCCTAATAAATTAATGAGGAGATAAGCTAGCTCGAGACAGAGTGTGGCATTTCTTTTTAAAAGTGGTGTGGAATGATTTATTAGAGGACTGTGGGGTGATGTCCGATTTCCGTTAGGAAATTCGAATCCCTTCACCAGGACATGAATCTTGTTCATTGGATTTCTAGCAATTTATCTGATTTGAGCATTTGCCCAGACGCGCACCCCAGGGGAAGGGTTTTTTGGGTCCCCCTTTTAGGATGTGATTGAATAAGAAACACTTAGCAATCGTAAATAATTCCAAGAGAAAACGTTTTTAATCTACCATAATTCAAGCAAAATTTGTCTAACGTATCGCACTAAACCAGTTATTAGGCCAAAGAACTTTGAACTAAATGACAGATTTGTATATAAATCTTCCTGCATCAAAAAATCAGTTTGCATTATTTTTAGTCTACTTAGGTTCAATATAAAGTGTCGTTTAAAAAAGAAACGTAAAAAAATATCGATGTTTCGGTTTTTCTAAATGTAGATTATGGTGTTTCAGTGTGCATGCCCTTTTATTTAAAGCGGAACAAAATATAATAAATTCAGCCTGACATTGGTGTTTGTCCTTCTCTAAATGAATTACTAGAAAATTTTTATATTAATTTATAATCCAGAAAATACGGATAATACGGGATCTAGATAAAATGTAGTCCAATATTTAATTGTTTTATATAACTCGAAAACTGGACAAAAACCTATTTTAATATTTTGTCATATGCAGGTGACAGATTAAGAAACTTAAAAAATATTGATGACATGTGACAAATATAATATGAGAAAGTTCTTCATGGAAGTTGTTTTTTATATAGAGAAATAAAGGGGTAAACTTATGGTTTGATTGAAAACCTCTCCCACAGAAGTTTTCCTTTTCCGCCCCTGGCATTGTCCAAGGACGGAAGGATTGGATTGCCCTACTTACGAAATGAGATAGATCAGAGGTTCCAAACTTTTGAGTTGTGCGGACCACCTATTTTGTATTAAAAAACATAGAGGCCCACTAGCTAATAGAATCTGTGTGCATGCGTCAGTAATTAGAAAAACAAACTGTACAAGAAGGCATTATTAATTTAGAAACCTTACAGATTAAAAGATAATTTTTCATAAAGAAAGGAACATTATTGTATTCACTTTGCTGTTACAACTAATAAGAAAACTAAAAAGCAAGTAATTAAAGATTAAAAAAAAAGGGAATCGGATTTTTGACATTGTTTGTCCCCCACGAGAGAATCAATCTCTAGTAAAATTGGATACTTTTAGCCCTGCTGTTGAATTCACTCATTATTCACTTGTTACACCATCGAGGAATACAAACGAATAATACAATTGTTGCTAACAACTGAGTGACTGAATTGTTTTCATCTCTGCACTTGAAGCTCTTATAATATTTACCTTTGCTTAGGTTTTCGACCAGCGTCCAAGACCCAGTATCACTATCACGTTACTTACTCGCGGCCCATGGGGTTGGGAACCGTTGAGATAGATAATTATATTTGAATTTGGTGAGAAACGTACCTCGTGACTTTCGCCTCGAAAAATCAAAATGATAGTATATCATTCTATCGTTTTTTATAATATTAAAAATCAAATGCGATTTATGTAATTGATGCGATTAAAATAAGTGAATCAAATGCGATTAAAATAAGAGCAACCCTATGAAAACCACTTTAAAACTCGCTACAAAACTATTAAATTGTAGAACAAGCAGCTGCATCAACCCAGGAGGGAATTCTAAATAATCCTGAAAATCGACCTGATATTAGTGTTTGTCCGTTTAGTTGAAAAAATTAATTTCTGAAATTGAAACAAGAAAAATTTCATATTAATTTACAATCCAAAAAATTCGTATAATACGGGATCTAAATGAAATGTTGCCACATGCTGGGTTGTTATGAATAACTCGAAAACTGGGCAAAAACCATTTTAATATTTTATCACATGTAGGCGATAGATTAAGAAACTGCAAAAATATTGATAACGTATAATAAATATGGGATGAGAAAGTTCCGCATAGAAGTTGATTTTTATATAGAGAAATACAGAGGTAAATTTAAGGCTTGATTGAAAACCCCTGCCACAAAAATTTTCTGGTTGCGACCCTTGGTCTGAGAGAATGCTCACATTAGCTATGCAATTAAAGGTTATACCAATTGAAGGTTAAACAGGAATTAAGTGTCGATTAATTTCTGCTAGAACATGGGTGCGGCACATACGAGAATTCAATCCAAAAAGCTTACCAAAAATAAAAGTTTCAAAAACCAACGCAGCTGGGCTTAGGAAAGTCAAATAAAACCGCTACATCATAGGGTTACCATATTATGTCATTGTATTAATGGTGTTTCAATTTGATTATAGCTATCGTCAGTGTCTCTTTCTTAGATACGTTTGATTTTCATTAAATTGGCGGTTTTTATAGTAGTGTTAATTTTTAAAGCTCTCACAACGGATTTTGTAGTTCAACGTATTCATTTTTTTTTTTTTTTTTTTTTTTTAAATTTTTAACGTTTTTGTTTAATCTTACTTTGAAACTTATTTCCATTTATTTATGTGGATACATTATTTAATGTTTTCAAATTGCAGATTAATATATAGACCCTGTAGGTAGATTAACAATATTTCTGTTCGTTATTTACATTTCAGTTTTGTACCATTTATACACTAATTACTAATTTATAAGATATTTCTTACGCTTACTAAGGATAAGGAACATCGCACAAATTTCAACTGCACAATAATACTGGTCACTGCATTTAAAATTTATATGAATTGGTGTAATTTAGCATTTTAGTTTTCATATTTTCATGATTTTTTATAATTATTGCATTATCTTTTCTTGTAAGTAAAACAGAGGAGAAACAGTCTCGGATGGACAATACCCAAGGGAAGAGAACTCTGCGTTAAAGACATTTGTTTCTACGGGTGAGGATGTTTAGAGCACCTTACCCGCATCTTTGAAGAGTTTGATTACTATTTTCTCTCAGTGAATGCGGTATCTGGATAAACGTTGATTAAAAGTATTTAGTTATTTTTTAAGTTTTACTTTATAATATAAGTGTACAATTTAAGTACGGATGAAAGAAGGTTACGGTTATTATATCTCATTTTTTCTGGAAGGAAACGGATAGATAGGCGTTTGTTGGATGATCTTTTTAATCATGGCCGGCCTATAGCGTGTGGGATCGCACACACATGATTTTGTGAGGAGAGCCGAAATGAGAAGAATATTTAAGAAGAAGAAAAAATAATAATTTGATGATATGGTAAAAATGTAAACTAATAAAAACATTTTCCGCTACTGAAGCTAGGAAGGTCCACTGCTAAATGATGTAAGACAGGTCATTTTAATTGATTTTGTGCAATATATATATTTTTTTTTTCATGAATATTAAATTAAAACTATCAGTGCTAGAAGTGTGGGTAAACGGGAGGTGATGCCCCCCCCCCCCCCACTTTTAAAAACACCCAATCCGTCTAAAAACTACTAATGAAAAATAACGTTAAACTTTAAATGTAGTGATACTGGGAAAAAGCGATTTTTTTTTTTTTTTTTTTAAATTTTACATTTGAAAACTTTAATACTATTTATGGTATATCTATCATACTATAATAAAAATGTATTGTACTACTTTTTATAATGATGTAAGTATTATTTAGTAACAAATACTGTTAGACTTGGTCAACTTTTAACTTTGGAAGAACTTTCTTTTAAATTAAATTTCTATTCTTGTATCATATAAAGACAAGCTATTGAAAAAAAAAAAAAAAAAAAAAATAGATTTCTCTTAATTTAATTTTATGAAAGTTTTCACATTTATAAGCATTATTTAAATCTAAATAAACAGTTTTGTACAAAACCTTGAATTATTACTTCACTTTACGTTTAACTTCCAAGTAAAAATACTGTGTCACAGAATAATCATTAAAATAACAATAAATTTTGGATCCTTGTTCAATGTTAGTGTTAGGAAAGATAAATTATTTTCTTACTAGTTAATATTTTTACTATAAGTTACGAAATTATAAAATTTATCGTTAAAGAGGGGGGGAAGGTGCACTTGTCACCAACCTTTGGGCATTTCCCCCTCCCCACTTTTTTTTTTTTTTGTCACCACTTCTACCACTGATGGTTGTAATTAAAAAAATGTGCCTTATTTTCTGATAAAACTATAAACAGGATAAAAGAATTTAGGAGTTTGCTTTTTACAGAAGTACAGTACACCATGCCTATTGAAGTTTGTAAAAGTCCATTAAAGAATTAGTAATAAAAGAAATCATTAAAAAAAAAATAATAATAATAATAATGAAAATATACTAAATACTTTACAATTTATTACTACTTATTAGTTTTAGATTTTAATCTCTAAAAATGCCAAATTCAGGTATTAGCTTCCTTCAAATTTCAGTTATAGAACTGGGTTCAGTGGTAGAAGTGGGTAAAAAAAAGTGGGGGGATGCCCAAAACTTGGTGACAAGTGTAATCCCCCCCCCCCCCCAACGACAAATTTTATAATTTTGTTTTTTATAATAAAAATATTAGCTAGTAAGGAAATAGTATTTCTTAACTCATGGTTGGTTGTATTCAGATTATCTGGCGCCGTCAGCAACACGAGGGCTATAATGCGCCAAAACATTCGTCATTAAACAAGCAAACATGCATTTACAAACACCCATGCCTAACACGGGACTCGCAACCTCGCGGTCTAGAAGCTAGCACGCTAACCACTATACCGTTTGGTCGGCCTTAACTCATGGAGCAAGGGTCCAAAATGTATTGTTATTTTAGTAAAAATTCTGTGAATTTGTTTTTTTTTTACTCGGAAATTACCAAAGTTGATTAAGTGAAGTGTATTTATTCCACATTATAAACATTACTGTTTATTTAGGTTTAAATTGTGCTTTTAAACGTGCATACTCTAAAGAAATATAATTAATAGAGAACTCTATCATTATTTTTCATTTAAATAGCTTATTGTCTTTATATGAAACAATAGAAATTTAACTTAAAAGCAAGTTCCTCCAAAGTTAAAAGTTGACCTAGTGTAACAAACAATATTTGTTAATAAAAATTCTTATATATTAATGCATAGTGTAATGCATTTTTATAATAGTAACATAAGCATAATAATACCATAAATAGTTTTATTTGTTTTCATTTAAAAACTTTAAATCTTTTTTCTCAGTGTCACTACATTTAAAGGTTAATTATATTTTTACTTAATAGTTTTTAGATGGAATGAATGTTTTCAAAAGTGGGGAGATGGATTTCAGTGGTTTTAGAAGTGGGGAGACGCATGGGTATTTTCTTGAAAAGTGGGGGGGGGGGGACGCGTCACCCCGCGCCTACCCACACTTCTAGCACTGGCTGTGTTAAAGAGTTCTCTGAAGATCCTCAATAGAAACATGTGTAAAAGTCGCCTCTTAGTGACAAGTCTTAAAATTAGATAAAATTTACTGTTATCGACAACGAATCTATCAGTCAAGTTCGAGCTGGATTAGATGACGGCCAGTCAATTAATTAGCTATCCGCAGATTTTCTCTCCACAATGTAACTCGAATTCAAATTTGAAATCCATTCATTCAGGTACCAGATTATGAATTGGAAAATAATCGAACTCATTTTATCAGCTCCAATTTATAATTAACCAATTCCCCATTGAACAATTTTTTTTTTTTTTTTGCACCTGCTCGAAATTTGATTCGTATCCAGCTAGCTTCCACTAGTACCACTGTGCAGCATATTCACTTTCTTTATATTTCCTCAGCGCGGTTATTGTCTCAAGGCAGCAATCCGTAAAAGTCCCCTTTTAACCCTTGACCTTTGATATTGAGGAAGGAAAGATGACAAGCCGACCCCTTCGCCCTGCACATCGTTAAGATGTAAAAATGAACTCATAAACATCATCTGAAGCTATTTTATAGATCTCAACCAGCAACGAAACAAAGAAGTTTGGAGACTTCGGAGTATTTGGAAGCTGAAACCATCTGCAGAAACACGATCCATTGCAATCCAGCGGTATCAGTCCTTCGCCACTTCTTTAAAATTCTTGAGGGGAGATGGATGGTAGTCCACGTGACTCGGTGAGAAGTTTATGAGATGGCAAGCACCCGATCTCTGAAGTTCTTGGATTCCGTTTGCGTTTGTTTTGTTTATTCATTGCGAAGGTCGGAGTGAAAGGAAGAGCCACAACCGAAAAAAGGTTCCACGGCCCTCACTCCATAAAGATGTCAATTTGTGTAAAACATTCCCACAGACACCTGTTTTTGAGGACCTTCTTCTGAATCTCCCTCCCCCCTATCCAGACCTCCCTGAAGGACTGAAAGGCAGTCGGTGCTTTTGTCTCTCTTTTCAATCTCTTCAAGAGTTGCAAAGAGCGTACATCCCCTCCCCATCATCAGAAGCTGTTTTGACTTACTGAGTTTGGAATCGAGATTGGAGCAGCTGTTATAGTATCCGTAATTAATGCCTCGATTTCAATTGATTTCTCAGGGTCATGCCCATTCCTCAATTTCAGTTTAGCAACGCTATGTAGTTTTTCTGAGGGCTTTATATTCCCAAAGGAGAAAATAGATAATCGTTCTCTACGGATTGTTTTAACCTTTAGAGCTTCTGCTAAACTTTGTGTTATCCACGTTCTTTCAGATCCATTGTCAAGAAGAATTCTAACTAATTTTGATCTTTCTCCCTAAAAAGCAATTACACTACACGTTTGCAATAAAATACTATTTGAATTGCCAGTTGAAGAATTACTTTGGGTTACTGCATTTGCTTCCTCTTCAACTAACTCCTTAGCGGCTATATTATTACTTTTATAACATAATAGATAATGGTGAAACTTAGAATTACAATGTTTGCAAGGATCTATTTTGGCCTTTCAAAATCTAGCCATGTGAAACCCGAAACATAGAAAACATTTCTTATCCATTTTAATTTTGTTTTTTCTTTCCGACACATTAAGACTTTCACAAAACTCATAGTCTGGACTATTACAAAAGACGCAATTCTTTTTTACGTTAGTAGCGAAACTTGCGGTAGACTGCGGTTCATTAAATTTATTTCCAAACCGTTTATTACCTTCGAACCTTCTAGGACTCCCCTTATATTCGTAACTACTATGTTGAAAATTACCAGGCTTATAACTATGTATTTGTGTCCTTTCCCTTGACTGAATTTCCTTACCTAAAAATTCCATCAAATCCCTAAAATTCCACGTTTCATAGGAATATGTTCTGGGCCATTCCATGTCAAATCAACACGGCTCCCAACCCGACCCCTTGAGAACTTCATAAAATTTGGTTCACTTATTAGATTCATAGAGAAAAGAAAAAATGCCAAATATTAGGTTTCAATCTCGTTTGGTTTCCGAAATATAGAGTTTCAAAAATGGACCAAAAGGGCAAAATTTCGTATTTCTTGCTTTACATATTTGGGTCTAATTTTTTTCCTAATTATCGTAAAATATTGGATTTGGTGTCAAAAGAAAGAAAAAGATTTGATCTTTCTAATAATGTATTATTTATGTGTACTTTTTAAAATTTTTATTTTAATATCAAACAATTTGACATTTGACCTTGAATATCTCAAAAAATGTATTTTTATTTAAAAAAAAAAAACTATATATTATTCTTACATAAATTCTCTACACAAATATATTAGTCTCATTTTGGGACCGCAATTTGATGCCAAGTTATAAACTTCATTCGTAACTGTAGTCCCACTCTTATCCGACAAAAATGGTTTATATGTAAATAGCTTTTCCTTTTAAAATATCTTTATACACGTGTAATGGAAATAAAACTTTAGCCTTAATTATTAGCTAAAAATTATAATTATTTATCTTTGATTTGTTATAACTTTTTAACTTTAAGAGCAAAAACTAATTGTTTACCAATACTTATACATTGAAAAAATTACATTTTTCAGCATTGCATTAAGTATGCAAACATCGTTTGCTATAAAAATAAAAAAAAACATGACATGGATAATTGGTAATAATGAGCTTTTGAGATAATTATTTAAAAGGAATGTTGCATGTAATCAGAAACATTTGTTCATACAAATTATTTGGAAAAAATCATATTTCGAAATTAGAAAACAGAAATACTTACAATTTTTCTATTGATGATGCATTATCTTTAAACTATTGTTGAAACTAATTTATCACATGCATAAGTAACTTCCTTAACTTCTATTAATTATTGTGACTCTTTTTCACTTCATTCATTGCATACGTAACTATTGATTTTATAATTATTTTTTTTTTTACTTTTTTCCGACCATGGAATTAGAATACATTTTGCACAGAAGTTGGTTGATAGAAATGGGTCTGAATGCATGAAATGTTTGAGTACCTGGAATAGTTCCGGCGGTTAAGAATCGTTTCTGAAGGAAGATTTTTTCTCTTTCATACTGTAAGGAAGTTACATATGCAAACTGCATGCCTTCAATATCGGCAGTTGCCCATTCAAATTACTGAAGAGAAGTCATTATCTGATCTTTATATGGGCGCTTCAAACTGCCACGAGCGGCTAGCCTCCAATGCCCTCTGAAACTCCTTTACCATGGGCAGTGGCAAAAAAAATTACATTCTGCTTGAATTCCAAAATCTTCTTTATGGAAACACAAGTTTATAAAAAAAATTTCGATTTTTGTAGTGAGAAGCTGCACCATCAGAAAAGTACAAAAGTTTGTTAGGTTTCACATTGAATTTTTTTTCTTTGAATTCGATCAAATGCCTTTGGAATAAGTGAATTGCTGTTGCGTCATGGTGGAGACAGTCAGAAACTACTAAGAAATTAAAATTGTCTACTACTTGGTCAGTGTCTTTTCTATAATAAACCACAAATGGATGTATAGTCGCTGGCGAATTATTCCATTGGAATCCTTGAATTGCATCGTGAGGAATAAAGGAGTAAATTTCAGAAAAATCACAAACAACAACATATTCACCTGATTTCGGATTTTGTTTACAAGCACTAAAAAAAGACGATTGTTCCTTAGCAATGAATGAATGCATATAAGTTTGGTAAGTTTATTCAGAAACGAATCAATAAAGTCATCACAAAGGCTCGACAAAGTTTCAAGGGTAGATCTGTCAACATATAATCCACTGCTTGCACGTAATTCTTGTAATATGGTGTTAATATGGCTTGGGTGTATGACATATATTCCCATATACTTTCCCCTGGCTACGCAACTGAATAAAAGCACCAATAAAATCTTCACCATTTCCTTCCTTTTTATAACTAGTCAATTTTCACTCGATTCCCTGTATATTCGACTGCATTAGGATATGCGAATATGGGATTCTTCAGTTCGCACTCAAAGACTATTATTGCGTGGAATTAAGGACAAGAGTTCACATTTGAATTTATATTTTGGCATCCCATTGCGGTCCCATTATGAAACTAACGTATTTGTGTAGAGAATTAATGTAAGAATAACATATTTTTTTGAAAAAAATAAAAATACCCTTTTTTGAGATATTCAAGGTCAAAGATAAAATCGTTTGACCTTAATATGAAAATTTAAAAAAATATCCATAAATAATACATCATTAGAAAGGTCAAATCTTTACCTTTTTTTTTTACACCAAAATCAATGTTTTATGATAATTAGGGACAAAATTATAACCAAATATATAAAGCAAGAAATGCGAAATTTTGACCTTTTGGCCCATTTTTGAAGCTCTGCATTTCAGAAACCAAACGATATTCAAACTTAATATTGGCCATTTTTTCTTTTCTTTTCACCCAACAAGTGAGCAAAATTTTATTAAATTCTGAGGAGGTCGGGTTGAAAATGTCACTTTTTTGTGTTGATTTGACATGGAATGACCCTTCTATTAAATTCTAACAATAGTTCCGTGGGAATTCTCTCTAACAAAATAGGACTTAACAAATTTCCAAATGTTTCCGTTTCCACCCTCAATGACTCCAAATTCCTAATTTGTACTTTTGCACGATCAAACAATTTTCTTAACCTAATCGTATCATTTATGTTACGAACAATTTGAATTTTTAACAGATGATTTAAGTGAGCTTGAATTAATGCATTTTTATTTCCAAATCTATTTTTTAGCAAAGCCAAAGCAGAATCACAATTTTCTCCTGTCAGTGCAAATCTAGTAATACAATGGGCTGCAGCTCCACCCAAATAGGACTTCAAAAAATTAAATTTATCTATCTTAGATAAAGTTTCATTAAGGTGTATAGCACTTTCAAATTGATTTATAAATTCTAAGTAATAAGCCGAATCTCCATAAAATGTTTTTATTACTAATTTCGGAATTTTAACCATTTTTGTTTCCCTACTGATATTACTAGCCAATTCAAAACCGTCTTCAGCATTCGCAATATTGTTATCAATCAATGTAACATTTAAACTATTACTTAACTTTTCTATGGCATTAATCATTCTTAGTTTCCAAACAATTATCTTTTCTGAATATTCTTCAGATGTAATAACTTCCGACTCTAACTTATCGAGTTCTACGAGTTGTTCAATTTCTAAATTTAATTGTTTAATATTATTTTCTTTTACAGTTAATTGTTCAGGATATTCTTTTAAAGAATTGCGGTGGTTCCTTTTTCATTGGTCATTACTTTTCGGCTATTGCACCAAAATATGCCATTTTTTTATTCTATGTACCTATCCCTCCCATGCAAGGGAAAACGCAAATCCAATTTCTTGGCTACGTCTTTATTTGTACTTGTCTAATACTCTAATACCTTGATACAAAACAGTTATATTCTTATTACACAAAAGCGCCATCTATCGGGCATATATTGTAAACAATTCTTAACAAAAGGGAACTTAATAGCACCTTAGGTTATCCTATTTAGATTAGAAATATTTTTAATATCTTAATACCCGTGTTCCTGTGTAATACTTCTATATAACGTTATTTCACACTTAGATTTTCAATGCGTCTTTCTTTTCCTTCCACTACCTTACGCTATTTTATTCTTTAATATGTAATTGACTTAGTGCTGTTTTTACAACAAATACTACTATGAATCCCACTGTTACAAATATTGCCGTATTGATTGGAATCCCAATTAAGGTTTGGGTCCTGTTATATTTGATATGCAAGTGCAATGACATAAAATATTAGACTTTTAAATGCTTTCAATAATATATAGAAAATTAAGTATTTGATATTATTGATATATTGATTTTTGCAAGTTGTAATTATTTAAATGTATGTTAAGTAAGTTATAATGGATCTTACTTAAAATTATAAAAACAAGGACAAACAAAATTTACAAATAATATCCATTAGCATAATCTACAGAAAGATGTATTTCAATTCCTTACAAATGCATTTAATAATAATGCTAAATATTAAATCAAATGTCTTTGTTTTATGCAAAAAGTAGAACTGAAAGTGTTTAAAAATTCTCAATATTTAAAAATCTAGCTTTTTTAAAACAAAAAGGCAAGTTTTAAAATATTACTCTTCACAATTCAGTTTCGGAATATGTGATACTAGAACTTTTTAAAGTATCTGTGGTGGAGTGAACTATTTTCTTTAGTCTTCCGAATAAGTATTTCTTAATTAATTATATAATATTTTAGATACTTTCCTGTTTTATTAAAAGTGAAACTGAGTAATTGAGCTTAACTTTCGTCATGGAAAGCAAACTTAGTTGCGTTAGTTTTTTTTTTTAACTCGTTCAGTTAAAACTATTTGACGAAAAAAGCGAAAACTTGTAAAAAATACTTATTTACGTAATAAAATATAAATATTCATATTTAAAATAATATAAGGCCTAATATAAATATTTTTTCAAGAAAAGGGGAGGTGGTTGAGGGGAATAGGTTGCTATTGCATATAAGTTTTGCATTTCCAAAATAAGTTGTTTTTAATCTATAAACAGTGTTGAGTAGTTTCCAAATTTCTTTTTTTAAAGAATGTTAACTGTGGATAATCTTCCGTACTGTTGCATGTATCAATTTCCATAATTTCTCAACAGAATGGTTTATTTTATTTTAATTACAAATTAGAATATGTTAATTGCAATTGTTAAAAAGATGGTCGTAATTGTTTTTATTAAGTCATCCGCAGAGTACATACAATAATCTCAGAAAAAATCTGACAAATTTTCCAACAATTGGACAACTTCAAAGTTCAGTAGGTGACACCTTTGTAGAATGTTAAGTACACATTAAACGTTATTTACGTATAAAGTATATATTGTGCTTCATACTAATTAAACATTTCTAAACACCTAAATTTCAACATCCGAAAAATAAGCTCACTTTTACCAAATCCATATCGCCACTGGTCTAGCGTGGACATTTTTTTTTAATTAGAATGAAAATACGTTTCAATTTAGAACGAATCTTGCTTATTTTTTTGGTAAAGATATAAATAGCATTTTGGTTTAGCTAAAGTGAACCATATAAATTTTAGTTCCACTTCCATAAATTAGAAATTTTAAAATGCATCAATAGTTAATTGTACATTAATTAATAACTTATTAAAACTTTTATTGATAATTTCTATTTTACACCGGAATCGCCTTGATTTCATTAGACAAAAGGATGTCTAACGCCCCCCTCCCCCCAATCGAAATTCGGTGATCGAAACGGCACTGCTACCTTATCATCGGCAATTAACCGCAGACTATGAAACGAATTGAACACAGTGACCACTGGCTCACCGAAATATTCCCAAAGAGAATAAGTAGGTTAATATACATTTCTTTATTTTTGAACAGAAACCGCCAAAAGTGGGAGAAAGGAAAATTTTCATTGCCTTTCTAAGCTCTTAGCATTCTAACCAAAAAATTTCGAACGATAAAAATTCTAATGACAATAATTCTAACCAATTTCATTCTAATCGCTTTTATTAGGTCGAAATTCATTCTGTCCAAATATCATTCTGTCAAAATCCCGTTCTGATGAGTACGATTCTAACGAGTTTTTTCTGGCAAGTTTTTTTTCGGGGTTTCTGAAGAAAGTCATCGCCTCCTATTTCCTCAGGCATGCAAGGGGACAGTTTTATTTGAGGGGGAACTTCTGACCATACAAAGCATTCCCACCATGCAACCTTTTACCCCCTTCCCGTACGCATGTTCTTAACTGGGATTTTATGACCCTCGCCTTTACAAGCTCCTTTTGTTGGTTAGCTAGGTAAAATGACGCTTTTAAGATGATAAAATATTTGGATAGTCTACGTTAAAAAATTAAAAAAAAAACTTCTGTGCCGGTGTACCTCCATAAAGGCATGTACAGACAATCCTATGATCAATACGTCTGCCTTTAATGAGTATTACTTTCACAGTAGAACTTGTTTTATACCATGAAAATTTTCTTACCGATATGGTACAGGGGTGCATTTTTCGTTTTGGTGAGGTGGGAGGGCGAATTCTTCATTTTGGGAAGGGTGGAGGATAATCTTGAAAATATTAATTTTCAATTTGAAAAATGACTGAACTAAAAAAGAGAGAGAGAGAGAGAACGGATCTTCTGACGCTCCTCCCAAATTTACGAAATTTTCATAGAAAAAGTGCAGTTATTTTTTCTTTTCAAGATACAACACGAGGGTAAAGACAGAGATAGAATTGAGGTAAGGCAGATTTCAAAAATGTTTACTTCTGGTATCACCTGATCGCCAGTGATTTTCGAGGTGACAAAAAAATCAAATTTCTTACCGAAATGGTACAGGAGCTTCGTTTTGGAGAGGGGGGCGCAATTTTCATTTCGGGAAGGGGCGAAGCACGTTTGGGAGAAACATTTATTGATTTAATCCTGGAAATGTTTATTTTCAATTTGAAAAATGAATGAGTTAAAAAAAATCACTCAAAACTGGGTGTTTTTTTTGCGCTCCTCCCAAATTTACAAAATTTCCATAAAATATTTTTTTCCTTTCAAAACACAACACGATGGTTAGAGACAGAGATAGAATTGAGGTAGACTGATTTCAAAGATGTGATTTTCTGGTATTACTAGATCGCTAGCGATTTTCGAAGTGGTAAACAAAACTCGTGTTTCTTACCGATATGGTACAGGAGTGTTTTTTCATTTTGGAGAGGGGGAGCAATTATTATTTTTGGGATGGGGGAGGCACGTTTGGGAGACACATTTATTGATTTCTTCCAAAAATTTTAATTTTCAATTTGAAAAAGTGACTGCATTTAAAAAAAAAAAAAAAAAAAAAAAAAAAAAAAAATCTTTTGGTACCCCTCCAAAATCCCGTAAATTTGGCTCCCCAAGAGAAGGCTTGCTAGGATTGCATATAAGACCGGCCCTGCGTGTAGTAAGAACTTCATGAATAATGGGAGTTTTCATAACATTAATGCTTTTTTTGTCGGGTTAAGTTCTCACTTCAATGTAAAGCGCTAGATGGCAGCACTACATTTACTAAAACTACAAACTGTACCTTGATATAAATCTGTGGCGGCGCTAGCTATTGTGGTTACTCAGTGATTGTGGTATAACATTTCAAATCCATCTGCGTTAGATGATCTGACGAGGTCTCGCGCGTTGAGTAGCAACAGTGGAATAATTTTTCCTTGCGAGAAGTTTTATTGATATCTTCATTCCATGAATATTTTCTTAGCATGTTGTATCGTTCGAGTTCATTTACTTAATTAAAATCAAATAAATTTATGTTAAACTAAAATGGAGTCAGATTACGAAACCAAGGATCGCCAACATCACTAAAAATCCATAAAAAAAAGTGCGACAATATCTCCAAAGTCCAATACTTACGTGGATAATCAGATCCTCACCCTTTTATACATTGACCCAAGATGTAGATGGGAATAGAACGTAACACTAAACTATTACGATTTCGATTTACAAACCGGGGATAGAAGAGCAATACGACGAAGGATATTTGAACATTGATTTGTAGACTCAATCTCACATAGCTGTACATAGTAAAACCAAGCTATGTTGTGTGGAATTTCTTCGTTATATTCTGATCACTTCCCTTAACGACTGGGCAACCGAAGATTGTTGAAATTTCTCTCAAAACTATAACAAATCTAATTTTGTTGTTTTGAAATATTTTTTGTACATCTATTCGTGAGCCTAGCTACTACTTCATGTATAAAGAAAGTATTTATTTTCTTTAGTATGTCATATTTACTTTTCATTATTACTTATTTATTAGTATGTATTTGCGAGTTTTTGTACTCAAGTTAAAACTAGTAGGTACATATTTTCTTAATCAGGAACATTTGGTGAAGTTAGGATTTCTACTTCATAAAAAAACGAAAAGGATTTGGATTACAAACCTAAATCTATCTACAATATTTAATCCTGATATTCAATGTCACTCTTCAAACAAAGAGTAGTATGTAATCGACTAGTGTTGTCGCTTAAGCCATTTTGCGCTTAGAGCGACGATATAATTATTCACGCTAAAATATCCATCAACTATATTTTACTCATCTAGAATACAACAAATGCGTCAAAAAGCCATAGAAACGGAAGGAACCCTTGACGTCACATATTTTGCTGAGTGTTTTTATCGGACTGGTTTTGGCTCGGTTTTGGGGCATTTTCTTATTTTAATATTTAAATAAATAATTTTTTTTAAAGAACTTTAGTTTGAATATTTGGATTTTGGCTGAAAAATTAATTTTGGGGCAATCTAGGCATGTGACACATGTTTAGAGTACTTTTTTTTTATGCTGAATCGAATGAAAAAAAGCAAAACGATATAAAAAATCTAAAAAAAGTTACAGTTCTTTTTTATAAACGAAAACACGTGTAAAACCCAAGGAAAGGTAAAATACGATATTAAAAAATAAAAAATTGGTCCGTTCATGAAACTTTGCAAAAACGTTTTATTTGTCATGAGTATAAAGAAACAAAGGAGTTCATAAAAATATCTAGCATAGAACGGTGTTTTTTGAGGAATGGGAGGGGGAAGTTTTTTTTTTTTAAATTGATAAGTAATTTTGGTATAACCTGGGCATTTCACCTTACGCTAAGATAGCGAGTCAGAAATGTGACGAAAAAAGGGGGAGGGGTCAATCAATGGATACGGATTATATTGAAATATATTTCTAGAACACTGCATAGATTTAAAAAAAAAAAAAAAAAAAAAAAAAAAATATATATATATATTTGATTTCATCCTGGCTAAGGCACAGGTGTTGCCCCCCTCCCCCTCAGGAAAATCCTAGATCCGCCACTGGACCGAAGACCACCCGCAATCGTCCAAACTATAAATAAACCCACTGCTATAATTATCCGCAACATTGTTGGTGACAGAGCATCTTGTTCGAACATCTAAAAAACCGCAAACCTTGTACGGGAATCTTCTCGGGGGTCACTTTTTCGAGGCGGGAAAGTGGGTTGTTGAGATGACAACATCAGCACTCGAATGAAATCGACAAATGATGAATTGGTTGGTTGGTTTGTACGCTCAACGACCTATTTTGACCTATTTTTATACACAGCCTACAGCACCTACAGCTTAACGTGGAATCCGAACCACATCGAACATCCATACCTAACCCGGGATTTGAACCCGGCACCTTTGGCATGCGAGGCCTGAGCGCTAACGCCACAGCCATCAGATGGGTAACAAATGATAAAAAGGGGGAAAAAAAAGAAATAAAAAGCGAGTAACCGATGTTTTGTTGAGAAGCCCTTTTCCTTTTCTAAATTTTTATGGTTCCACACAAAGCCAAGTTGGACGTTTTCCGGTCCATTTATATTTTAGACAACCAAGAAACTAAAGATTATGCCCGTAATAAGTGCTTGCTGGATATCTTCGAACTGACTTCAACTATTACATTTCAAGTAAGTGTTTTTATTTATGTATAATGGCTCTTAATTCTTAAAAACTTTAATTAATCCAATTCATACGTAAAATTATGTTATGAGACAAAAAATCTTATTTAAATGTTATCCCTTCATATTTCGCAAGATTCTTGGGAATTATTTCCCAAAATTGGTGCTTTTATTCGATTGACTTGCTTGTGCGTGAAACTCAAAAATATCAATCTTTGATGGACGATGCTCAAGGGCAAAGTGCTCTGTGTTAAAGGCGCTCGTTTTTCAACTTTTTACACTTTTATCGTATTTTTATGAGAATTTCGGAGGTGGGAATGTTTAGAACACCTTCAGAGGCATTACCACAGCGATTTTTAACAAAATTGTTAGAGCTGTGTTTTTGATGTTTTCAGTGACAGCTACCTTATGCGCATGCGCGATTTCGACGAAAACTTTAATGGTAGGTCCTTGGGCCATCATCAATCCGCACTCCAAATTTGAAAATCGTAGAGCAAAAACACGATCGAAACCCACGGTGGAAATTTGCATACGACAGAGGCCAAAGTTCACATAGGTGCCTTCACATGCAATTTTATCGGCTTTCTACGATAAATACCTGACGAAAGGCCTCCGTGTTCCCCGATCATGTTTCTGTTGGCCATTCTCAGAGCTGTTTTTTGTACGGGCATAACGTGTCCGCTTTTTGTGATACACGTACCATTCTAACGCTCTTTAGGGTTTTCGCTGAGCATTTTGCGATAGAAAAAAGTGGGTGTTGCCATTTGAAAATGTCGAGTTTCTGTAACTATAACCGTAACAGTGAGCGCCACACTGTTACGGTATCATATATATATAAAATGATAATAATATGCAATTGATATGTGCAACGACAATAATGTATGATGTATGCAATGATAATAAAATACCCAGAACGAGGAAATGTTACAGGTGCTAAGGTGACGGTAAATTGAACTGATTAATTTTGTTGAAATTTCTTATACATTTGTATTTTCTAAAATACAACATTTTAAGAAATTAATGTTTTATTTCCACAGGTAGTGATTGTAGTTATATAATTTAAATTATCAATATCAATTTAGTAGTTTCGTTGGTTGTTTTCAGATTATCTGGCGCCGTCAGCAACACGAGGGCTATAATGCGCCGAAACATTAGTCATTTGACAAGCCAACATACATTTAAAAATACCTATGTCTTACACTGGACTCGAGCCGACCAAACTGTATAGTGGTTAGCATACTGGCCTCTAGACCGCGAGGTTGCGGGTTCCGAGTCTCGTGTAAGGTATGGGTATTTTTAAATGTGTGGTGGCTTGTCAAATGAGGAATGCTTTGGCGCATTATAGCCCTCGTGTTGCTGTCGGCGCCAGATAATCTGAAAACCACCAACCAACTACACGGGACTCGAACTCGCAACCTCGCGGTCTAGAAGCTAGCTCGCTAACCACTATTTAGTAGTTTGAGAGATAAAGTTTGTACATTAAATCATAGATTATAATTTAATTTAATAGCTGCACTAAAATTTAAATATTATTGTATTACAACTTTTTGCTTATTCTGTAACTTTAAAGTTAAATATATGTTATCCCATCAAAAACATACTTATAAAAAAGGCGCAAAGTTCTTTACATAATAATATGGTTGTGAAAAGTATTGAGATCTAAAGTAAAGTCAAGTTTAACGTTGTTGTTTAAATTAGGAGCAATGAAAATTAGTAAAATGTTCTTCTCAGAGTCAAAAATGCAGTTAATAAAATTAATAAATAAAACTATTTAATCCTTGGAATTTATTATTAAATATAAATATTTAAAGAATAAAATGTTTTAAGTATTAAAAATACTAAATTACTATAATCAATTAATTACTGTATGATCAAATTGTACATAATTTTTTTAAAACTATTTTTCCAGAAATTGGTTGGTTGGTTGTTTTCAGATTATCTGGCGCCGTCAGCAACACGAGGGATATAATGCATTGAAACATTCGTCATTAGACAAGCCAACAAACATTTACAAACACCCATGCCTGACACGGGACTCGAACCCGCAACCTCGCGGTCTAGAAGCTAGCACGCTAACCACCATACCGTTTGGTCGGCTTTCCAGAAATTGGAGTCTAAAAAATATAGAATACCCCAATTATATTTAGACAATTTTTCAACAAAGACCCGTGTAACTTTACTAAAGTTAAAATGAGCAATTGCAAAACGTAAACGTTTTGGATTTCATTGGGAACTCGGCAAAAAAAATATAAACATGAAAGGCGTATGTATTAACAAATTCGAAGAAAAATCATACCTTGAAGTTGTTCTGGATGAAATGCTGGAGCTGTTCCAGGTTAGTTTTGATGTGATGGAGCACAAGATTGATTGTTTTCAGATTACCTGGCGCCGTCAGCCACACGAGGGCTATAATGCGCCGAAACTTTCGTCATTAGACAAGTCAACATACATTTACAAACACCCATGCCTTACACGGGACTCGAACCCGCAACCTCGCTGTCTAGAAGCTAGCACGCTAACCACTATATCTTTTGATCGGCTGATGGAGCACATGAAAGGGTCAGTCGGCAATATTACAGAACTTGTCGGCGGCGGAAGTTGGTTAGTTTGTACGCTCAACGACCTATTTTTCTGTACAATAATGGCTAATCAGGCCGGGACCTATAGCTTAAGATGGATACCTAGCCCAGAATTCGAAGACGACACCTTTGTCATGCGCTAACCTCACAGCCATCACTGGTGGAGGAAGACAACGGCTAACATGCTGACAATCTCCTCGAAGTTTCTGCTGTTGGACTCGTGGTACGGAGATGTACGGTAGACACTCAACACTTGGTTCAGGCCGTAAGAAACGAGATTTCTGCATTGCTTCGAAGCTAAAGTATTATAAGCAACTGTACAAGAGCCATGTCCGCGAAGCAAACTAAATGCTTAATCAATTGATCTTGAAGTTCTGCGTAACTCTTATGAGGTCATGATATGCAAGCAAATGAAGCCGATTGAATATACACCGCACTGTTTCCCATCTAATGCTTTGTAATGGGTTGCTTAAGATGACCAACTGACGCATAAAAAAGTTGGTAGTTGGTTGGTTGGTTGAACTCCCGGTTGGGAGTGGAAAGGAAGGACTTTGTGAACTAGCACCTACCTCCACGTACATATGTGAGAGAACCACCTCTCTGGAACAGGTTGAAGTAAAATAAAAAAAAAAGAACTAATAAAAAAGAAGGGGGGGGGGGGGATATCAAATCATTTCGGTGCAGAAGAAATTTTGTGAAGTTGAAATTTCAATGATTTCTCCGGGTGAGGACGTGGACGCACCATTAAACTAAAAGGCACAATTTTTAAAGTTGGTAGTAGAATTTTTGCTATCGATCCCTCTATGCCGGTTGTTAGGTCTTCTTCGACTTCAAAGCATGTAAGAGTTAAGAATTCAGAAGTTAAATTACGATGGTTACACATTCGTTACCATCAATCACGTATCAGAGTTGAATGTTGGATTGTTCCTCAGTGGTCTGTCCAGACGAGAGAGCACCCGATCGGAGTTGCTATTCTTTGCAGGAATTACCCGAAACCCGTTTTAAAAACACAGCACAAAAACATAAGGTTAGCTTTCAGCTAACCTTATGGAGAAAAACAAGATGTATCTGATATGTATGCCACCTGACAAATATTATTTTTATTACTTCAGTTAACTCCAGCATGAACGAAAACACCGATTCAGGTGCAGTCTGATCAGGACAGACTTCTGGGGAGTACGACCTCCAGCACTGATACGTGTGTTACATATATTGCATTTTATAATTTATATTGAAAGTGTCTGTAGGTTTACCATCTTAAGGCATCATTAATCTCATGGGATCATAAATAGACTGCTGTAATAAGTTTATACGCATGGTTAGTAGGGTGCGTCATGTGTGCCATTAACTGGAGACCCTTTTAAAGGATTCCTTTTGGTGAGAAAGCACTTGTGTAAAAATTTTGGGTAATTTAAATAAAATTTAAAAGGGTTGTTACCGGCAACTGAAATTACCTCTGTCATGGAAAAAATCAAGTTTCACTTTAAAGTATAAAGGTATGTGAAATTTTTTTTTTCCATTATCAGCTTTTTTTTTTGTTACATATAATCATTAATAAGTTTATTACAAACATATCTAGTGTGTACAATGTACACTGTGTATATATATTTTATAATGAAATGTTAATCATGAAGCAAAATTGTGAGATTGTGAATTTTTGTTTAAAAAAAAAAAATTGTGGTTATTAAAAAGTCATGGAATATTTTTTTGCCCAAAGAGTACGAACCCGGATATACGTATACACACTAACTACTTAACTTCTTCAAGATTTTTCAATCAGGAAACAAATATTTTACCTGAGCAACCACTTGTTGTTTTAATTTAGTTGGTATTCGTATGACATGTATAGCTGTTGAATGACGAGCATTTTTAATGTTTTGACTCAAAATGTGCTTGAAATATAAAAAATAGACATGGTTTCTCTTTTGGATAGAAGTTTTCTATGATTCAGTGAGGGGGATATTTGGCCATATCATGGTTTGTTCTCTGGGTTTTATCATTGAAGACAATGAAGTGTTGCCCTGATGCAAATTGGGGATTTGTAAATAATAATTTAAACTAATCTCACAAATAGTGAGAAAGATTAAAATACATCAGCAGGACACCAGTTTCAGTGAACAGTAGCTGATTAAAATAATTGGTAAGCAAAGAAAAACCACATGCAGTTGCATTTGAAGAAAGTAAACATAAAGAATGAAATGATTGCGTTTAGAGTTAAGAAACAGTTATGTGGTTATGTTAACGTCCTTTTACAGAGTATGGTGTAGTTTTCTTTCATTACAAAAACAAGGTCGGCAATTATAAATATAGAGAAGAAAAATATTAAAGTAATGATTGTTAACCTCTTGCCTGTGACTCCCGAACTTAGTTCGTGCAACACAAGTGCGCCAATTTTCTAATGCCCGACCTGAGTTCGGGCAAGAGAAAAATCAGAGCTCTAATTCCATGAAGCCTGGACTCAGTTTGGCAGTATGGCCCTCGTGTTTCCTTTGCGCCATGAAAACCTCAACCAACCAAACAACATGGACCAACCAACAAAGGATTTGTGAGATTCAAAGGAATCTGAGGGACATGGAATTCATGACAGCTCATATGAATAAAATATTGTTGTATTATTTTCTTATATTTAACTTGAAAATTATGTCATTCGGTTTATTTTGCTATAATTTGAGCAAAAATTACTGCAATCCATTAACGTTCCCATATGTGAAAATATTGAATATAGTAGTTATTTCATTTAAAAAAATATATATATATATATATATACATATTTGTTTGTTTTAAATAATCTATATCTAAAATTTTGATGATAAAAATAAACAAAATTAAAGAGAATTACCCCCACCTCCCCATTTTTAGCACGTTTTTCTCAAATATATTTCACAGGCTAGGGGTTAAAGCCCATCAAGTAAAGACATATTTTTAAAAATATCAATTTTAGTACTTTTCAAATTTTCGTTCTTTAGTTAAAATTGATATGTAACTACTAAATTGATATGAGCTACTTGTACTAAAATCAATAAATAAGCTACTTGAAGCATAATGTATTTATAATGATTTGATAACTACTGGCTGAACAATTAAATACTCTAATAAATACATGAAATACATTAATTGCAATGCATGCGTAATGCTAAATTTGTCAGATTTTGCTGAGCTGGTAGCAACCTCTAAATATCATTTGATTTGATCCCCCATCAAATGGAACAAAATGAGAGGGTGTCCCTTAAAAATTTAACACACTGGAAATTGAACGATACAAAATAATCGATAAGCGTAGATGGTTGCATAGAAGTTTTTTTTTGGCGCAAAACTTACACGAGAGATATGCTGCGCAGAAACATTTTTTAATAGAATCATAAATTTAAGAACCGACGTGTGTTGCAGTACATTGTAAGTATTAGTCTACAATCAGTCGGAAACTGCCTAAGATCTGTCTCATGTTTAATAAGATGCTAATAGAAAATTAAAAATCTATAATATATAAATTACTAGCTGAATACCCGTGCTGTTCTACGAAATTTTACCATGTGCATTTTAGCAATCAAAAGACATTCCTGTATTTTACACTTCAGACGTTTGCTTCTATTTCGATCCCGACAATTTGAATTATCAAAATAGGAACTTTCCTTTGTTGACATTTTTCCCAAAAATTTTAATTGAGAATGTATTGGAAATGTGTCCTTTAAATATCCCTCGTTTCGAACATTTAACCCCCCTTTGGTTCTTTTTAATAATTTTAAATAATAACTAATTTTTTCTATATTTTACCTTCTTAACATTTGCACCAAATGTCAGAATTGTGACAACATTGGAAGTGGGTCATTCGGATATCCCTCTTTTGGTACGTTTAACTCCTTTTTCCACCCCTTAAATAGGGTGAATCGTGATCGGAGTAGCTTACTTTTTCTGTGTTTGGCTTTGTTGTCATTTGCACAAATTTTCAATGTTGTGACCATGTTTGAAATGGGGCATTTGAATATCCCTCGTTTGGGGCGTTTAACCCCTTTTCCATCCCTTAAAGTGAGTTAATCGAGATCGGAATAGTTTACTTTTTCTATTTTTACCATTGTTGATATTTGTGCCGATTTTCAGAGTTGTGACTATGAGGGAAGTAGCATGCCCATTTGGAAATCCCAAATTGAAAATATACCGGGGGACGATGTTCAATGAATTCTTGTCCAAAAAGTAAAATTTTCACATTTTTTTTACTATGAAAAAATTGAAAATAGTATATAGTAGAATCTCCAATTACAATTTTATAACACAAAAAAATATTAATGTGTTCAAAAGTTGTCCCAAAAAGTGCACAATCAAAATTTTTCGTTTTTAATTTTCCACATGTTAATCGTACGGAAAACTTAAAATTTCTTCATTTTAGAATTCTTCCAATTTTTTTAGACCCAGGGTTATTAAAAAAATCACCCGAGTTGATTTCCGGAGGCAAATCGTCACATATTCGCAACAAAAATAAGGAAAGCATTTGAGCCTATTTCCCAAATTGAAAATACACGGGGGGACGTTGTTCAATGAATTATTGTCCGAAATGTAAAATTTGAAATTTTTTTTTAATATGAAAAAATTGAAAATAGTATATAGCAGAATCTCCAATTCCAATTTTATAACACTCAGAAAATATTAAGTGGTTCGAAAGTTGGTCCCAAAAAGTGCACGACCAAAATTTTTCGTCTTTAATTTTCCACATGTTAATCGTACGGAAAACTTCAAAATTCTTCATTTTAGAATTCTTCCAATTTTTTTAGACCTAGTGTTATTGAAAAAAATCACCCGAGTTGAATTCCGCAGTCAAATTGTCACATATTCGCAACCAAAAATAAGAAAAGGAAAGCATTTGAGCCTATTTCCCCCATTGAAAATACACTGGGGGACAATGTTAAATGAACTATTGTTCAAAAAGTAAAATTTTCAAAATTTTTTCATTGTGCAGAAATTGAAGCTAGTATATAGTAGAATCTCCAATTACAATTTTATAACACTCAGAAAATATTCAGTGGTTCGAAAGTTGGTCCCAAAAAGTGCACGACCAAAATTTTTCGTCTTTAATTTTCCACATGTTATTCGTACGGAAAACTTCAAATTTCTTCATTTTAGAATTCTTCCAATTTTTTCAGACCTAGGGTTATTGAAAAAATCACCCGAGTTGAATTCCGGAGTCAAATCGTCACATACTCGCAACAAAAATAAGAAAATGAAAGCATTTGAGCCTATTTCCCCCATTAAAAATACACGGGTGGAATTATAGCAATGAATTATTGTCCAAAAAGTAAAATTTTCAAAATTTTTTTACTATGAAAAAATTGAAGCTTGTATATAGCAGAATCTCCAATTCCAATTTTATAACACTCAGAAAATAATAAGTGGTTTAAAAGTTGGTCCCAAAAAAGGCACGATCAAAATTTTTCGTCTTTTATTTTCCACATGTTAATCGTACGGAAAACTTCAAATGTCTTAATTTTCAAATTTTTTCAATTTTTTTAGACCCAGGGTAATTGAAAAATTCTCCCGAGTCGAATTCCGGAGTCCAATCGTCACATATTCGCAACCAAATTTAAGAAAAGGAAAGAACTTGAGCCTATTTCCCCCATTGAAAATACACGGTGGGACCATGTTCAATGAATTATTGTTCAAAAAGTAAAATTTTCAAAATTTTTTCAGTGTTGAGAAATTGAATCTAGTATATAGCAGAATCTCCAATTCCAATTTTATAACACTCAGAAAATATTAAGTGGTTCAAAAGTAGGTCCCAAAAAAGGCACGATCAAAATTTTTCGTCTTTAATTTTCCACATGTTAAACGTACAGAAAACTTCAAATGTCTTAATTTTCAAATTCTTTCAATTTTTTTAGACCCAGTGTTATTGAAAAATTCTCCCGAGTCGAATTCCGGAGTCCAATCGTCACATATTCACAACCAAAAATAAGAAAAGGAAAGCATTTGAGCATATATCCCCCATTGAAAATACACGGGGGGACAATGTTCAATGAATTATTGTTCAAAAAGTAAAATTTTCAAATTTTTTCATTGTGTAGAAATTGAAGCTAGTATATAGTAGAATCTCCAATTACAATTTTATAACACTCAGAAAATATTAAGTGGTTCAAAAGTAGGTCCCAAAAAGTTCACGATCAAAATTTTTCGTCTTCAATTTTCCACATGTTAATCGTACGGAAAACATCAAATTTCTTCATTTTAGAATTCTTCCAATTTTTTTAGCCCCACAGATTATCGAAAAAATCACCCGAGTTGATTTCCGGAGGCAAATCGTCAAATATTTGCCACAAAAATAAGAAAAGGAAAGCATTTGAGCCTATTTCCCAAATTGAAAATACACGGGGGGACGATGTTCAATGAATTATTGTTAAAAAAGGAAAATTTTCAAAATTTTTTCATTCTGGAGAAATTGAAGCTAGTATATAGCAGAATCTCCAATGACAATTTTATAACACTAAAAAAATATTAATGTGTTCAAAAGTTGTCCCAAAAAGTGCACGATAAAAATTTTTCGTTTTTAATTTTCCACATGTTAATCGTACGGAAAACTTCAAATTTCTTCATTTTAGAATTCTTTCAATTTTTTTAGACCCAGGGTTATTGAAAAATTCCCCCGAGTAGAATTCCGCAGTCAAATCGTCACATATTCGCAACCAAAATAAGAAAAGGAAAGCATTTGAGCCTATTTCAAAAATTGAAAATACACGGGGGGACGAAGTTCAATGAATTATTGTCCAAAAAGGAAAATTTTCAAATTTTTTTTACTATGAAAAAATTGAAGCTAGTATATAGAAGAATCTCCAATTACAATTTTATAACACTCAGAAAATATTAAGTGGTTCAAAAATTGGTCCCAAAGAGTGCACGATCAAAATTTTTCGTCTTTAATTTTCTACATGTTAATCGTACGGAAAACTTCAAATTTCTTCCTTTTAGAATTCTTCAAATTTTTTTAGACCCAGGGTTATTAAAAAAATCACCCGAGTTGATTTCCGGAGGCAAATCGTCACATATTCGCAACCAAATTTAAGAAAACGAAAGAACTTGAGCCTATTTCCCAAATTGAAAATACACAGGGGGACGATGTTCAATGATTTATTGTTAAAAAAGGAAAATTTTCAAAATTTTTTTATTCTGGAGAAATTGAAGCTAGTATATAGTAGAATCTCCAATTACAATTTTATAACACAAAAAAAATATTAATGTGTTCAAAAGTTGTCCCAAAAAGTGCACGATCAAAATTTTTCGTTTTTAATTTTCCACATGTTAATCGTACGGAAAACTTCAAATTTCTTCATTTTAGAATTCTTCGAATTTTTTTAGACCCAGTGTTATTAAAAAAATCACCCGAGTTGATTTCCTGAGGCAAATCGTCACATATTCGCAACCAAAATAAGAAAAGGAAAGCATTTGAGCCTATTTCAAAAATTGAAAATACACGGGGGGACGATGTTCAATGAATTATTGTCCGAAATGTAAAATTTTCTAATTTTTTTTACTATGAAAAAATTGAAAATAGTATATAGCAGAATCTCCAATTCCAATTTTATAACACTCAGAAAATATTAAGTGGTTCGAAAGTTGGTCCCAAAAAGTGCACGATAAAAATTTTTCGTCTCTAATTTTCCACATGTTAATCGTACGGAAAACATCAAATTTATTCATTTTAGAATTCTTAAATTTTTTTTAGACCCATTGTTATTGAAAAAATCACCCGACTCGAATTCCGGAGTCCAATCGTCACATATTCGCAACAAAAATTAGAAAAGGAAAGCATTTGAGCCTATTTCCCAAATTGAAAATACACGGGGGGACGATGTTCAATGAATTATTGTTAAAAAAGGAAAATTTTCAAAATTTTTTCATTGTGGAGAAATTGAAGCTAGTATATAGTAGAATCTAAAATTACAATTTTATAACACTCAGAAATTATTAATAGGTTCAAAATTTGGTCCCAAAAAGTGCACGATCAAATTTTTTCGTTTTTAATTTTCCTCATGTTAATCGTACGGAAAACTTCAAAATTCTTCATTTTCGAATTCTTTCAATTTTTTTAGACCCAGGGTTATTGATAAAATCACCCGAGTCAAATTCCGGAGTCAAATTGTCACATATTCGCAACCAAAAATAAGAAAAGGAAAGCATTTGAGTCTATTTCGCCCATTGAAAATACACTGGGGGACGATGTTCAATGAATTATTGTTCAAAAAGTAAAATTTTCAAAATTTTTTCATTGTGGAGAAATTGAATCTAGTATATAGTAAAATTTCCAATTACAATTTTATAATAATCAGAAAATATTAAGTGGTTCAAAAGTTGGTCCCAAAAAGTGCACGATCAAAATTTTTCGTCTTCAATTTTCCACATGTTAATCGTACGGAAAACATCAAATTTCTTCATTTTAGAATTCTTCCAATTTTTTTAGACCCAGGGTTATTGATAAAATAAGCCGACTCGAATTCCGGAGTCAAATCGTCACATATTCACAACCAAAATTAAGAAAAGGAAAGCATTTGAGCCTATTTCCCCCCTTGAAAATACACTGTTGTACGATGTTCAATGAATTATTGTCCAAAAAGTAAAATTTTCAAATTTTTTTTATTATGAAAAAATTGAAGCTAGTATATAGCAGAATCTCCAATTCCAATTTTATAACACTCAGAAAATATTAAGTGGTTCAAAAGTTGGTCCCAAAAAGTTCACGATCAAAATTTTTCGTCTTTAATTTTCCACATGTTAATCGTACGGAAAACTTCAAATTTCTTCATTTTAGAATTCTTCCAATTTTTTTTAGACCCAGGGTTATTGAAAAATTCTCCCGAGTCGAATTTCGCAGTCAAATCGTCACATATTCGCAACCAAAAATAAGAAAAGGAAAGCATTTGAGCCTATTTCCCCCATTGAAAATAGACTGGGGGACGATGTTCAATGAATTATTGTTCAAAAAGTAAAATTTTCAAAATTTTTTCATTGTGGAGAAATTGAAGCTAGTATATAGTAAAATCTCCAATTAGAATTTTATAATAATCAGAAAATATTAAGTGGTTCAAAAATTGGTCCCAAAAAATGCACGATCAAAATTTTTCGTCTTTAATTTTCCGCATGTTAATCGTTCGGAAAACTTCAAATTTCTTCATTTTAGAATTCTTCCAATTTTTTTAGACCTAGGGTTATTGAAAAAATCACCCGAGTTGAATTCCGGAGTCAAATCGTCACATATTCGCAACAAAAATTAGAAAAGGAAAGCATTTGAGCCTATTTCCCAAATTGAAAATACACGGGGGGACGATGTTCAATGAATTATTGTTAAAAAAGGAAAATTTTCAAAATTTTTTTATTCTGGAGAAATTGAAACTAGTATATAGTAGAATCTCCAATTACAATTTTATAACACAAAAAAAATATTAATGTGTTCAAAAGTTGTCCCAAAAAGTGCACGATCAAAATATTTCGTTTTTAATTTGCCACATGTTAATCGTACGGAAAACTTCAAATTTCTTCATTTTAGAATTCTTCCAATTTTTTTAGACCCAGGGTTATTAAAAAAATCACCCGGGTTGATTTCCAGAGGCAAATCGTCACATATTCGCAACAAAAATAAGAAAAGGAAAGCATTTGAGCCTATTTCCCAAATTGAAAATACACGGGGGGACGTTGTTTAATGAATTATTGTCCGAAATGTAAAATTTTCAAATTTTTTTTACTATGAAAAAATTGAAAATAGTATATAGCAGAATCTCCAATTCCAATTTTATAACACTCAGAAAATATTAAGTGGTTCGAAAGTTGGTCCCAAAAAGTGCACGACCAAAATTTTTCGTTTTTAATTTTCCACATGTTAATCGTACGGAAAACATCAAATTTCTTCATTTTAGAATTCTTCCAATTTTTTTAGACCCACAGATTATTGAAAAAATCACCCCAATTGATTTCCGCAGTCAAATCGTCACATATTCGCAACCAAAATAAGAAAAGGAAAGCATTTGAGCCTATTTCAAAAATTGAAAATACACTGGGGGACGATGTTCAATGAATTATTGTCCGAAATGTAAAATTTTCAAATTTTTTTTACTATGAAAAAATTGAAAATAGTATATAGCAGAATCTCCAATTCCAATTTTATAACACTCAGAAAATATTAAGTGGTTCAAAAGTTGGTCCCAAAAAGTGCACGACCAAAAATTTTCGTCTTTAATTTTCCACATGTTAATCCTACGGAAAACTTCAAAATTCTTCATTTTCGAATTCTTTCAATTTTTTTAGACCCAGGGTTATTGAAAAATTCCCCCGAGTAGAATTCCGCAGTCAAATCGTCACATATTCGCAACCAAAATAAGAAAAGGAAAGCATTTGAGCCTATTTCAAAAATTGAAAATACACGGGGGGACGAAGTTCAATGAATTATTGTCCAAAAAGGAAAATTTTCAAATTTTTTTTACTATGAAAAAATTGAAGCTAGTATATAGAAGAATCTCCAATTACAATTTTATAACACTCAGAAAATATTAAGTGGTTCAAAAATTGGTCCCAAAGAGTGCACGATCAAAATTTTTCGTCTTTAATTTTCTACATGTTAATCGTACGGAAAACTTCAAATTTCTTCCTTTTAGAATTCTTCAAATTTTTTTAGACCCAGGGTTATTAAAAAAATCACCCGAGTTGATTTCCGGAGGCAAATCGTCACATATTCGCAACCAAATTTAAGAAAACGAAAGAACTTGAGCCTATTTCCCAAATTGAAAATACACAGGGGGACGATGTTCAATGATTTATTGTTAAAAAAGGAAAATTTTCAAAATTTTTTTATTCTGGAGAAATTGAAGCTAGTATATAGTAGAATCTCCAATTACAATTTTATAACACAAAAAAAATATTAATGTGTTCAAAAGTTGTCCCAAAAAGTGCACGATCAAAATTTTTCGTTTTTAATTTTCCACATGTTAATCGTACGGAAAACTTCAAATTTCTTCATTTTAGAATTCTTCGAATTTTTTTAGACCCAGTGTTATTAAAAAAATCACCCGAGTTGATTTCCGGAGGCAAATCGTCACATATTCGCAACCAAAATAAGAAAAGGAAAGCATTTGAGCCTATTTCAAAAATTGAAAATACACGGGGGGACGATGTTCAATGAATTATTGTCCGAAATGTAAAATTTTCTAATTTTTTTTACTATGAAAAAATTGAAAATAGTATATAGCAGAATCTCCAATTCCAATTTTATAACACTCAGAAAATATTAAGTGGTTCGAAAGTTGGTCCCAAAAAGTGCACGATAAAAATTTTTCGTCTCTAATTTTCCACATGTTAATCGTACGGAAAACATCAAATTTATTCATTTTAGAATTCTTAAATTTTTTTTAGACCCATTGTTATTGAAAAAATCACCCGACTCGAATTCCGGAGTCCAATCGTCACATATTCGCAACAAAAATTAGAAAAGGAAAGCATTTGAGCCTATTTCCCAAATTGAAAATACACGGGGGGACGATGTTCAATGAATTATTGTTAAAAAAGGAAAATTTTCAAAATTTTTTCATTGTGGAGAAATTGAAGCTAGTATATAGTAGAATCTAAAATTACAATTTTATAACACTCAGAAATTATTAATAGGTTCAAAATTTGGTCCCAAAAAGTGCACGATCAAATTTTTTCGTTTTTAATTTTCCTCATGTTAATCGTACGGAAAACTTCAAAATTCTTCATTTTCGAATTCTTTCAATTTTTTTAGACCCAGGGTTATTGATAAAATCACCCGAGTCAAATTCCGGAGTCAAATTGTCACATATTCGCAACCAAAAATAAGAAAAGGAAAGCATTTGAGTCTATTTCGCCCATTGAAAATACACTGGGGGACGATGTTCAATGAATTATTGTTCAAAAAGTAAAATTTTCAAAATTTTTTCATTGTGGAGAAATTGAATCTAGTATATAGTAAAATTTCCAATTACAATTTTATAATAATCAGAAAATATTAAGTGGTTCAAAAGTTGGTCCCAAAAAGTGCACGATCAAAATTTTTCGTCTTCAATTTTCCACATGTTAATCGTACGGAAAACATCAAATTTCTTCATTTTAGAATTCTTCCAATTTTTTTAGACCCAGGGTTATTGATAAAATAAGCCGACTCGAATTCCGGAGTCAAATCGTCACATATTCACAACCAAAATTAAGAAAAGGAAAGCATTTGAGCCTATTTCCCCCCTTGAAAATACACTGTTGTACGATGTTCAATGAATTATTGTCCAAAAAGTAAAATTTTCAAATTTTTTTTATTATGAAAAAATTGAAGCTAGTATATAGCAGAATCTCCAATTCCAATTTTATAACACTCAGAAAATATTAAGTGGTTCAAAAGTTGGTCCCAAAAAGTTCACGATCAAAATTTTTCGTCTTTAATTTTCCACATGTTAATCGTACGGAAAACTTCAAATTTCTTCATTTTAGAATTCTTCCAATTTTTTTTAGACCCAGGGTTATTGAAAAATTCTCCCGAGTCGAATTTCGCAGTCAAATCGTCACATATTCGCAACCAAAAATAAGAAAAGGAAAGCATTTGAGCCTATTTCCCCCATTGAAAATAGACTGGGGGACGATGTTCAATGAATTATTGTTCAAAAAGTAAAATTTTCAAAATTTTTTCATTGTGGAGAAATTGAAGCTAGTATATAGTAAAATCTCCAATTAGAATTTTATAATAATCAGAAAATATTAAGTGGTTCAAAAGTAGGTCCCAAAAAGTTCACGATCAAAATTTTTCGTCTTTAATTTTCCACATGTTAATCGTACGGAAAACTTCAAATTTCTTCATTTTAGAATTCTTCCAATTTTTTTAGACCCAGGGTTATTAAAAAAATCACCCGAGTTGATTTCCGGAGGCAAATCGTCACATATTCGCAACCAAATTTAAGAAAAGGAAAGAACTTGAGCCTATTTCCCAAATTGAAAATACACGGGGGGACGATGTTCAATGATTTATTGTTAAAAAAGGAAAATTTTCAAATTTTTTTTATTCTGGAGAATTTGAAGCTAGTATATAGAAGAATCTCCAATTACAATTTTATAACACAAAAAAAATATTAATGTGTTCAAAAGTTGTCCCAAAAAGTGCACGATCAAAATTTTTCGTTTTTAATTTTCCACATGGTAATTGTACGGAAAACTTCAAATTTCTTCATTTTAGAATTCTTCCAATTTTTTTAGACCCAGGGTTATTGAAAAATTCCCCCGAGTCGAATTCCGCAGTCAAATCGTGACATATTCGCAACCAAAATAAGAAAAGGAAAGCATTTGAGCCTATTTCAAAAATTGAAAATACACGGGGGGACGATGTTCAATGAATTATTGTCCAAAAAGTAAAATTTTCACATTTTTTTTACTAAGAAAAAATTGAAAATAGTATATAGCAGAATCTCCAATTCCAATTTTATAACACTCAGAAAATATAAAGTGGTTCAAAAGTAGGTCCCAAAAAGGCACGATCAAAATTTTTCGTCTTTAATTTGCCACATGTTAAACGTACAGAAAACTTCAAATGTCTTAATTTTCAAATTCTTTCAATTTTTTAAGACCCAGGGTTATTGAAAAATTCTCCCGAGTCGAATTCCGCAGTCAAATCGTCACATATTCGCAACCAAATTTAAGAAAAGGAAAGAACTTGAGCCTATTTCCCCCATTGAAAATACACGGTGGGACAATGTTCAATGAATTATTGTTCAAAAAGTGAAATTTTCAAAATTTTTTCATTGTGGAGAAATTGAAGCTAGTATATAGTAAAATCTCCAATTACAATTTTAAAATAATCAGAAAATATTAAGTGGTTCGAAAGTTGGTCCCAAAAAGTGCACGATCAAAATTTTTCGTCTTCAATTTTCCACATGTTAATCGTACGGAAAACATCAAATTTCTTCATTTTTGAATTCTTCCAATTTTTTTAGACCCACAGATTATTGAAAAAATCACCCGAGTTGATTTCCGGAGGCAAATCGTCACATATTCGCAACAAAAACTAGAAAAGGAAAGCATTTGAGCCTATTTCCCAAATTGAAAATACACGGGTGGACAATGTTCAATGAATTATTGTTCAAAAAGGAAAATTTTCAAATTTTTTTTACTATGAAAATATTGAAGCTAGTATATAGAAGATTCTCCAATTACAAATTTATAACACTCAGGAAATATTAAGTGGTTCAAAAATTGGTCCCAAAAAGTGCACAATCAAAATGTTTCGTCTTTAATTTTTCCACATGTTAATCATACGGAAAACTTCAAATTTCTTCATTTTAGAATTCTTTCAATTTTTTTAGACCCATTGTTATTGAAAAAATCACCCGACTCGAATTCCGGAGTCCAATCGTCACATATTCACAACCAAAAATAAGAAAAGGAAAGCATTTGAGCCTATTTCCCCCATTGAAAATAGACTGGGGGACGATGTTCAATGAATTATTGTTCAAAAAGTAAAATTTTCAAAATTTTTTCATTGTGGAGAAATTGAAGCTAGTATATAGTAAAATCTCCAATTAGAATTTTATAACACTCAGAAAATAATAAGTGGTTTAAAAGTTGGTCCCAAAAAAGGCACGATCAAAATTTTTCGTCTTTTATTTTCCACATGTTAATCGTACTTAAAACTTCAAATGTCTTAATTTTCAAATTTTTTCAATTTTTTTAGACCCAGGGTTATTGAAAAATTCTCCCGAGTCGAATTCCGGAGTCCAATCGTCACATATTCGCAACCAAATTTAAGAAAAGGAAAGAACTTGAGCCTATTTCCCCCATTGAAAATACACGGTGGGACCATGTTCAATGAATTATTGTTCAAAAAGTAAAATTTTCAAAATTTTTTCAGTGTAGAGAAATTGAATCTAGTATATAACAGAATCTCCAATTCCAATTTTATAACACTCAGAAAATATTAAGTGGTTCAAAAGTAGGTCCCAAAAAAGGCACGATCAAAATTTTTCGTCTTTAATTTTCCACATGTTAAACGTACAGAAAACTTCAAATGTCTTAATTTTCAAATTCTTTCAATTTTTTTAGACCCAGTGTTATTGAAAAATTCTCCCGAGTCGAATTCCAGAGTCCAATCGTCACATATTCACAACCAAAAATAAGAAAAGGAAAGCATTTGAGCATATATCCCCCATTGAAAATACACGGGGGACAATGTTCAATGAATTATTGTTCAAAAAGTAAAATTTTCAAATTTTTTCATTGTGTAGAAATTGCAGCTAGTATATAGTAGAATCTCCAATTACAATTTTATAACACTCAGAAAATATTAAGTGGTTCAAAAGTAGGTCCCAAAAAGTTCACGATCAAAATTTTTCGTCTTCAATTTTCCACATGTTAATCGTACAGAAAACATCAAATTTCTTCATTTTAGAATTCTTCCAATTTTTTTAGACCCACAGATTATCGAAAAAATCACCCGAGTTGATTTCCGGAGGCAAATCGTCAAATATTTGCCACAAAAATAAGAAAAGGAAAGCATTTGAGCCTATTTCCCAAATTGAAAATACACGGGGGGACGATGTTCAATGAATTATTGTTAAAAAAGGAAAATTTTCAAAAATTTTTCATTCTGGAGAAATTGAAGCTAGTATATAGCAGAATCTCCAATGACAATTTTATAACACTAAAAAAATATTAATGTGTTCAAAAGTTGTCCCAAAAAGTGCACGATAAAAATTTTTCGTTTTTAATTTTCCACATGTTAATCGTACGGAAAACTTCAAATTTCTTCATTTTAGAATTCTTCGAATTTTTTTAGACCGAGGGTTATTAAAAAAATCACCCGAGTTGATTTCCGGAGGCAAATCGTCACATATTCGCAACAAAAATAAGAATAGGAAAGCATTTGAGCCTATTTCCCAAATTGAAAATACACGGGGGGACGATGTTCAATGAATTATTGTCCGAAATGTAAAATTTTCAAATTTTGTTTACTATGAAAAAATTGAAAATAGTATATAGCAGAATCTCCAATTCCAATTTTATAACACTCAGAAAATATTAAGTGGTTCGAAAGTTGGTCCCAAAAAGTGCACGACCAAAAATTTTCGTCTTTAATTTTCCACATGTTAATCCTACGGAAAACTTCAAAATTCTTCATTTTCGAATTCTTTCAATTTTTTTAGACGAAGGGTTATTGAAAAATTCCCCCGAGTCGAATTCCGCAGTCAAATCGTCACATATTCGCAACCAAAATAAGAAAAGGAAAGCATTTGAGCCTATTTCAAAAATTGAAAATACACGGAGGGACGATGTTCAATGAATTATTGTCCGAAATGTAAAATTTTCAAATTTTTTTTACTATGAAAAAATTGAAAATAGTATATAGCAGAATCTCCAATTCCAATTTTATAACACTCAGAAAATATTAAGTGGTTCGAAAGTTGGTACCAAAAAGTGCACGAACAAAAATTTTCGTCTTTAATTTTCCACATGTTAATCCTACGGAAAACTTCAAAATTCTTCATTTTCGAATTCTTTCAATTTTTTTAGACACAGGGTTATTGAAAAATTCCCCCGAGTCGAATTCCGCAGTCAAATCGTCACATATTCGCAACCAAAATAAGAAAAGGAAAGCATTTGAGCCTATTTCAAAAATTGAAAATACACGGGGGGACAATGTTCAATGAATTATTGTTCAAAAAGTAAAATTTTCAAATTTTTTCATTGTTTAGAAATTGAAGCTAGTATATAGTAGAATCTCCAATTACAATTTTATAACACTCAGAAAATATTAAGTGGTTCAAAAGTAGGTCCCAAAAAGTTCACGATCAAAATTTTTCGTCTTTAATTTTTCCACATGTTAATCATACGGAAAACTTCAAATTTCTTCATTTTAGATTTCTTTCAATTTTTTTAGACCCATTGTTATTGAAAAAAATCACCCGACTCGAATTCCGGAAACCAATCGTCACATATTCACAACCAAAAATAAGAAAAGGAAAGCATTTGAGCATATATCCCCCATTGAAAATACACGGGGGGACAATGTTCAATGAATTATTGTTCAAAAAGTAAAATTTTCAAATTTTTTTATTGTGTAGAAATTGAAGCTAGTATATAGTAGAATCTCCAATTACAATTTTATAACACTAACAAAATATTAATGTGTTCAAAAGTTGTCCCAAAAAGTGTTCGATCAATATTTTTCGTTTTTAATTTTCCACAAGTTAATAGTACGGAAAACTTCAAATTTCTTCTTTTTAGAATTCTTCCAATTTTTTTAGACCCAGGGTTATTAAAAAACTCACCCGTGTTGATTTCTGGAGGCAAATCGTCACATATTCGCAACAAAAATAAGAAAAGGAAAGCATTCTGGCCTATTTCCCAAATTGAAAATACACGGGGGGGACGATGTTCAATGAATTATTGTCCGAAATGTAAAATTTTCAAATTTTTTTTACTATGAAAAAATTGAAGCTGTATAAAGCAGAATCTCCAATTCCAATTTTATAACACTCAGAAAATATTAAGTGGTTCAAAAGTTGGTCCCAAAAAGTTCACGATCAAAATTTTTCGTCTTTAATTTACCACATGTTAATCGTAAGGAAAACTTCAAATTTCTTCATTTTTGAATTCTTTTAATTTTTTTAGACCCAGGGTTATTGAAAAATTCCCCCGACTCGAATTCCGGAGTCCAATCGTCACATATTCGCAACAAAAATAAGAAAAGGAAAGCATTTAAGCCTATTTCCCAAATTGAAAATATACCGGGGGACGATGTTCAATGAATTATTGTCCAAAAAATAAAATTTTCACATTTTTTTTACTATGAAAAAATTGAAAATAGTATATAGTAGAATCTCCAATTACAATTTTATAACACAAAAAAAATATTAATGTGTTCAAAAGTTGTCCCAAAAAGTGCACGATCAAAATTTTTCGTTTTTAATTTTCCACGTGTTAATCGTACGGAAAACTTCAAATGTCTTAATTTTCAAATTTTTTCAATTTCTTTAGACCCAGGGTTATTGAAAAATTCTCCCGAGTCGAATTCCGCAGTCAAATCGTCACATATTCGCAACCAAATTTAAAAAAGGAAAGAACTTGAGCCTATTTCCCCCATTGAAAATACACGGTGGGACCATGTTCAATGAATAATTGTTCAAAAAGTAATCCAAATTTTTTTTACTATGAAAAAATTGAAGCTAGTATATAGAAGAATCTCCAATTACAATTTTATAACACT
Organism: Linyphia triangularis; assembly: GCA_963978545.1. NCBI lineage: Eukaryota > Metazoa > Arthropoda > Arachnida > Araneae > Linyphiidae > Linyphia > Linyphia triangularis. The sequence continues at coordinate 5,577,249 of OZ021727.1, forward strand.
CAGAAAATATTAAGTGGTTCAAAAATTGGTCCCAAAAAGTGCACGATCAAAATTTTTCGTCTTTAATTTTCCACATGTTAATCGTACGGAAAACTTCAAATTTCTTCATTTTAGAATTCTTCCAATTTTTTTAGACCCAGGGTAATTAAAAAAATCACCCGAGTTGATTTCCGGAGGCAAATCGTCACATATTCGCAACCAAATTTAAGAAAAGGAAAGAACTTGAGCCTATTTCCCAAATTGAAAATACACGGGGGGACGATGTTCAATGATTTATTGTTAAAAAAGGAAAATTTTCAAATTTTTTTTATTCTGGAGAAATTGAAGCTAGTATATAGAAGAATCTCCAATTAAAATTTTATAACACAAAAAAAATATTAATGTGTTCAAAAGTTGTCCCAAAAAGTGCACGATCAAAATTTTTCGTTTTTAATTTTCCACATGGTAATCGTACGGAAAACTTCAAATTTCTTCATTTTAGAATTCTTCCAATTTTTTTAGACCCAGGGTTATTGAAAAATTCCCCCGAGTCGAATTCCGGAGGCAAATCGTCACATATTCGCAACCAAAATAAGAATAGGAAAGCATTTGAGCTTATTTCAAAAATTGAAAATACACGGGGGGACGATGTTCAATGAATTATTGTCCGAAATGTAAAATTTTCAAATTTTTTTTACTATGAAAAAATTGAAAATAGTATATAGCAGAATCTCCAATTCCAATTTTATAACACTCAGAAAATATTAAGTGGTTCAAAAGTTGGTCCCAAAAAGTGCACGACCAAAAATTTTCGTCTTTAATTTTCCACATGTTAATCCTACGAGAAAACTTCAAAATTCTTCATTTTCGAATTCTTTCAATTTTTTTAGACCCAGAGTTATTGAAAAATACCCCCGAGTCGAATTCCGCAGTCAAATCGTCACATATTCGCAACCAAATTTAAGAAAAGGAAAGAACTTGAGCCTATTTCTCCCATTGAAAATACACGGTGGGACCATGTTCAATGAATTATTGTTCAAAAAGTAAAATTTTCAAAATTTTTTCAGTGTAGAGAAATTGAATCTAGTATATAACAGAATCTCCAATTCCAATTTTAGAACACTCAGAAAATATTAAGTGGTTCAAAAGTAGGTCCCAAAAAAGGCACGATCAAAATTTTTCGTCTTTAATTTTCCACATGTTAAACGTACAGAAAACTTCAAATGTCTTAATTTTCAAATTCTTTCAATTTTTTTAGACCCAGTGTTATTGAAAAATTCTCCCGAGTCGAATTCCGGAGTCCAATCGTCACATATTCACAACCAAAAATAAGAAAAGGAAAGCATTTGAGCATATATCCCCCATTGAAAATACACGGGGGGACAATGTTCAATGAATTATTGTTCAAAAAGTAAAATTTTCAAATTTTTTCATTGTGTAGAAATTGCAGCTAGTATATAGTAGAATCTCCAATTACAATTTTATAACACTCAGAAAATATTAAGTGGTTCAAAAGTAGGTCCCAAAAAGTTCACGATCAAAATTTTTCGTCTTCAATTTTCCACATGTTAATCGTACGGAAAACATCAAATTTCTTCATTTTAGAATTCTTCCAATTTTTTTAGACCCACAGATTATCGAAAAAATCACCCGAGTTGATTTCCGGAGGCAAATCGTCAAATATTTGCCACAAAAATAAGAAAAGGAAAGCATTTGAGCCTATTTCCCAAATTGAAAATACACGGGGGGACGATGTTCAATGAATTATTGTTAAAAAAGGAAAATTTTCAAAATTTTTTCATTCTGGAGAAATTGAAGCTAGTATATAGCAGAATCTCCAATGACAATTTTATAACACTAAAAAAATATTAATGTGTTCAAAAGTTGTCCCAAAAAGTGCACGACCAAAAATTTTCGTCTTTAATTTTCCACATGTTAATCCTACGGAAAACTTCAAAATTCTTCATTTTCGAATTCTTTCAATTTTTTTAGACCCAGGGTTATTGAAAAATTCCCGAGTCGAATTCCGCAGTCAAATCGTCACATATTCGCAACCAAAATAAGAAAAGGAAAGCATTTGAGCCTATTTCAAAAATTGAAAATACACGGGGGGACAATGTTCAATGAATTATTGTTCAAAAAGTAAAATTTTCAAATTTTTTCATTGTGTAGAAATTGAAGCTAGTATATAGTAGAATCTCCAATTACAATTTTATAACACTCAGAAAATATTAAGTGGTTCGAAAGTTGGTCCCAAAAAGTGCACGACCAAAATTTTTCGTCTTTAATTTACCACATGTTAATCGTAAGGAAAACTTCAAATTTCTTCATTTTTGAATTCTTTTAATTTTTTTAGACCCAGGGTTATTGAAAAATTCCCCCGACTCGAATTCCGGAGTCCAATCGTCACATATTCGCAACAAAAATAGGAAAAGGAAAGCATTTAAGCCTATTTCCCAAATTGAAAATATTCCGGGGGACGATGTTCAATGAATTATTGTCCAAAAAGTAAAATTTTCACATTTTTTTTACTATGAAAAAATTGAAAATAGTATATAGTAGAATCTCCAATTACAATTTTATAACACAAAAAAAATATTAATGTGTTCAAAAGTTGTCCCAAAAAGTGCACGATCAAAATTTTTCGTTTTTAATTTTCCACGTGTTAATCGTACGGAAAACTTCAAATGTCTTAAATTTCAAATTTTTTCAATTTCTTTAGACCCAGGGTTATTGAAAAATTCTCCCGAGTCGAATTCCGCAGTCAAATCGTCACATATTCGCAACCAAATTTAAAAAAGGAAAGAACTTGAGCCTATTTCCCCCATTGAAAATACACGGTGGGACCATGTTCAATGAATAATTGTTCAAAAAGTAAAATTTTCATATTTTTTTTACTATGAAAAAATTGAAGCTAGTATATAGAAGAATCTCCAATTACAATTTTATAACACTCAGAAAATATTAAGTGGTTCAAAAATTGGTCCCAAAAAGTGCACGATCAAAATTTTTCGTCTTTAATTTTCCACATGTTAATCGTACGGAAAACTTCAAATTTCTTCATTTTAGAATTCTTTCAATTTTTTTAGACCCAGAGTTATTGAAAAATACCCCCGAGTCGAATTCCGCAGTCAAATCGTCACATATTCGCAACCAAATTTAAGAAAAGGAAAGAACTTGAGCCTATTTCTCCCATTGAAAATACACGGTGGGACCATGTTCAATGAATTATTGTTCAAAAAGTAAAATTTTCAAAATTTTTTCAGTGTAGAGAAATTGAATCTAGTATATAACAGAATCTCCAATTCCAATTTTAGAACACTCAGAAAATATTAAGTGGTTCAAAAGTAGGTCCCAAAAAAGGCACGATCAAAATTTTTCGTCTTTAATTTTCCACATGTTAAACGTACAGAAAACTTCAAATGTCTTAATTTTCAAATTCTTTCAATTTTTTTAGACCCAGTGTTATTGAAAAATTCTCCCGAGTCGAATTCCGGAGTCCAATCGTCACATATTCACAACCAAAAATAAGAAAAGGAAAGCATTTGAGCATATATCCCCCATTGAAAATACACGGGGGAACAATGTTCAATGAATTATTGTTCAAAAAGTAAAATTTTCAAATTTTTTCATTGTGTAGAAATTGCAGCTAGTATATAGTAGAATCTCCAATTACAATTTTATAACACTCAGAAAATATTAAGTGGTTCAAAAGTAGGTCCCAAAAAGTTCACGATCAAAATTTTTCGTCTTCAATTTTCCACATGTTAATCGTACGGAAAACATCAAATTTCTTCATTTTAGAATTCTTCCAATTTTTTTAGACCCACAGATTATCGAAAAAATCACCCGAGTTGATTTCCGGAGGCAAATCGTCAAATATTTGCCACAAAAATAAGAAAAGGAAAGCATTTGAGCCTATTTCCCAAATTGAAAATACACGGGGGGACGATGTTCAATGAATTATTGTTAAAAAAGGAAAATTTTCAAAATTTTTTCATTCTGGAGAAATTGAAGCTAGTATATAGCAGAATCTCCAATGACAATTTTATAACACTAAAAAAATATTAATGTGTTCAAAAGTTGTCCCAAAAAGTGCACGACCAAAAATTTTCGTCTTTAATTTTCCACATGTTAATCCTACGGAAAACTTCAAAATTCTTCATTTTCGAATTCTTTCAATTTTTTTAGACCCAGGGTTATTGAAAAATTCCCGAGTCGAATTCCGCAGTCAAATCGTCACATATTCGCAACCAAAATAAGAAAAGGAAAGCATTTGAGCCTATTTCAAAAATTGAAAATACACGGGGGGACAATGTTCAATGAATTATTGTTCAAAAAGTAAAATTTTCAAATTTTTTCATTGTGTAGAAATTGAAGCTAGTATATAGTAGAATCTCCAATTACAATTTTATAACACTCAGAAAATATTAAGTGGTTCGAAAGTTGGTCCCAAAAAGTGCACGACCAAAATTTTTCGTCTTTAATTTACCACATGTTAATCGTAAGGAAAACTTCAAATTTCTTCATTTTTGAATTCTTTTAATTTTTTTAGACCCAGGGTTATTGAAAAATTCCCCCGACTCGAATTCCGGAGTCCAATCGTCACATATTCGCAACAAAAATAGGTAAAGGAAAGCATTTAAGCCTATTTCCCAAATTGAAAATATACCGGGGGACGATGTTCAATGAATTATTGTCCAAAAAGTAAAATTTTCACATTTTTTTTACTATGAAAAAATTGAAAATAGTATATAGTAGAATCTCCAATTACAATTTTATAACACAAAAAAAATATTAATGTGTTCAAAAGTTGTCCCAAAAAGTGCACGATCAAAATTTTTCGTTTTTAATTTTCCACGTGTTAATCGTACGGAAAACTTCAAATGTCTTAATTTTCAAATTTTTTCAATTTCTTTAGACCCAGGGTTATTGAAAAATTCTCCCGAGTCGAATTCCGCAGTCAAATCGTCACATATTCGCAACCAAATTTAAAAAAGGAAAGAACTTGAGCCTATTTCCCCCATTGAAAATACACGGTGGGACCATGTTCAATGAATAATTGTTCAAAAAGTAAAATTTTCATATTTTATTTACTATGAAAAAATTGAAGCTAGTATATAGAAGAATCTCCAATTACAATTTTATAACACTCAGAAAATATTAAGTGGTTCAAAAATTGGTCCCAAAAAGTGCACGATCAAAATTTTTCGTCTTTAATTTTCCACATGTTAATCGTACGGAAAACTTCAAATTTCTTCATTTTAGAATTCTTCCAATTTTTTTAGACCCAGGGTTATTAAAAAAATCACCCGAGTTGATTTCCGGAGGCAAATCGTCACATATTCGCAACCAAATTTAAGAAAAGGAAAGAACTTGAGCCTATTTCCCAAATTGAAAATACACGGGGGGACGATGTTCAATGATTTATGGTTAAAAAAGGAAAATTTTCAAATTTTTTTTATTCTGGAGAAATTGAAGCTAGTATATAGAAGAATCTCCAATTACAATTTTATAACACAAAAAAAATATTAATGTGTTCAAAAGTTGTCCCAAAAAGTGCACGATCAAAATTTTTCGTTTTTAATTTTCCACATGGTAATCGTACGGAAAACTTCAAATTTCTTCATTTTAGAATTCTTCCAATTTTTTTAGACCCAGGATTATTGAAAAATTCCCCCGAGTCGAATTCCGGAGGCAAATCGTCACATATTCGCAACCAAAATAAGAATAGGAAAGCATTTGAGCTTATTTCAAAAATTGAAAATACACGGGGGGACGATGTTCAATGAATTATTGTCCGAAATGTAAAATTTTCAAATTTTTTTTACTATGAAAAAATTGAAAATAGTGTATAGCAGAATCTCCAATTCCAATTTTATAACACTCAGAAAATATTAAGTGGTTCGAAAGTTGGTCCCAAAAAGTGCACGACCAAAAATTTTCGTCTTTAATTTTCCACATGTTAATCATACGGAAAACTTCAAATTTCTTCATTTTAGATTTCTTTCAATTTTTTTAGACCCATTGTTATTGAAAAAATCACCCGACTCGAATTCCGGAGTCCAATCGTCACATATTCACAACCAAAAATAAGAAAAGGAAAGCATTTGAGCATATATCCCCCATTGAAAATACACGGGGGGACATTGTTCAATGAATTATTGTTCAAAAAGTAAATTTTCAAATTTTTTTATTGTGTAGAAATTGAAGCTAGTATATAGTAGAATCTCCAATTACAATTTTATAACACTAAAAAAATATTAATGTGTTCAAAAGTTGTCCCAAAAAGTGTACGATCAATATTTTTCGTTTTTAATTTTCCAAATGTTAATAGTACGGAAAACTTCAAGTTTCTTCTTTTTAGAATTCTTCCAATTTTTTTAGACCCAGGGTTATTAAAAAAATCACCCGTGTTGATTTCTGGAGGCAAATCGTCACATATTCGCAACAAAAATAAGAAAAGGAAAGCATTTGGGCCTATTTTCCAAATTGAAAATACACGGGGGGGACGATGTTCAATGAATTATTGTCCGAAATGTAAAATTTTCAAATTTTTTTTACTATGAAAAAATTGAAGCTGTATAAAGCAGAATCTCCAATTCCAATTTTATAACACTCAGAAAATATTAAGTGGTTCAAAAGTTGGTCCCAAAAAGTTCACGATCAAAATTTTTCGTCTTTAATTTACCACATGTTAATCGTAAGGAAAACTTCAAATTTCTTCATTTTTGAATTCTTTTAATTTTTTTAGACCCAGGGTTATTGAAAAATTCCCCCGACTCGAATTCCGGAGTCCAATCGTCACATATTCGCAACAAAAAAAGAAAAGGAAAGCATTTAAGCCTATTTCCCAAATTGAAAATATACCGGGGGACGATGTTCAATGAATTATTGTCCAAAAAGTAAAATTTTCACATTTTTTTTACTATGAAAAAATTGAAAATAGTATATAGTAGAATCTCCAATTACAATTTTATAACACAAAAAAAATATTAATGTGTTCAAAAGTTGTCCCAAAAAGTGCACGATCAAAATTTTTCGTTTTTAATTTTCCACGTGTTAATCGTACGGAAAACTTCAAATGTCTTAATTTTCAAATTTTTTCAATTTCTTTAGACCCAGGGTTATTGAAAAATTCTCCCGAGTCGAATTCCGCAGTCAAATCGTCACATATTCGCAACCAAATTTAAAAAAGGAAAGAACTTGAGCCTATTTCCCCCATTGAAAATACACGGTGGGACCATGTTCAATGAATAATTGTTCAAAAAGTAAAATTTTCAAATTTTTTTTACTATGAAAAAATTGAAGCTAGTATATAGAAGAATCTTCAATTACAATTTTATAACACTCAGAAAATATTAAGTGGTTCAAAAATTGGTCCAAAAAAGTGCACGATCAAAATTTTTCGTCTTTAATTTTCCACATGTTAATCGTACGGAAAACTTCAAATTTCTTCATTTTAGAATTCTTCCAATTTTTTTAGACCCAGGGTTATTAAAAAAATCACCCGAGTTGATTTCCGGAGGCAAATCGTCACATATTCGCAACCAAATTTAAGAAAAGGAAAGAACTTGAGCCTATTTCCCAAATTGAAAATACACGGGGGGACGATGTTCAATGATTTATTGTTAAAAAAAGAAAATTTTCAAATTTTTTTTATTCTGGAGAAATTGAAGCTAGTATATAGTAAAATCTCCAATTACAATTTTATAACACTAAAAAAATATTAATGTGTTCAAAAGTTGTCCCAAAAAGTGTACGATCAATATTAATCGTACGGAAAACTTCAAATTTCTTCATTTTAGAATTCTTCCAATTTTTTTAGACCCAGGGTTATTGAAAAATTCAGCCGAGTCGAATTTCGGAGGCAAATCGTCACATATTCGCAACCAAAATAAGAATAGGAAAGCATTTGAGCCTATTTCAAAAATTGAAAATACACGGGGGGACGATGTTCAATAAATTATTGTCCAAAAAGTAAAATTTTCACATTTTTTTTACTATGAAAAAATTGAAAATAGTATATAGCAGAATCTCCAATTCCAATTTTATAACACTCAGAAAATATTAAGTGGTTCGAAAGTTGGTCCCAAAAAGTGCACGACCAAAAATTTTCGTCTTTAATTTTCCACATGTTAATCCTACGGAAAACTTCAAAATTATTCATTTTCGAATTCTTTCAATTGTTTTAGACCCAGGGTTATTGAAAAATTCCCCCGAGTCGAATTTCGCAGTCAAATCGTCACATATTCGCAACCAAAATAAGAAAAGGAAAGCATTTGAGCCTATTTCAAAAATTGAAAATACACGGGGGGACGATGTTCAATAAATTATTGTCCAAAAAGTAAAATTTTCACATTTTTTTTACTATGAAAAAATTGAAAATAGTATATAGCAGAATCTCCAATTCCAATTTTATAACACTCAGAAAATATTAAGTGGTTTAAAAGTTGGTCCCAAAAAAGGCACGATCAAAATTTTTCGTCTTTAATTTTCCACATGTTAATCGTACGGAAAACTTCGAATGTCTTAATTTTCAAATTTTTTCAATTTCTTTAGACCCAGGGTTATTGAAAAATTCTCCCGAGTCGAATTCCGCAGTCAAATCGTCACATATTCGCAACCAAATTTAAGAAAAGGAAAGAACTTGAGCCTATTTCCCCCATTGAAAATACACGGTGGGACAATGTTCAATGAATTATTGTTCAAAAAGTAAAATTTTCCAAATTTTTTCATTGTGGAGAAATTGAAGCTAGTATATAGTAAAATCTCCAATTAGAATTTTATAACACTCAGAAAATAATAAGTTTATTTAAAAGTTGGTCCCAAAAAAGGCACGATCAAAAATTTTCGTCTTTTATTTTCCACATGTTAATCGTACGGAAAACTTCAAATGTCTTAATTTTCAAATTTTTTCAATTTTTTTAGACCCAGGGTTATTGAAAAATTCTCCCGAGTCGAATTCCGGAGTCCAATCGTCACATATTCGCAACCAAATTTAAGAAAAGGAAAGAACTTGAGCCTATTTCCCCCATTGAAAATACACGGTGGGACCTTGTTCAATGAATTATTGTTCAAAAAGTAAAATTTTCAAAATTTTTTCAGTGTAGAGAAATTGAATCTAGTATATAACAGAATCTCCAATTCCAATTTTATAACACTCAGAAAATATTAAGTGGTTCAAAAGTAGGTCCCAAAAAAGGCACGATCAAAATTTTTCGTCTTTAATTTTCCACATGTTAAACGTACAGAAAACTTCAAATGTCTTAATTTTCAAATTCTTTCAATTTTTTTAGACCCAGTGTTATTGAAAAATTCTCCCGAGTTGAATTCCGGAGTCCAATCGTCACATATTCACAACCAAAAATAAGAAAAGGAAAGCATTTGAGCATATATCCCCCATTGAAAATACACGGGGGGACAATGTTCAATGAATTATTGTTCAAAAAGTAAAATTTTCAAATTTTTTCATTGTGTAGAAATTGCAGCTAGTATATAGTAGAATCTCCAATTACAATTTTATAACACTCAGAAAATATTAAGTGGTTCAAAAGTAGGTCCCAAAAAGTTCACGATCAAAATTTTTCGTCTTCAATTTTCCACATGTTAATCGTACGGAAAACATCAAATTTCTTCATTTTAGAATTCTTCCAATTTTTTTGGACCCACAGATTATCGAAAAAATCACCCGAGTTGATTTCCGGAGGCAAATCGTCAAATATTTGCCACAAAAATAAGAAAAGGAAAGCATTTGAGCCTATTTCCCAAATTGAAAATACACGGGGGGACAATGTTCAATGAATTATTGTTCAAAAAGTAAAATTTTCAAATTTTTTCATTGTGTAGAAATTGCAGCTAGTATATAGTAGAATCTCCAATTACAATTTTATAACACTCAGAAAATATTAAGTGGTTCAAAAGTAGGTCCCAAAAAGTTCACGATCAAAATTTTTCGTCTTTAATTTTTCCACATGTTAATCATACGGAAAATTTCAAATTTCTTCATTTTAGATTTCTTTCAATTTTTTTAGACCCATTGTTATTGAAAAAAATCACCCGACTCGAATTCCGGAGACCAATCGTCACATATTCACAACAAAAATAAGAAAAGGAAAGCATTTAAGCCTATTTCCCAAATTGAAAATATACCGGGGGACGATGTTCAATGAATTATTGTCCAAAAAATAAAATTTTCACATTTTTTTTACTATGAAAAAATTGAAAATAGTATATAGTAGAATCTCCAATTACAATTTTATAACACAAAAAAAATATTAATGTGTTCAAAAGTTGTCCCAAAAAGTGCACGATCAAAATTTTTCGTTTTTAATTTTCCACGTGTAAATCGTACGGAAAACTTCAAATGTCTTAATTTTCAAATTTTTTCAATTTCTTTAGACCCAGGGTTATTGAAAAATTCTCCCGAGTTGAATTCCGCAGTCAAATCGTCACATATTCGCAACCAAATTTAAAAAAGGAAAGAACTTGAGCCTATTTCCCCCATTGAAAATACACGGTGGGACCATGTTCAATGAATAATTGTTCAAAAAGTAAAATTTTCAAATTTTTTTTACTATGAAAAAATTGAAGCTAGTATATAGAAGAATCTCCAATTACAATTTTATAACACTCAGAAAATATTAAGTGGTTCAAAAATTGGTCCCAAAATGTGCACGATCAAAATTTTTCGTCTTTAATTTTCCACATGTTAATCGTACGGAAAACTTCAAATTTCTTCATTTTAGAATTCTTCCAATTTTTTTAGACCCAGGGTAATTAAAAAAATCACCCGAGTTGATTTCCGGAGGCAAATCGTCACATATTCGCAACCAAATTAAGAATAGGAAAGCATTTGAGCTTATTTCAAAAATTGAAAATACACGGGGGGACGATGTTCAATGAATTATTGTCCGAAATGTAAAATTTTCAAATTTTTTTTACTATGAAAAAATTGAAAATAGTATATAGCAGAATCTCCAGTTCCAATTTTATAACACTCAGAAAATATTAAGTGGTTCGAAAGTTGGTCCCAAAAAGTGCACGACCAAAATTTTTCGTTTTTAATTTTCCACATGTTAATCGTACGGAAAACATCAAATTTCTTCATTTTAGAATTCTTCCAATTTTTTTAGACCCACAGATTATTGAAAAAATCACCCCAATTGATTTCCGCAGTCAAATCGTCACATATTCGCAACCAAAATAAGAAAAGGAAAGCATTTGAGCCTATTTCAAAAATTGAAAATACACGGGGGGACGATGTTCAATGAATTATTGTCCGAAATGTAAAATTTTCAAATTTTTTTTACTATGAAAAAATTGAAAATAGTATATAGCAGAATCTCCAATTCCAATTTTATAACACTCAGAAAATATTAAATGGTTCAAAAGTTGGTCCCAAAAAGTGCACGACCAAAAATTTTCGTCTTTAATTTTCCACATGTTAATCCTACGGAAAACTTCAAAATTCTTCATTTTCGAATTCTTTCAATTTTTTTAGACCCAGAGTTATTGAAAAATACCCCCGAGTCGAATTCCGCAGTCAAATCGTCACATATTCGCAACCAAATTTAAGAAAAGGAAAGAACTTGAGCCTATTTCCCCCATTGAAAATACACGGTGGGACCATGTCCAATGAATTATTGTTCAAAAAGTAAAATTTTCAAAATTTTTTCAGTGTAGAGAAACTGAATCTAGTATATAGCAGAATCTCCAATTCCAATTTTATAACACTCAGAAAATATTAAGTGGTTCAAAAGTAGGTCCCAAAAAAGGCACGATCAAAATTTTTCGTCTTTAATTTTCCACATGTTAAACGTACAGAAAACTTCAAATGTCTTAATTTTCAAATTCTTTCAATTTTTTTAGACCCAGTGTTATTGAAAAATTCTCCCGAGTCGAATTCCGGAGTCCAATCGTCACATATTCACAACCAAAAATAAGAAAAGGAAAGCATTTGAGCATATATCCCCCATTGAAAATACACGGGGGGACAATGTTCAATGAATTATTGTTCAAAAAGTAAAATTTTCAAATTTTTTCATTGTGTAGAAATTGCAACTAGTATATAGTAGAATCTCCAATTACAATTTTATAACACTCAGAAAATATTAAGTGGTTCAAAAGTAGGTCCCAAAAAGTTCACGATCAAAATTTTTCGTCTTCAATTTTCCACATGTTAATCGTACGGAAAACATCAAATTTCTTCATTTTAGAATTCTTCCAATTTTTTTAGACCCACAGATTATCGAAAAAATCACCCGAGTTGATTTCCGGAGGCAAATCGTCAAATATTTGCCACAAAAATAAGAAAAGGAAAGCATTTGAGCCTCTTTCCCAAATTGAAAATACACGGGGGGACGATGTTCAATGAATTATTGTTAAAAAAGGAAAATTTTCAAATTTTTTTCATTCTGGAGAAATTGAAGCTAGTATATAGCAGAATCTCCAATGACAATTTTATAACAATAAAAAAATATTAATGTGTTCAAAAGTTGTCCCAAAAAGTGCACGACCAAAAATTTTCGTCTTTAATTTTCCACATGTTAATCCTACGGAAAACTTCAAAATTCTTCATTTTCGAATTCTTTCAATTTTTTTAGACCCAGGGTTATTGAAAAATTCCCCCGAGTCGAATTCCGCAGTCAAATCGTCACATATTCGCAACCAAAATAAGAAAAGGAAAGCATTTGAGCCTATTTCAAAAATTGAAAATACACGGGGGGACAATGTTCAATGAATTATTGTTCAAAAAGTAAAATTTTCAAATTTTTTCATTGTGTAGAAATTGAAGCTAGTATATAGTAGAATCTCCAATTACAATTTTATAACACTCAGAAAATATTAAGTGGTTCAAAAGTAGGTCCCAAAAAGTTCACGATCAAAATTTTTCGTCTTTAATTTTTCCACATGTTAATCATACGGAAAACTTCAAATTTCTTCTTTTTAGAATTCTTCCAATTTTTTTAGACCCAGGGTTATTAAAAAAATCACCCGTGTTGATTTCTGGAGGCAAATCGTCACATATTCGCAACAAAAATAAGAAAAGGAAAGCATTCTGGCCTATTTCCCAAATTGAAAATACACGGGGGGGACGATGTTCAATGAATTATTGTCCGAAATGTAAAATTTTCAAATTTTTTTTACTATGAAAAAATTGAAGCTGTATAAAGCAGAATCTCCAATTCCAATTTTATAACACTCAGAAAATATTAAGTGGTTCAAAAGTTGGTCCCAAAAAGTTCACGATCAAAATTTTTCGTCTTTAATTTACCACATGTTAATCGTAAGGAAAACTTCAAATTTCTTCATTTTAGATTTCTTTCAATTTTTTTAGACCCATTGTTATTGAAAAAAATCACCCGACTCGAATTCCGGAGACCAATCGTCACATATTCACAACAAAAATAAGAAAAGGAAAGCATTTAAGATAATTTCCCAAATTGAAAATATACCGGGGGACGATGTTCAATGAATTATTGTCCAAAAAGTAAAATTTTCACATTTTTTTTACTATGAAAAAATTGAAAATAGTATATAGTAGAATCTCCAATTACAATTTTATAACACAAAAAAAATATTAATGTGTTCAAAAGTTGTCCCAAAAAGTGCACGATCAAAATTTTTCGTTTTTAATTTTCCACGTGTTAATCGTACGGAAAACTTCAAATGTCTTAATTTTCAAATTTTTTCAATTTCTTTAGACCCAGGGTTATTGAAAAATTCGCCCGAGTCGAATTCCGCAGTCAAATCGTCACATATTCGCAACCAAATTTAAAAAAGGAAAGAACTTGAGCCTATTTCCCCCATTGAAAATACACGGTGGGACCATGTTCAATGAATAATTGTTCAAAAAGTAAAATTTTCAAATTTTTTTTACTATGAAAAAATTGAAGCTAGTATATAGAAGAATCTCCAATTACAATTTTATAACACTCAGAAAATATTAAGTGGTTCAAAAATTGGTCCCAAAAAGTGCACGATCAAAATTTTTCGTCTTTAATTTTCCACATGTTAATCGTACGGAAAACTTCAAATTTCTTCATTTTAGAATTCTTCCAATTTTTTTAGACCCAGGGTAATTAAAAAAATCACCCGAGTTGATTTCCGGAGGCAAATCGTCACATATTCGCAACCAAAATAAGAATAGGAAAGCATTTGAGCTTATTTCAAAAATTGAAAATACACGGGGGGACGATGTTCAATGAATTATTGTCCGAAATGTAAAATTTTCAAATTTTTTTTACTATGAAAAAATTGAAAATAGTATATAGCAGAATCTCCAGTTCCAATTTTATAACACTCAGAAAATATTAAGTGGTTCGAAAGTTGGTCCCAATAAGTGCACGACCAAAATTTTTCGTTTTTAATTTTCCACATGTTAATCGTACGGAAAACATCAAATTTCTTCATTTTAGAATTCTTCCAATTTTTTTAGACCCACAGATTATTGAAAAAATCACCCCAATTGATTTCCGCAGTCAAATCGTCACATATTCGCAACCAAAATAAGAAAAGGAAAGCATTTGAGCCTATTTCAAAAATTGAAAATACACTGGGGGACGATGTTCAATGAATTATTGTCCGAAATGTAAAATTTTCAAATTTTTTTTACTATGAAAAAATTGAAAATAGTATATAGCAGAATCTCCAATTCCAATTTTATAACACTCAGAAAATATTAAATGGTTCAAAAGTTGGTCCCAAAAAGTGCACGACCAAAAATTTTCGTCTTTAATTTTCCACATGTTAATCCTACGGAAAACTTCAAAATTCTTCATTTTCGAATTCTTTCAATTTTTTTAGACCCAGAGTTATTGAAAAATTCTCCCGAGTCGAATTCCGCAGTCAAATCGTCACATATTCGCAACCAAATTTAAGAAAAGGAAAGAACTTGAGCCTATTTCCCCCATTGAAAATACACGGTGGGACCATGTTCAATGAATTATTGTTAAAAAAGTAAAATTTTCAAAATTTTTTCAGTGTAGAGAAATTGAATCTAGTATATAGCAGAATCTCCAATTCCAATTTTATAACACTCAGAAAATATTAAGTGGTTCAAAAGTAGGTCCCAAAAAAGGCACGATCAAAATTTTTCGTCTTTAATTTTCCACATGTTAAACGTACAGAAAACTTCAAATGTCTTAATTTTCAAATTCTTTCAATTTTTTTTAGACCCAGTGTTATTGAAAAATTCTCCCGAGTCGAATTCCGGAGTCCAATCGTCACATATTCACAACCAAAAATAAGAAAAGGAAAGCATTTGAGCATATATCCCACATTGAAAATACACGGGGGGACAATGTTCAATGAATTATTGTTCAAAAAGTAAAATTTTCAAATTTTTTCATTGTGTAGAAATTGCAGCTAGTATATAGTAGAATCTCCAATTACAATTTTATAACACTCAGAAAATATTAAGTGGTTCAAAAGTAGGTCCCAAAAAGTTCACGATCAAAATTTTTCGTCTTCAATTTTCCACATGTTAATCGTACGGAAAACATCAAATTTCTTCATTTTAGAATTCTTCCAATTTTTTTAGACCCACAGATTATCGAAAAAATCACCCGAGTTGATTTCCGGAGGCAAATCGTCAAATATTTGCCACAAAAATAAGAAAAGGAAAGCATTTGAGCCTCTTTCCCAAATTGAAAATACACGGGGGGACGATGTTCAATGAATTATTGTTAAAAAAGGAAAATTTTCAAAATTTTTTCATTCTGGAGAAATTGAAGCTAGTATATAGCAGAATCTCCAATGACAATTTTATAACACTAAAAAAATATTAATGTGTTCAAAAGTTGTCCCAAAAAGTGCACGACCAAAAATTTTCGTCTTTAATTTTCCACATGTTAATCCTACGGAAAACTTCAAAATTCTTCATTTTCGAATTCTTTCAATTTTTTTAGACCCAGGGTTATTGAAAAATTCCCCCGAGTCGAATTCCGCAGTCAAATCGTCACATATTCGCAACCAAAATAGGAAAAGGAAAGCATTTGAGCCTATTTCAAAAATTGAAAATACACGGGGGGACAATGTTCAATGAATTATTGTTCAAAAAGTAAAATTTTCAAATTTTTTCATTGTGTAGAAATTGAAGCTAGTATATAGTAGAATCTCCAATTACAATTTTATAACACTCAGAAAATATTAAGTGGTTCAAAAGTAGGTCCCAAAAAGTTCACGATCAAAATTTTTCGTCTTTAATTTTTCCACATGTTAATCATACGGAAAACTTCAAATTTCTTCTTTTTAGAATTCTTCCAATTTTTTTAGACCCAGGGTTATTAAAAAAATCACCCGTGTTGATTTCTGGAGGCAAATCGTCACATATTCGCAACAAAAATAAGAAAAGGAAAGCATTCTGGCCTATTTCCCAAATTGAAAATACACGGGGGGGACGATGTTCAATGAATTATTGTCCGAAATGTAAAATTTTCAAATTTTTTTTACTATGAAAAAATTGAAGCTGTATAAAGCAGAATCTCCAATTCCAATTTTATAACACTCAGAAAATATTAAGTGGTTCAAAAGTTGGTCCCAAAAAGTTCACGATCAAAATTTTTCGTCTTTAATTTACCACATGTTAATCGTAAGGAAAACTTCAAATTTCTTCATTTTTGAATTCTTTTAATTTTTTTAGACCCAGGGTTATTGAAAAATTCCCCCGACTCGAATTCCGGAGTCCAATCGTCACATATTCGCAACAAAAATAGGAAAAGGAAAGCATTTAAGCCTATTTCCCAAATTGAAAATATACCGGGGGACGATGTTCAATGAATTATTGTCCAAAAAGTAAAATTTTCACATTTTTTTTACTATGAAAAAATTGAAAATAGTATATAGTAGAATCTCCAATTACAATTTTATAACACAAAAAAAATATTAATGTGTTCAAAAGTTGTCCCAAAAAGTGCACGATCAAAATTTTTCGTTTTTAATTTTCCACGTGTTAATCGTACGGAAAACTTCAAATGTCTTAATTTTCAAATTTTTTCAATTTCTTTAGACCCAGGGTTATTGAAAAATTCTCCCGAGTCGAATTCCGCAGTCAAATCGTCACATATTCGCAACCAAATTTAAAAAAGGAAAGAACTTGAGCCTATTTCCCCCATTGAAAATACACGGTGGGACCATGTTCAATGAATAATTGTTCAAAAAGTAAAATTTTCAAATTTTTTTTACTATGAAAAAATTGAAGCTAGTATATAGAAGAATCTCCAATTACAATTTTATAACACTCAGAAAATATTAAGTGGTTTAAAAATTGGTCCCAAAAAGTGCACGATCAAAATTTTTCGTCTTTAATTTTCCACATGTTAATCGTACGGAAAACTTCAAATTTCTTCATTTTAGAATTCTTCCAATTTTTTTAGACCCAGGGTTATTAAAAAAATCACCCGAGTTGATTTCCGGAGGCAAATCGTCACATATTCGCAACCAAATTTAAGAAAAGGAAAGAACTTGAGCCTATTTCCCAAATTGAAAATACACGGGGGGACGATGTTCAATGATTTATTGTTAAAAAAGGAAAATTTTCAAATTTTTTTTATTCTGGAGAAATTGAAGCTAGTATATAGAAGAATCTCCAATTACAATTTTATAACACAAAAAAAATATTAATGTGTTCAAAAGTTGTCCCAAAAAGTGCACGATCAAAATTTTTCGTTTTTAATTTTCCACATGGTAATCGTACGGAAAACTTCAAATTTCTTCATTTTAGAATTCTTCCAATTTTTTTAGACCCAGGATTATTGAAAAATTCCCCCGAGTCGAATTCCGGAGGCAAATCGTCACATATTCGCAACCAAAATAAGAATAGGAAAGCATTTGAGCTTATTTCAAAAATTGAAAATACACGGGGGGACGATGTTCAATGAATTATTGTCCGAAATGTAAAATTTTCAAATTTTTTTTACTATGAAAAAATTGAAAATAGTGTATAGCAGAATCTCCAATTCCAATTTTATAACACTCAGAAAATATTAAGTGGTTCGAAAGTTGGTCCCAAAAAGTGCACGACCAAAAATTTTCGTCTTTAATTTTCCACATGTTAATCATACGGAAAACTTCAAATTTCTTCATTTTAGATTTCTTTCAATTTTTTTAGACCCATTGTTATTGAAAAAATCACCCGACTCGAATTCCGGAGTCCAATCGTCACATATTCACAACCAAAAATAAGAAAAAGAAAGCATTTGAGCTTTTATCCCCCATTGAAAATACACGGGGGGACAATGTTCAATGAATTATTGTTCAAAAAGTAAAATTTTCAAATTTTTTTATTGTGTAGAAATTGAAGCTAGTATATAGTAGAATCTCCAATTACAATTTTATAACACTAAAAAAATATTAATGTGTTCAAAAGTTGTCCCAAAAAGTGTACGATCAATATTTTTCGTTTTTAATTTTCCACATGTTAATAGTACGGAAAACTTCAAATGTCTTAATTTTCAAATTTTTTCAATTTTTTTAGACCCAGGGTTATTGAAAAATTCTCCCGAGTCGAATTCCGGAGTCCAATCGTCACATATTCGCAACCAAATTTAAGAAAAGGAAAGAACTTGAGCCTATTTCCCCCATTGAAAATACACGGTGGGACCATGTTCAATGAATTATTGTTCAAAAAGTAAAATTTTCAAAATTTTTTCAGTGTAGAGAAATTGAATCTAGTATATAACAGAATCTCCAATTTTAATTTTATAACACTCAGAAAATATTAAGTGGTTCAAAAGTAGGTTCCAAAAAAGGCACGATCAAAATTTTTCGTCTTTAATTTTCCACATGTTAAACGTACAGAAAACTTCAAATGTCTTAATTTTCAAATTCTTTCAATTTTTTTAGACCCAGTGTTATTGAAAAATTCTCCCGAGTCGAATTCCGGAGTCCAATCGTCACATATTCACAACCAAAAATAAGAAAAGGAAAGCATTTGAGCATATATCCCCCATTGAAAATACACGGGGGGACAATGTTCAATGAATTATTGTTCAAAAAGTAAAATTTTCAAATTTTTTCATTGTGTAGAAATTGCAGCTAGTAT
The DNA here is from genome assembly GCA_963978545.1 of Linyphia triangularis. Classification (NCBI taxonomy): domain Eukaryota; kingdom Metazoa; phylum Arthropoda; class Arachnida; order Araneae; family Linyphiidae; genus Linyphia; species Linyphia triangularis. Next base: position 5,596,273 of record OZ021727.1, read on the forward strand.
ATAGTAGAATCTCCAATTACAATTTTATAACACTCAGAAAATATTAAGTATTAAATATTAAATATTAAGTGGTTCAAAAGTAGTAAGATCAAAATTATTCGTCTTCAATTTTCCACATGTTAATCGTACGGAAAACATCAAATTTCTTCATTTTAGAATTCTTCCAATTTTTTTAGACCCACAGATTATCGAAAAAATCACCCGAGTTGATTTCCGGAGGCAAATCGTCAAATATTTGCCACAAAAATAAGAAAAGGAAAGCATTTGAGCCTATTTCCCAAATTGAAAATACACGGGGGGACGATGTTCAATGAATTATTGTTAAAAAAGGAAAATTTTCAAAATTTTTTCATTCTGGAGAAATTGAAGCTAGTATATAGCAGAATCTCCAATGACAATTTTATAACACAAAAAAAATATTAATGTGTTCAAAAGTTGTCCCAAAAAGTGCAAGATAAAAAATTTTCGTTTTTAATTTTCCACATGTTAATCGTACGGAAAACTTCAAATTTCTTCATTTTAGAATTCTTTCAATTTTTTTAGACCCAGGGTTATTGAAAAATTCCCCCGAGTAGAATTCCGCAGTCAAATCGTCACATATTCGCAATCAAAATAAGAAAAGGAAAGCATTTGAGCCTATTTCAAAAATTGAAAATACACGGGGGGACGAAGTTCAATGAATTATTGTCCAAAAAGGAAAATTTTCAAATTTTTTTTACTATGAAAAAATTGAAGCTAGTATATAGAAGAATCTCCAATTACAATTTTATAACACTCAGAAAATATTAAGTGGTTCAAAAATTGGTCCCAAAAAGTGCACGATCAAAATTTTTCGTCTTTAATTTTCTACATGTTAATCGTACGGAAAACTTCAAATTTCTTCATTTTAGAATTCTTCAAATTTTTTTAGACCCAGGGTTATTAAAAAAATCACCCGAGTTGATTTCCGGAGGCAAATCGTCACATATTCGCAACCAAATTTAAGAAAACGAAAGAACTTGAGCCTATTTCAAAAATTGAAAATACACGGGAGGACAATGTTCAATGAATTATTGTTCAAAAAGTAAAATTTTCAAATTTTTTCATTGTGTAGAAATTGAAGCTAGTATATAGTAGAATCTCCAATTACAATTTTATAACACTCAGAAAATATTAAGTGGTTCAAAAGTTGGTCCCAAAAAGTTCACGATCAAAATTTTTCGTCTTTAATTTACCACATGTTAATCGTAAGGAAAACTTCAAATTTCTTCATTTTTGAATTCTTTTAATTTTTTTAGACCCAGGGTTATTGAAAAATTCCCCCGACTCGAATTCCGGAGTCCAATCGTCACATATTCGCAACAAAAATAAGAAAAGGAAAGCATTTAAGCCTATTTCCCAAATTGAAAATATACCGGGGGACGATGTTCAATGAATTATTGTCCAAAAAATAAAATTTTCACATTTTTTTTACTATGAAAAAATTGAAAATAGTATATAGTAGAATCTCCAATTACAATTTTATAACACAAAAAAAATATTAATGTGTTCAAAAGTTGTCCCAAAAAGTGCACGATCAAAATTTTTCGTTTTTAATTTTCCACTTATTAATCGTACGGAAAACTTCAAATGTCTTAATTTTCAAATTTTTTCAATTTCTTTAGACCCAGGGTTATTGAAAAATTCTCCCGAGTCGAATTCCTCAGTCAAATCGTAACATATTCGCAACCAAATTTAAAAAAGGAAAGAACTTGAGCCTATTTCCCCCATTGAAAATACACGGTGGGACCATGTTCAATGAATAATTGTTCAAAAAGTAAAATTTTCAAATTTTTTTTACTATGAAAAAATTGAAGCTAGTATATAGAAGAATCTCCAATTACAATTTTATAACACTCAGAAAATATTAAGTGGTTCAAAAATTGGTCCCAAAAAGTGCACGATCAAAATTTTTCGTCTTTAATTTTCCACATGTTAATCGTACGGAAAACTTCAAATTTCTTCATTTTAGAATTCTTCCAATTTTTTTAGACCCAGGGTAATTAAAAAAATCACCCGAGTTGATTTCCGGAGGCAAATCGTCACATATTCGCAACCAAATTTAAGAAAAGGAAAGAACTTGAGCCTATTTCCCAAATTGAAAATACACGGGGGGACGATGTTCAATGATTTATTGTTAAAAAAGGAAAATTTTCAAATTTTTTTTATTCTGGAGAAATTGAAGCTAGTATATAGAAGAATCTCCAATTACAATTTTATAACACAAAAAAAATATTAATGTGTTCAAAAGTTGTCCCAAAAAGTGCACGATCAAAATTTTTCGTTTTTAATTTTCCACATGGTAATCGTACGGAAAACTTCAAATTTCTTCATTTTAGAATTCTTCCAATTTTTTTAGACCCAGGGTTATTGAAAAATTCCCCCGAGTCGAATTCCGGAGGCAAATCGTCACATATTCGCAACAAAAATAAGAAAGGGAAAGCATTTAAGCTTATTTCAAAAATTGAAAATACACGGGGGGACGATGTTCAATGAATTATTGTCCGAAATGTAAAATTTTCAAATTTTTTTTACTATGAAAAAATTGAAAATAGTATATAGCAGAATCTCCAATTCCAATTTTATAACACTCAGAAAATATTAAATGGTTCAAAAGTTGGTCCCAAAAAGTGCACGACCAAAAATTTTCGTCTTTAATTTTCCACATGTTAATCCTACGGAAAACTTCAAAATTCTTCATTTTCGAATTCTTTCAATTTTTTTAGACCCAGAGTTATTGAAAAATACCCCCGAGTCGAATTCCGCAGTCAAATCGTCACATATTCGCAACCAAATTTAAGAAAAGGAAAGAACTTGAGCCTATTTCTCCCATTGAAAATACACGGTGGGACAATGTTCAATGAATTATTGTTCAAAAAGTAAAATTTTCAAAATTTTTTCAGTGTAGAGAAATTGAATCTAGTGTATAGCAGAATCTCCAATTCCAATTTTATAACACTCAGAAAATATTAAGTGGTTCAAAAGTAGGTCCCAAAAAAGGCACGATCAAAATTTTTCGTCTTTAATTTTCCACATGTTAAACGTACAGAAAACTTCAAATGTCTTAATTTTCAAATTCTTTCAATTTTTTTAGACCCAGTGTTATTGAAAAATTCTCCCGAGTCGAATTCCGGAGTCCAATCGTCACATATTCACAACCAAAAATAAGAAAAGGAAAGCATTTGAGCATATATCCCCCATTGAAAATACACGGGGGGACAATGTTCAATGAATTATTGTTCAAAAAGTAAAATTTTCAAATTTTTTCATTGTGTAGAAATTGCAGCTAGTATATAGTAGAATCTCCAATTACAATTTTATAACACTCAGAAAATATTAAGTGGTTCAAAAGTAGGTCCCAAAAAGTTCACGATCAAAATTTTTCGTCTTTAATTTTCCACATGTTAATCCTACGGAAAACTTCAAAATTCTTCATTTTCGAATTCTTTCAATTTTTTTAGACCCACAGATTATCGAAAAAATCACCCGAGTTGATTTCCGGAGGCAAATCGTCAAATATTTGCCACAAAAATAAGAAAAGGAAAGCATTTGAGCCTCTTTCCCAAATTGAAAATACACGGGGGGACGATGTTCAATGAATTATTGTTAAAAAAGGAAAATTTTCAAAATTTTTTCATTCTGGAGAAATTGAAGCTAGTATATAGCAGAATCTCCAATGACAATTTTATAACACTAAAAAAATATTAATGTGTTCAAAAGTTGTCCCAAAAAGTGCACGACCAAAAATTTTCGTCTTTAATTTTCCACATGTTAATCCTACGGAAAACTTCAAAATTCTTCATTTTCGAATTCTTTCAATTTTTTTAGACCCAGGGTTATTGAAAAATTCTCCCGAGTCGAATTCCGCAGTCAAATCGTCACATATTCGCAACCAAAATAAGAAAAGGAAAGCATTTGAGCCTATTTCAAAAATTGAAAATACACGGGGGGACAATGTTCAATGAATTATTGTTCAAAAAGTAAAATTTTCAAATTTTTTCATTGTGTAGAAATTGAAGCTAGTATATAGTAGAATCTCCAATTACAATTTTATAACACTAACAAAATATTAATGTGTTCAAAAGTTGTCCCAAAAAGTGTACGATCAATATTTTTCGTTTTTAATTTTCCACAAGTTAATAGTACGGAAAACTACAAATTTCTTCTTTTTAGAATTCTTCCAATTTTTTTAGACCCAGGGTTATTAAAAAAATCACCCGTGTTGATTTCTGGAGGCAAATCGTCACATATTCGCAACAAAAATAAGAAAAGGAAAGCATTCTGGCCTATTTCCCAAATTGAAAATACACGGGGGGGAAGATGTTCAATGAATTATTGTCCGAAATGTAAAATTTTCAAATTTTTTTTACTATGAAAAAATTGAAGCTGTATAAAGCAGAATCTCCAATTCCAATTTTATAACACTCAGAAAATATTAAGTGTTTCAAAAGTTGGTCCCAAAAAGTTCACGATCAAAAGTTTTCGTCTTTAATTTACCACATGTTAATCGTAAGGAAAACTTCAAATTTCTTCATTTTTGAATTCTTTTAATTTTTTTAGACCCAGGGTTATTGAAAAATTCCCCCGACTCGAATTCCGGAGTCCAATCGTCACATATTCGCAACAAAAATAAGAAAAGGAAAGCATTTAAGCCTATTTCCCAAATTGAAAATATACCGGGGGACGATGTTCAATGAATTATTGTCCAAAAAGTAAAATTTTCACATTTTTTTTACTATGAAAAAATTGAAAATAGTATATAGTAGAATCTCCAATTACAATTTTATAACACAAAAAAAATATTAATGTGTTCAAAAGTTGTCCCAAAAAGTGCACGATCAAAATTTTTCGTTTTTAATTTTCCACGTGTTAATCGTACGGAAAACTTCAAATGTCTTAATTTTCAAATTTTTTGAATTTCTTTAGACCCAGGGTTATTGAAAAATTCTACCGAGTCGAATTCCGCAGTCAAATCGTCACATATTCGCAACCAAATTTAAAAAAGGAAAGAACTTGAACCTATTTCCCCCATTGAAAATACACGGTGGGACCATGTTCAATGAATAATTGTTCAAAAAGTAAAATTTTCAAATTTTTTTTACTATGAAAAAATTGAAGCTAGTATATAGAAGAATCTCCAATTACAATTTTATAACACTCAGAAAATATTAAGTGGTTCAAAAATTGGTCCCAAAAAGTGCACGATCAAAATTTTTCGTCTTTAATTTTCCACATGTTAATCGTACGGAAAACTTCAAATTTCTTCATTTTAGAATTCTTCCAATTTTTTTAGACCCAGGGTTATTAAAAAAATCACCCGAGTTGATTTCCGGAGGCAAATCGTCACATATTCGCAACCAAATTTAAGAAAAGGAAAGAACTTGAGCCTATTTCCCAAATTGAAAATACACGGGGGGACGATGTTCAACGATTTATTGTTAAAAAAGGAAAATTTTCAAATTTTTTTTATTCTGGAGAAATTGAAGCTAGTATATAGAAGAATCTCCAATTACAATTTTATAACACAAAAAAAAATATTAATGTGTTCAAAAGTTGTCCCAAAAAGTGCACGATCAAAATTTTTCGTTTTTAATTTTCCACATGGTAATCGTACGGAAAACTTCAAATTTCTTCATTTTAGAATTCTTCCAATTTTTTTAGACCCAGGGTTATTGAAAAATTCCCCCGAGTCGAATTCCGGAGGCAAATCGTCACATATTCGCAACCAAAATAAGAATAGGAAAGCATTTGAGCCTATTTCAAAAATTGAAAATACACGGGGGGACGATGTTCAATGAATTATTGTCCGAAATGTAAAAATTTCAAATTTTTTTTACTATGAAAAAATTGAAAATAGTATATAGCAGAATCTCCAATTCGAATTTTATAACACTCAGAAAATATTAAGTGGTTCGAAAGTTGGTCCCAAAAAGTGCACGACCAAAAATTTTCGTCTTTAATTTTCCACATGTTAATCCTACGGAAAACTTCAAAATTATTCATTTTCGAATTCTTTCAATTGTTTTAGACCCAGGGTTATTGAAAAATTCCCCCGAGTCGAATTCCGCAGTCAAATCGTCACATATTCGCAACCAAAATAAGAAAAGGAAAGCATTTGAGCCTATTTCAAAAATTGAAAATACACGGGGGGACGATGTTCAATGAATTATTGTCCAAAAAGTAAAATTTTCACATTTTTTTTACTATGAAAAAATTGAAAATAGTATATAGCAGAATCTCCAATTCCAATTTTATAACACTCAGAAAATATTAAGTGGTTTAAAAGTTGGTCCCAAAAAAGGCACGATCAAAATTTTTCGTCTTTAATTTTCCACATGTTAATCGTACGGAAAACTTCGAATGTCTTAATTTTCAAATATTTTCAATTTCTTTAGACCCAGGGTTATTGAAAAATTCTCCCGAGTCGAATTCCGCAGTCAAATCGTCACATATTCGCAACCAAATTTAAGAAAAGGAAAGAACTTGAGCCTATTTCCCCGATTGAAAATACACGGTGGGACCATGTTCAATGAATTATTGTTCAAAAAGTAAAATTTTCAAAATTTTTTTAGTGTAGAGAAATTGAATCTAGTATATAGCAGAATCTCCAATTCCAATTTTATAACACTCAGAAAATATAAAGTGGTTCAAAAGTAGGTCCCAAAAAAGGCACGATCAAAATTTTTCGTCTTTAATTTTCCACATGTTAAACGTACAGAAAACTTCAAATGTCTTAATTTTCAAATTCTTTCAATTTTTTTAGACCCAGGGTTATTGAAAAATTCTCCCGAGTCGAATTCCGCAGTCAAATCGTCACATATTCGCAACCAAATTTAAGAAAAGGAAAGAACTTGAGCCTATTTCCCCCATTGAAAATACACGGTGGGACAATGTTCAATGAATTATTGTTCAAAAAGTAAAATTTTCAAAATTTTTTCATTGTGGAGAAATTGAAGCTAGTATATAGTAAAATCTCCAATTACAATTTTAAAATAATCAGAAAATATTAAGTGGTTCGAAAGTTGGTCCCAAAAAGTGCACGATCAAAATTTTTCGTCTTCAATTTTCCACATGTTAATCGTACGGAAAACATCAAATTTCTTCATTTTTGTATTCTTCCAATTTTTTTAGACCCACAGATTATTGAAAAAATCACCCGAGTTGATTTCCGGAGGCAAATCGTCACATATTCGCAACAAAAACTAGAAAAGGAAAGCATTTGAGCCTATTTCCCAAATTGAAAATACACGTATGGACAATGTTCAATGAATTATTGTTCAAAAAGGAAAATTTTCAAATTTTTTCATTGTGTAGAAATTGCAGCTAGTATATAGTAGAATCTCCAATTACAATTTTATAACACTCAGAAAATATTAAGTGGTTCAAAAGTAGGTCCCAAAAAGTTCACGATCAAAATTTTTCGTCTTTAATTTTCCACATGTTAATCCTACGGAAAACTTCAAAATTCTTCATTTTCGAATTCTTTCAATTTTTTTAGACCCACAGATTATCGAAAAAATCACCCGAGTTGATTTCCGGAGGCAAATCGTCAAATATTTGCCACAAAAATAAGAAAAGGAAAGCATTTGAGCCTCTTTCCCAAATTGAAAATACACGGGGGGACGATGTTCAATGAATTATTGTTAAAAAAGGAAAATTTTCAAAATTTTTTCATTCTGGAGAAATTGAAGCTAGTATATAGCAGAATCTCCAATGACAATTTTATAACACTAAAAAAATATTAATGTGTTCAAAAGTTGTCCCAAAAAGTGCACGACCAAAAATTTTCGTCTTTAATTTTCCACATGTTAATCCTACGGAAAACTTCAAAATTCTTCATTTTCGAATTCTTTCAATTTTTTTAGACCCAGGGTTATTGAAAAATTCCCCCGAGTCGAATTCCGCAGTCAAATCGTCACATATTCGCAACCAAAATAAGAAAAGGAAAGCATTTGAGCCTATTTCAAAAATTGAAAATACACGGGGGGACAATGTTCAATGAATTATTGTTCAAAAAGTAAAATTTTCAAATTTTTTCATTGTGTAGAAATTGAAGCTAGTATATAGTAGAATCTCCAATTACAATTTTATAACACTAACAAAATATTAATGTGTTCAAAAGTTGTCCCAAAAAGTGTACGATCAATATTTTTCGTTTTTAATTTTCCACAAGTTAATAGTACGGAAAACTTCAAATTTCTTCTTTTTAGAATTCTTCCAATTTTTTTAGACCCAGGGTTATTAAAAAAATCACCCGTGTTGATTTCTGGAGGCAAATCGTCACATATTCGCAACAAAAATAAGAAAAGGAAAGCATTCTGGCCTATTTCCCAAATTGAAAATACACGGGGGGGACGATGTTCAATGAATTATTGTCCGAAATGTAAAATTTTCAAATTTTTTTTACTATGAAAAAATTGAAGCTGTATAAAGCAGAATCTCCAATTCCAATTTTATAACACTCAGAAAATATTAAGTGGTTCAAAAGTTGGTCCCAAAAAGTTCACGATCAAAAGTTTTCGTCTTTAATTTACCACATGTTAATCGTAAGGAAAACTTCAAATTTCTTCATTTTTGAATTCTTTTAATTTTTTTAGACCCAGGGTTATTGAAAAATTCCCCCGACTCGAATTCCGGAGTCCAATCGTCACATATTCGCAACAAAAATAAGAAAAGGAAAGCATTTAAGCCTATTTCCCAAATTGAAAATATACCGGGGGACGATGTTCAATGAATTATTGTCCAAAAAGTAAAATTTTCACATTTTTTTTACTATGAAAAAATTGAAAATAGTATATAGTAGAATCTCCAATTACAATTTTATAACACAAAAAAAATATTAATGTGTTCAAAAGTTGTCCCAAAAAGTGCACGATCAAAATTTTTCGTTTTTAATTTTCCACGTGTTAATCGTACGGAAAACTTCAAATGTCTTAATTTTCAAATTTTTTGAATTTCTTTACACCCAGGGTTATTGAAAAATTCTCCCGAGTCGAATTCCGCAGTCAAATCGTCACATATTCGCAACCAAATTTAAAAAAGGAAAGAACTTGAACCTATTTCCCCCATTGAAAATACACGGTGGGACCATGTTCAATGAATAATTGTTCAAAAAGTAAAATTTTCAAATTTTTTTTACTATGAAAAAATTGAAGCTAGTATATAGAAGAATCTCCAATTACAATTTTATAACACTCAGAAAATATTAAGTGGTTTAAAAGTTGGTCCCAAAAAAGGCACGATCAAAATTTTTCGTCTTTAATTTTCCACATGTTAATCGTACGGAAAACTTCGAATGTCTTAATTTTCAAATATTTTCAATTTCTTTAGACCCAGGGTTATTGAAAAATTCTCCCGAGTCGAATTCCGCAGTCAAATCGTCACATATTCGCAACCAAATTTAAGAAAAGGAAAGAACTTGAGCCTATTTCCCCGATTGAAAATACACGGTGGGACCATGTTCAATGAATTATTGTTCAAAAAGTAAAATTTTCAAAATTTTTTTAGTGTAGAGAAATTGAATCTAGTATATAGCAGAATCTCCAATTCCAATTTTATAACACTCAGAAAATATAAAGTGGTTCAAAAGTAGGTCCCAAAAAAGGCACGATCAAAATTTTTCGTCTTTAATTTTCCACATGTTAAACGTACAGAAAACTTCAAATGTCTTAATTTTCAAATTCTTTCAATTTTTTTAGACCCAGGGTTATTGAAAAATTCTCCCGAGTCGAATTCCGCAGTCAAATCGTCACATATTCGCAACCAAATTTAAGAAAAGGAAAGAACTTGAGCCTATTTCCCCCATTGAAAATACACGGTGGGACAATGTTCAATGAATTATTGTTCAAAAAGTAAAATTTTCAAAATTTTTTCATTTTGGAGAAATTGAAGCTAGTATATAGTAAAATCTCCAATTACAATTTTAAAATAATCAGAAAATATTAAGTGGTTCGAAAGTTGGTCCCAAAAAGTGCACGATCAAAATTTTTCGTCTTCAATTTTCCACATGTTAATCGTACGGAAAACATCAAATTTCTTCATTTTTGTATTCTTCCAATTTTTTTAGACCCACAGATTATTGAAAAAATCACCCGAGTTGATTTCCGGAGGCAAATCGTCACATATTCGCAACAAAAACTAGAAAAGGAAAGCATTTGAGCCTATTTCCCAAATTGAAAATACACGTATGGACAATGTTCAATGAATTATTGTTCAAAAAGGAAAATTTTCAAATTTTTTCATTGTGTAGAAATTGCAGCTAGTATATAGTAGAATCTCCAATTACAATTTTATAACACTCAGAAAATATTAAGTGGTTCAAAAGTAGGTCCCAAAAAGTTCACGATCAAAATTTTTCGTCTTTAATTTTCCACATGTTAATCCTACGGAAAACTTCAAAATTCTTCATTTTCGAATTCTTTCAATTTTTTTAGACCCACAGATTATCGAAAAAATCACCCGAGTTGATTTCCGGAGGCAAATCGTCAAATATTTGCCACAAAAATAAGAAAAGGAAAGCATTTGAGCCTCTTTCCCAAATTGAAAATACACGGGGGGACGATGTTCAATGAATTATTGTTAAAAAAGGAAAATTTTCAAAATTTTTTCATTCTGGAGAAATTGAAGCTAGTATATAGCAGAATCTCCAATGACAATTTTATAACACTAAAAAAATATTAATGTGTTCAAAAGTTGTCCCAAAAAGTGCACGACCAAAAATTTTCGTCTTTAATTTTCCACATGTTAATCCTACGGAAAACTTCAAAATTCTTCATTTTCGAATTCTTTCAATTTTTTTAGACCCAGGGTTATTGAAAAATTCCCCCGAGTCGAATTCCGCAGTCAAATCGTCACATATTCGCAACCAAAATAAGAAAAGGAAAGCATTTGAGCCTATTTCAAAAATTGAAAATACACGGGGGGGACAATGTTCAATGAATTATTGTTCAAAAAGTAAAATTTTCAAATTTTTTCATTGTGTAGAAATTGAAGCTAGTATATAGTAGAATCTCCAATTACAATTTTATAACACTAACAAAATATTAATGTGTTCAAAAGTTGTCCCAAAAAGTGTACGATCAATATTTTTCGTTTTTAATTTTCCACAAGTTAATAGTACGGAAAACTTCAAATTTCTTCTTTTTAGAATTCTTCCAATTTTTTTAGACCCAGGGTTATTAAAAAAATCACCCGTGTTGATTTCTGGAGGCAAATCGTCACATATTCGCAACAAAAATAAGAAAAGGAAAGCATTCTGGCCTATTTCCCAAATTGAAAATACACGGGGGGGACGATGTTCAATGAATTATTGTCCGAAATGTAAAATTTTCAAATTTTTTTTACTATGAAAAAATTGAAGCTGTATAAAGCAGAATCTCCAATTCCAATTTTATAACACTCAGAAAATATTAAGTGGTTCAAAAGTTGGTCCCAAAAAGTTCACGATCAAAAGTTTTCGTCTTTAATTTACCACATGTTAATCGTAAGGAAAACTTCAAATTTCTTCATTTTTGAATTCTTTTAATTTTTTTAGACCCAGGGTTATTGAAAAATTCCCCCGACTCGAATTCCGGAGTCCAATCGTCACATATTCGCAACAAAAATAAGAAAAGGAAAGCATTTAAGCCTATTTCCCAAATTGAAAATATACCGGGGGACGATGTTCAATGAATTATTGTCCAAAAAGTAAAATTTTCACATTTTTTTTACTATGAAAAAATTGAAAATAGTATATAGTAGAATCTCCAATTACAATTTTATAACACAAAAAAAATATTAATGTGTTCAAAAGTTGTCCCAAAAAGTGCACGATCAAAATTTTTCGTTTTTAATTTTCCACGTGTTAATCGTACGGAAAACTTCAAATGTCTTAATTTTCAAATTTTTTGAATTTCTTTACACCCAGGGTTATTGAAAAATTCCCCCGAGTCGAATTCCGCAGTCAAATCGTCACATATTCGCAACCAAATTTAAAAAAGGAAAGAACTTGAACCTATTTCCCCCATTGAAAATACACGGTGGGACCATGTTCAATGAATAATTGTTCAAAAAGTAAAATTTTCAAATTTTTTTTACTATGAAAAAATTGAAGCTAGTATATAGAAGAATCTCCAATTACAATTTTATAACACTCAGAAAATATTAAGTGGTTCAAAAATTGGTCCCAAAAAGTGCACGATCAAAATTTTTCGTCTTTAATTTTCCACATGTTAATCGTACGGAAAACTTCAAATTTCTTCATTTTAGAATTCTTCCAATTTTTTTAGACCCAGGGTTATTAAAAAAATCACCCGAGTTGATTTCCGGAGGCAAATCGTCACATATTCGCAACCAAATTTAAGAAAAGGAAAGAACTTGAGCCTATTTCCCAAATTGAAAATACACGGGGGGACGATGTTCAACGATTTATTGTTAAAAAAGGAAAATTTTCAAATTTTTTTTATTCTGGAGAAATTGAAGCTAGTATATAGAAGAATCTCCAATTACAATTTTATAACACAAAAAAAAATATTAATGTGTTCAAAAGTTGTCCCAAAAAGTGCACGATCAAAATTTTTCGTTTTTAATTTTCCACATGGTAATCGTACGGAAAACTTCAAATTTCTTCATTTTAGAATTCTTCCAATTTTTTTAGACCCAGGGTTATTGAAAAATTCCCCCGAGTCGAATTCCGGAGGCAAATCGTCACATATTCGCAACCAAAATAAGAATAGGAAAGCATTTGAGCCTATTTCAAAAATTGAAAATACACGGGGGGACGATGTTCAATGAATTATTGTCCGAAATGTAAAAATTTCAAATTTTTTTTACTATGAAAAAATTGAAAATAGTATATAGCAGAATCTCCAATTCGAATTTTATAACACTCAGAAAATATTAAGTGGTTCGAAAGTTGGTCCCAAAAAGTGCACGACCAAAAATTTTCGTCTTTAATTTTCCACATGTTAATCCTACGGAAAACTTCAAAATTATTCATTTTCGAATTCTTTCAATTGTTTTAGACCCAGGGTTATTGAAAAATTCCCCCGAGTCGAATTCCGCAGTCAAATCGTCACATATTCGCAACCAAAATAAGAAAAGGAAAGCATTTGAGCCTATTTCAAAAATTGAAAATACACGGGGGGACGATGTTCAATGAATTATTGTCCAAAAAGTAAAATTTTCACATTTTTTTTACTATGAAAAAATTGAAAATAGTATATAGCAGAATCTCCAATTCCAATTTTATAACACTCAGAAAATATTAAGTGGTTTAAAAGTTGGTCCCAAAAAAGGCACGATCAAAATTTTTCGTCTTTAATTTTCCACATGTTAATCGTACGGAAAACTTCGAATGTCTTAATTTTCAAATATTTTCAATTTCTTTAGACCCAGGGTTATTGAAAAATTCTCCCGAGTCGAATTCCGCAGTCAAATCGTCACATATTCGCAACCAAATTTAAGAAAAGGAAAGAACTTGAGCCTATTTCCCCGATTGAAAATACACGGTGGGACCATGTTCAATGAATTATTGTTCAAAAAGTAAAATTTTCAAAATTTTTTTAGTGTAGAGAAATTGAATCTAGTATATAGCAGAATCTCCAATTCCAATTTTATAACACTCAGAAAATATAAAGTGGTTCAAAAGTAGGTCCCAAAAAAGGCACGATCAAAATTTTTCGTCTTTAATTTTCCACATGTTAAACGTACAGAAAACTTCAAATGTCTTAATTTTCAAATTCTTTCAATTTTTTTAGACCCAGGGTTATTGAAAAATTCTCCCGAGTCGAATTCCGCAGTCAAATCGTCACATATTCGCAACCAAATTTAAGAAAAGGAAAGAACTTGAGCCTATTTCCCCCATTGAAAATACACGGTGGGACAATGTTCAATGAATTATTGTTCAAAAAGTAAAATTTTCAAAATTTTTTCATTGTGGAGAAATTGAAGCTAGTATATAGTAAAATCTCCAATTACAATTTTAAAATAATCAGAAAATATTAAGTGGTTCGAAAGTTGGTCCCAAAAAGTGCACGATCAAAATTTTTCGTCTTCAATTTTCCACATGTTAATCGTACGGAAAACATCAAATTTCTTCATTTTTGTATTCTTCCAATTTTTTTAGACCCACAGATTATTGAAAAAATCACCCGAGTTGATTTCCGGAGGCAAATCGTCACATATTCGCAACAAAAACTAGAAAAGGAAAGCATTTGAGCCTATTTCCCAAATTGAAAATACACGTATGGACAATGTTCAATGAATTATTGTTCAAAAAGGAAAATTTTCAAATTTTTTTTACTATGAAAATATTGAAGCTAGTATATAGAAGATTCTCCAATTACAATTTTATAACACTCAGGAAATATTAAGTGGTTCAAAAATTGGTCCCAAAAAGTGCACAATCAAAATGTTTCGTCTTTAATTTTTCCACATGTTAATCATACGGAAAACTTCAAATTTCTTCATTTTAGAATTCTTCCAATTTTTTTAGACCCACAGATTATTGAAAAAATCACCCCAAATGATTTCCGCAGTCAAATCGTCACATATTCGCAACCAAAATAAGAAAAGGAAAGCATTTGAGCCTATTTCAAAAATTGAAAATACACGGGGGGACGATGTTCAATGAATTATTGTCCGAAATGTAAAAATTTCAAATTTTTTTTACTATGAAAAAATTGAAAATAGTATATAGCAGAATCTCCAATTCGAATTTTATAACACTCAGAAAATATTAAGTGGTTCGAAAGTTGGTCCCAAAAAGTGCACGACCAAAAATTTTCGTCTTTAATTTTCCACATGTTAATCCTACGGAAAACTTCAAAATTATTCATTTTCGAATTCTTTCAATTGTTTTAGACCCAGGGTTATTGAAAAATTCCCCCGAGTCGAATTCCGCAGTCAAATCGTCACATATTCGCAACCAAAATAAGAAAAGGAAAGCATTTGAGCCTATTTCAAAAATTGAAAATACACGGGGGTACGATGTTCAATGAATTATTGTCCAAAAAGTAAAATTTTCACATTTTTTTTACTATGAAAAAATTGAAAATAGTATATAGCAGAATCTCCAATTCCAATTTTATAACACTCAGAAAATATTAAGTGGTTTAAAAGTTGGTCCCAAAAAAGGCACGATCAAAATTTTTCGTCTTTAATTTTCCACATGTTAATCGTACGGAAAACTTCGAATGTCTTAATTTTCAAATATTTTCAATTTCTTTAGACCCAGGGTTATTGAAAAATTCTCCCGAGTCGAATTCCGCAGTCAAATCGTCACATATTCGCAACCAAATTTAAGAAAAGGAAAGAACTTGAGCCTATTTCCCCGATTGAAAATACACGGTGGGACCATGTTCAATGAATTATTGTTCAAAAAGTAAAATTTTCAAAATTTTTTTAGTGTAGAGAAATTGAATCTAGTATATAGCAGAATCTCCAATTCCAATTTTATAACACTCAGAAAATATAAAGTGGTTCAAAAGTAGGTCCCAAAAAAGGCACGATCAAAATTTTTCGTCTTTAATTTTCCACATGTTAAACGTACAGAAAACTTCAAATGTCTTAATTTTCAAATTCTTTCAATTTTTTTAGACCCAGGGTTATTGAAAAATTCTCCCGAGTCGAATTCCGCAGTCAAATCGTCACATATTCGCAACCAAATTTAAGAAAAGGAAAGAACTTGAGCCTATTTCCCCCATTGAAAATACACGGTGGGACAATGTTCAATGAATTATTGTTCAAAAAGTAAAATTTTCAAAATTTTTTCATTGTGGAGAAATTGAAGCTAGTATATAGTAAAATCTCCAATTACAATTTTAAAATAATCAGAAAATATTAAGTGGTTCGAAAGTTGGTCCCAAAAAGTGCACGATCAAAATTTTTCGTCTTCAATTTTCCACATGTTAATCGTACGGAAAACATCAAATTTCTTCATTTTTGTATTCTTCCAATTTTTTTAGACCCACAGATTATTGAAAAAATCACCCGAGTTGATTTCCGGAGGCAAATCGTCACATATTCGCAACAAAAACTAGAAAAGGAAAGCATTTGAGCCTATTTCCCAAATTGAAAATACACGGCGGGACGATGTTCAATGAATTATTGTCCGAAATGTAAAAATTTCAAATTTTTTTTACTATGAAAAAATTGAAAATAGTATATAGCAGAATCTCCAATTCCAATTTTATAACACTCAGAAAATATTAAGTGGTTCGAAAGTTGATCCCAAAAAGTGCACGACCAAAAATTTTCGTCTTTAATTTTCCACATGTTAATCCTACGGAAAACTTCAAATTTCTTCATTTTAGATTTCTTTCAATTTTTTTAGACCCATTGTTATTGAAAAAATCACCCGACTCGAATTCCGGAGTCCAATCGTCAATTATTCACAACCAAAAATAAGAAAAGGAAAGCATTTGAGCATATATCCCCTATTGAAAATACACGGGGGGACAATGTTCAATGAATTATTGTTCAAAAAGTAAAATTTTCAAATTTTTTTATTGTGTAGAAATTGAAGCTAGTATATAGTAGAATCTCCAATTACAATTTTATAACACTAAAAAAATATTAATGTGTTCAAAAGTTGTCCCAAAAAGTGTACGATCAATATTTTTCGTTTTTAATTTTCCACATGTTAATAGTACGGAAAACTTCAAATTTCTTCTTTTTAGAATTCTTCCAATTTTTTTAGACCCAAGGTTATTAAAAAAATCACCCGTGTTGATTTCCGGAGGCAAATCGTCAAATATTTGCCACAAAAATAAGAAAAGGAAAGCATTTGAGCCTCTTTCCCAAATTGAAAATACACGGGGGGACGATGTTCAATGAATTATTGTTAAAAAAGGAAAATTTTCAAAATTTTTTCATTCTGGAGAAATTGAAGCTAGTATATAGCAGAATCTCCAATGACAATTTTATAACACTAAAAAAATATTAATGTGTTCAAAAGTTGTCCCAAAAAGTGCACGACCAAAAATTTTCGTCTTTAATTTTCCACATGTTAATCCTACGGAAAACTTCAAAATTCTTCATTTTCGAATTCTTTCAATTTTTTTAGACCCAGGGTTATTGAAAAATTCCCCCGAGTCGAATTCCGCAGTCAAATCGTCACATATTCGCAACCAAAATAAGAAAAGGAAAGCATTTGAGCCTATTTCAAAAATTGAAAATACACGGGGGGACAATGTTCAATGAATTATTGTTCAAAAAGTAAAATTTTCAAATTTTTTCATTGTGTAGAAATTGAAGCTAGTATATAGTAGAATCTCCAATTACAATTTTATAACACTAACAAAATATTAATGTGTTCAAAAGTTGTCCCAAAAAGTGTACGATCAATATTTTTCGTTTTTAATTTTCCTCAAGTTAATAGTACGGAAAACTTCAAATTTCTTCTTTTTAGAATTCTTCCAATTTTTTTAGACCCAGGGTTATTAAAAAAATCACCCGTGTTGATTTCTGGAGGCAAATCGTCACATATTCGCAACAAAAATAAGAAAAGGAAAGCATTCTGGCCTATTTCCCAAATTGAAAATACACGGGGGGGAAGATGTTCAATGAATTATTGTCCGAAATGTAAAATTTTCAAATTTTTTTTACTATGAAAAAATTGAAGCTGTATAAAGCAGAATCTCCAATTCCAATTTTATAACACTCAGAAAATATTAAGTGGTTCAAAAGTTGGTCCCAAAAAGTTCACGATCAAAAGTTTTCGTCTTTAATTTACCACATGTTAATCGTAAGGAAAACTTCAAATTTCTTCATTTTTGAATTCTTTTAATTTTTTTAGACCCAGGGTTATTGAAAAATTCCCCCGACTCGAATTCCGGAGTCCAATCGTCACATATTCGCAACAAAAATAAGAAAAGGAAAGCATTTAAGCCTATTTCCCAAATTGAAAATATACCGGGGGACGATGTTCAATGAATTATTGTCCAAAAAGTAAAATTTTCACATTTTTTTTACTATGAAAAAATTGAAAATAGTATATAGTAGAATCTCCAATTACAATTTTATAACACAAAAAAAATATTAATGTGTTCAAAAGTTGTCCCAAAAAGTGCACGATCAAAATTTTTCGTTTTTAATTTTCCACGTGTTAATCGTACGGAAAACTTCAAATGTCTTAATTTTCAAATTTTTTGAATTTCTTTAGACCCAGGGTTATTGAAAAATTCTACCGAGTCGAATTCCGCAGTCAAATCGTCACATATTCGCAACCAAATTTAAAAAAGGAAAGAACTTGAACCTATTTCCCCCATTGAAAATACACGGTGGGACCATGTTCAATGAATAATTGTTCAAAAAGTAAAATTTTCAAATTTTTTTTACTATGAAAAAATTGAAGCTAGTATATAGAAGAATCTCCAATTACAATTTTATAACACAAAAAAAAATATTAATGTGTTCAAAAGTTGTCCCAAAAAGTGCACGATCAAAATTTTTCGTTTTTAATTTTCCACATGGTAATCGTACGGAAAACTTCAAATTTCTTCATTTTAGAATTCTTCCAATTTTTTTAGACCCAGGGTTATTGAAAAATTCCCCCGAGTCGAATTCCGGAGGCAAATCGTCACATATTCGCAACCAAAATAAGAATAGGAAAGCATTTGAGCCTATTTCAAAAATTGAAAATACACGGGGGGACGATGTTCAATGAATTATTGTCCGAAATGTAAAAATTTCAAATTTTTTTTACTATGAAAAAATTGAAAATAGTATATAGCAGAATCTCCAATTCGAATTTTATAACACTCAGAAAATATTAAGTGGTTCGAAAGTTGGTCCCAAAAAGTGCACGACCAAAAATTTTCGTCTTTAATTTTCCACATGTTAATCCTACGGAAAACTTCAAAATTATTCATTTTCGAATTCTTTCAATTGTTTTAGACCCAGGGTTATTGAAAAATTCCCCCGAGTCGAATTCCGCAGTCAAATCGTCACATATTCGCAACCAAAATAAGAAAAGGAAAGCATTTGAGCCTATTTCAAAAATTGAAAATACACGGGGGGACGATGTTCAATGAATTATTGTCCAAAAAGTAAAATTTTCACATTTTTTTTACTATGAAAAAATTGAAAATAGTATATAGCAGAATCTCCAATTCCAATTTTATAACACTCAGAAAATATTAAGTGGTTTAAAAGTTGGTCCCAAAAAAGGCACGATCAAAATTTTTCGTCTTTAATTTTCCACATGTTAATCGTACGGAAAACTTCGAATGTCTTAATTTTCAAATATTTTCAATTTCTTTAGACCCAGGGTTATTGAAAAATTCTCCCGAGTCGAATTCCGCAGTCAAATCGTCACATATTCGCAACCAAATTTAAGAAAAGGAAAGAACTTGAGCCTATTTCCCCGATTGAAAATACACGGTGGGACCATGTTCAATGAATTATTGTTCAAAAAGTAAAATTTTCAAAATTTTTTTAGTGTAGAGAAATTGAATCTAGTATATAGCAGAATCTGCAATTCCAATTTTATAACACTCAGAAAATATAAAGTGGTTCAAAAGTAGGTCCCAAAAAAGGCACGATCAAAATTTTTCGTCTTTAATTTTCCACATGTTAAACGTACAGAAAACTTCAAATGTCTTAATTTTCAAATTCTTTCAATTTTTTTAGACCCAGGGTTATTGAAAAATTCTCCCGAGTCGAATTCAGAAGTCAAATCGTCACATATTCGCAACCAAATTTAAGAAAAGGAAAGAACTTGAGCCTATTTCCCCCATTGAAAATACACGGTGGGACAATGTTCAATGAATTATTGTTCAAAAAGTAAAATTTTCAAAATTTTTTCATTGTGGAGAAATTGAAGCTAGTATATAGTAAAATCTCCAATTACAATTTTAAAATAATCAGAAAATATTAAGTGGTTCGAAAGTTGGTCCCAAAAAGTGCACGATCAAAATTTTTCGTCTTCAATTTTCCACATGTTAATCGTACGGAAAACATCAAATTTCTTCATTTTTGTATTCTTCCAATTTTTTTAGACCCACAGATTATTGAAAAAATCACCCGAGTTGATTTCCGGAGGCAAATCGTCACAGATTCGCAACAAAAACTAGAAAAGGAAAGCATTTGAGCCTATTTCCCAAATTGAAAATACACGGGGGGACGATGTTCAATGAATTATTGTCCGAAATGTAAAAATTTCAAATTTTTTTTACTATGAAAAAATTGAAAATAGTATATAGCAGAATATCCAATTCCAATTTTATAACACTCAGAAAATATTAAGTGGTTCGAAAGTTGATCCCAAAAAGTGCACGACCAAAAATTTTCGTCTTTAATTTTCCACATGTTAATCCTACGGAAAACTTCAAATTTCTTCATTTTAGATTTCTTTCAATTTTTTTAGACCCATTGTTATTGAAAAAATCACCCGACTCGAATTCCGGAGTCCAATCGTCAATTATTCACAACCAAAAATAAGAAAAGGAAAGCATTTGAGCATATATCCCCCATTGAAAATACACGGGGGGACAATGTTCAATGAATTATTGTTCAAAAAGTAAAATTTTCAAATTTTTTTATTGTGTAGAAATTGAAGCTAGTATATAGTAGAATCTCCAATTACAATTTTATAACACTAAAAAAATATTAATGTGTTCAAAAGTTGTCCCAAAAAGTGTACGATCAATATTTTTCGTTTTTAATTTTCCACATGTTAATAGTACGGAAAACTTCAAATTTCTTCTTTTTAGAATTCTTCCAATTTTTTTAGACCCAAGGTTATTAAAAAAATCACCCGTGTTGATTTCTGGAGGCAAATCGTCACATATTCGCAACAAAAATAAGAAAAGGAAAGCATTTGGGCCTATTTCCCAAATTGAAAATACATGGGGGGGGGACGATGTTCAATGAATTATTGTCCGAAATGTAAAATTTTCACATTTTTTTTACTATGAAAAAATTGAAAATAGTATATAGTAGAATCTCCAATTACAATTTTATAACACTCAGAAAATATTAAGTGGTTCAAAAGTAGGTCCCAAAAAGTTCACGATCAAAATTTTTCGTCTTTAATTTTCCACATGTTAATCCTACGGAAAACTTCAAAATTCTTCATTTTCGAATTCTTTCAATTTTTTTAGACCCACAGATTATCGAAAAAATCACCCGAGTTGATTTCCGGAGGCAAATCGTCAAATATTTGCCACAAAAATAAGAAAAGGAAAGCATTTGAGCCTCTTTCCCAAATTGAAAATACACGGGGGGACGATGTTCAATGAATTATTGTTAAAAAAGGAAAATTTTCAAAATTTTTTCATTCTGGAGAAATTGAAGCTAGTATATAGCAGAATCTCCAATGACAATTTTATAACACTAAAAATATATTAATGTGTTCAAAAGTTGTCCCAAAAAGTGCACGACCAAAAATTTTCGTCTTTAATTTTCCACATGTTAATCCTACGGAAAACTTCAAAATTCTTCATTTTCGAATTCTTTCAATTTTTTTAGACCCAGGGTTATTGAAAAATTCCCCCGAGTCGAATTCCGCAGTCAAATCGTCACATATTCGCAACCAAAATAAGAAAAGGAAAGCATTTGAGCCTATTTCAAAAATTGAAAATACACGGGGGGACAATGTTCAATGAATTATTGTTCAAAAAGTAAAATTTTCAAATTTTTTCATTGTGTAGAAATTGAAGCTAGTATATAGTAGAATCTCCAATTACAATTTTATAACACTAACAAAATATTAATGTGTTCAAAAGTTGTCCCAAAAAGTGTACGATCAATATTTTTCGTTTTTAATTTTCCACAAGTTAATAGTACGGAAAACTTCAAATTTCTTCTTTTTAGAATTCTTCCAATTTTTTTAGACCCAGGGTTATTAAAAAAATCACCCGTGTTGATTTCTGGAGGCAAATCGTCACATATTCGCAACAAAAATAAGAAAAGGAAAGCATTCTGGCCTATTTCCCAAATTGAAAATACACGGGGGGGAAGATGTTCAATGAATTATTGTCCGAAATGTAAAATTTTCAAATTTTTTTTACTATGAAAAAATTGAAGCTGTATAAAGCAGAATCTCCAATTCCAATTTTATAACACTCAGAAAATATTAAGTGGTTCAAAAGTTGGTCCCAAAAAGTTCACGATCAAAAGTTTTCGTCTTTAATTTACCACATGTTAATCGTAAGGAAAACTTCAAATTTCTTCATTTTTGAATTCTTTTAATTTTTTTAGACCCAGGGTTATTGAAAAATTCCCCCGACTCGAATTCCGGAGTCCAATCGTCACATATTCGCAACAAAAATAAGAAAAGGAAAGCATTTAAGCCTATTTCCCAAATTGAAAATATACCGGGGGACGATGTTCAATGAATTATTGTCCAAAAAGTAAAATTTTCACATTTTTTTTACTATGAAAAAATTGAAAATAGTATATAGTAGAATCTCCAATTACAATTTTATAACACAAAAAAAATATTAAAGTGTTCAAAAGTTGTCCCAAAAAGTGCACGATCAAAATTTTTCGTTTTTAATTTTCCACGTGTTAATCGTACGGAAAACTTCAAATGTCTTAATTTTCAAATTTTTTGAATTTCTTTAGACCCAGGGTTATTGAAAAATTCTACCGAGTCGAATTCCGCAGTCAAATCGTCACATATTCGCAACCAAATTTAAAAAAGGAAAGAACTTGAACCTATTTCCCCCATTGAAAATACACGGTGGGACCATGTTCAATGAATAATTGTTCAAAAAGTAAAATTTTCAAATTTTTTTTACTATGAAAAAATTGAAGCTAGTATATAGAAGAATCTCCAATTACAATTTTATAACACAAAAAAAAATATTAATGTGTTCAAAAGTTGTCCCAAAAAGTGCACGATCAAAATTTTTCGTTTTTAATTTTCCACATGGTAATCGTACGGAAAACTTCAAATTTCTTCATTTTAGAATTCTTCCAATTTTTTTAGACCCAGGGTTATTGAAAAATTCCCCCGAGTCGAATTCCGGAGGCAAATCGTCACATATTCGCAACCAAAATAAGAATAGGAAAGCATTTGAGCCTATTTCAAAAATTGAAAATACACGGGGGGACGATGTTCAATGAATTATTGTCCGAAATGTAAAAATTTCAAATTTTTTTTACTATGAAAAAATTGAAAATAGTATATAGCAGAATCTCCAATTCGAATTTTATAACACTCAGAAAATATTAAGTGGTTCGAAAGTTGGTCCCAAAAAGTGCACGACCAAAAATTTTCGTCTTTAATTTTCCACATGTTAATCCTACGGAAAACTTCAAAATTATTCATTTTCGAATTCTTTCAATTGTTTTAGACCCAGGGTTATTGAAAAATTCCCCCGAGTCGAATTCCGCAGTCAAATCGTCACATATTCGCAACCAAAATAAGAAAAGGAAAGCATTTGAGCCTATTTCAAAAATTGAAAATACACGGGGGGATTATGTTCAATGAATTATTGTCCAAAAAGTAAAATTTTCACATTTTTTTTACTATGAAAAAATTGAAAATAGTATATAGCAGAATCTCCAATTCCAATTTTATAACACTCAGAAAATATTAAGTGGTTTAAAAGTTGGTCCCAAAAAAGGCACGATCAAAATTTTTCGTCTTTAATTTTCCACATGTTAATCGTACGGAAAACTTCGAATGTCTTAATTTTCAAATATTTTCAATTTCTTTAGACCCAGGGTTATTGAAAAATTCTCCCGAGTCGAATTCCGCAGTCAAATCGTCACATATTCGCAACCAAATTTAAGAAAAGGAAAGAACTTGAGCCTATTTCCCCGATTGAAAATACACGGTGGGACCATGTTCAATGAATTATTGTTCAAAAAGTAAAATTTTCAAAATTTTTTTAGTGTAGAGAAATTGAATCTAGTATATAGCAGAATCTCCAATTCCAATTTTATAACACTCAGAAAATATAAAGTGGTTCAAAAGTAGGTCCCAAAAAAGGCACGATCAAAATTTTTCGTCTTTAATTTTCCACATGTTAAACGTACAGAAAACTTCAAATGTCTTAATTTTCAAATTCTTTCAATTTTTTTAGACCTAGGGTTATTGAAAAATTCTCCCGAGTCGAATTCCGCAGTCAAATCGTCACATATTCGCAACCAAATTTAAGAAAAGGAAAGAACTTGAGCCTATTTCCCCCATTGAAAATACACGGTGGGACAATGTTCAATGAATTATTGTTCAAAAAGTAAAATTTTCAAAATTTTTTCATTGTGGAGAAATTGAAGCTAGTATATAGTAAAATCTCCAATTACAATTTTAAAATAATCAGAAAATATTAAGTGGTTCGAAAGTTGGTCCCAAAAAGTGCACGATCAAAATTTTTCGTCTTCAATTTTCCACATGTTAATCGTACGGAAAACATCAAATTTCTTCATTTTTGTATTCTTCCAATTTTTTTAGACCCACAGATTATTGAAAAAATCACCCGAGTTGATTTCCGGAGGCAAATCGTCACATATTCGCAACAAAAACTAGAAAAGGAAAGCATTTGAGCCTATTTCCCAAATTGAAAATACACGTATGGACAATGTTCAATGAATTATTGTTCAAAAAGGAAAATTTTCAAATTTTTTCATTGTGTAGAAATTGCAGCTAGTATATAGTAGAATCTCCAATTACAATTTTATAACACTCAGAAAATATTAAGTGGTTCAAAAGTAGGTCCCAAAAAGTTCACGATCAAAATTTTTCGTCTTTAATTTTCCACATGTTAATCCTACGGAAAACTTCAAAATTCTTCATTTTCGAATTCTTTCAATTTTTTTAGACCCACAGATTATCGAAAAAATCACCCGAGTTGATTTCCGGAGGCAAATCGTCAAATATTTGCCACAAAAATAAGAAAAGGAAAGCATTTGAGCCTCTTTCCCAAATTGAAAATACACGGGGGGACGATGTTCAATGAATTATTGTTAAAAAAGGAAAATTTTCAAAATTTTTTCATTCTGGAGAAATTGAAGCTAGTATATAGCAGAATCTCCAATGACAATTTTATAACACTAAAAAAATATTAATGTGTTCAAAAGTTGTCCCAAAAAGTGCACGACCAAAAATTTTCGTCTTTAATTTTCCACATGTTAATCCTACGGAAAACTTCAAAATTCTTCATTTTCGAATTCTTTCAATTTTTTTAGACCCAGGGTTATTGAAAAATTCCCCCGAGTCGAATTCCGCAGTCAAATCGTCACATATTCGCAACCAAAATAAGAAAAGGAAAGCATTTGAGCCTATTTCAAAAATTGAAAATACACGGGGGGACAATGTTCAATGAATTATTGTTCAAAAAGTAAAATTTTCAAATTTTTTCATTGTGTAGAAATTGAAGCTAGTATATAGTAGAATCTCCAATTACAATTTTATAACACTAACAAAATATTAATGTGTTCAAAAGTTGTCCCAAAAAGTGTACGATCAATATTTTTCGTTTTTAATTTTCCACAAGTTAATAGTACGGAAAACTTCAAATTTCTTCTTTTTAGAATTCTTCCAATTTTTTTAGACCCAGGGTCATTAAAAAAATCACCCGTGTTGATTTCTGGAGGCAAATCGTCACATATTCGCAACAAAAATAAGAAAAGGAAAGCATTCTGGCCTATTTCCCAAATTGAAAATACACGGGGGGGACGATGTTCAATGAATTATTGTCCGAAATGTAAAATTTTCAAATTTTTTTTACTATGAAAAAATTGAAGCTGTATAAAGCAGAATCTCCAATTCCAATTTTATAACACTCAGAAAATATTAAGTGGTTCAAAAGTTGGTCCCAAAAAGTTCACGATCAAAATTTTTCGTCTTTAATTTACAACATGTTAATCGTAAGGAAAACTTCAAATTTCTTCATTTTTGAATTCTTTTAATTTTTTTAGACCCAGGGTTATTGAAAAATTCCCCCGACTCGAATTCCGGAGTCCAATCGTCACATATTCGCAACAAAAAAAAGAAAAGGAAAGCATTTAAGCCTATTTCCCAAATTGAAAATATACCGGGGGACGATGTTCAATGAATTATTGTCCAAAAAGTAAAATTTTCACATTTTTTTTACTATGAAAAAATTGAAAATAGTATATAGTAGAATCTCCAATTACAATTTTATAACACAAAAAAAATATTAATGTGTTCAAAAGTTGTCCCAAAAAGTGCACGATCAAAATTTTTCGTTTTTAATTTTCCACGTGTTAATCGTACGGAAAACTTCAAATGTCTTAATTTTCAAATTTTTTCAATTTCTTTAGACCCAGGGTTATTGAAAAATTCTCCCGAGTCGAATTCCGCAGTCAAATCGTCACATATTCGCAACCAAATTTAAAAAAGGAAAGAACTTGAACCTATTTCCCCCATTGAAAATACACGGTGGGACCATGTTCAATGAATAATTGTTCAAAAAGTAAAATTTTCAAATTTTTTTTACTATGAAAAAATTGAAGCTAGTATATAGAAGAATCTCCAATTACAATTTTATAACACTCAGAAAATATTAAGTGGTTCAAAAATTGGTCCCAAAAAGTGCACGATCAAAATTTTTCGTCTTTAATTTTCCACATGTTAATCGTACGGAAAACTTCAAATTTCTTCATTTTAGAATTCTTCCAATTTTTTTAGACCCAGGGTTATTAAAAAAATCACCCGAGTTGATTTCCGGAGGCAAATCGTCACATATTCGCAACCAAATTTAAGAAAAGGAAAGAACTTGAGCCTATTTCCCAAATTGAAAATACACGGGGGGACGATGTTCAACGATTTATTGTTAAAAAAGGAAAATTTTCAAATTTTTTTTATTCTGGAGAAATTGAAGCTAGTATATAGAAGAATCTCCAATTACAATTTTATAACACAAAAAAAAATATTAATGTGTTCAAAAGTTGTCCCAAAAAGTGCACGATCAAAATTTTTCGTTTTTAATTTTCCACATGGTAATCGTACGGAAAACTTCAAATTTCTTCATTTTAGAATTCTTCCAATTTTTTTAGACCCAGGGTTATTGAAAAATTCCCCCGAGTCGAATTCCGGAGGCAAATCGTCACATATTCGCAACCAAAATAAGAATAGGAAAGCATTTGAGCCTATTTCAAAAATTGAAAATACACGGGGGGACGATGTTCAATGAATTATTGTCCGAAATGTAAAAATTTCAAATTTTTTTTACTATGAAAAAATTGAAAATAGTATATAGCAGAATCTCCAATTCGAATTTTATAACACTCAGAAAATATTAAGTGGTTCGAAAGTTGGTCCCAAAAAGTGCACGACCAAAAATTTTCGTCTTTAATTTTCCACATGTTAATCCTACGGAAAACTTCAAAATTATTCATTTTCGAATTCTTTCAATTGTTTTAGACCCAGGGTTATTGAAAAATTCCCCCGAGTCGAATTCCGCAGTCAAATCGTCACATATTCGCAACCAAAATAAGAAAAGGAAAGCATTTGAGCCTATTTCAAAAATTGAAAATACACGGGGGGACGATGTTCAATGAATTATTGTCCAAAAAGTAAAATTTTCACATTTTTTTTACTATGAAAAAATTGAAAATAGTATATAGCAGAATCTCCAATTCCAATTTTATAACACTCAGAAAATATTAAGTGGTTTAAAAGTTGGTCCCAAAAAAGGCACGATCAAAATTTTTCGTCTTTAATTTTCCACATGTTAATCGTACGGAAAACTTCGAATGTCTTAATTTTCAAATATTTTCAATTTCTTTAGACCCAGGGTTATTGAAAAATTCTCCCGAGTCGAATTCCGCAGTCAAATCGTCACATATTCGCAACCAAATTTAAGAAAAGGAAAGAACTTGAGCCTATTTCCCCGATTGAAAATACACGGTGGGACCATGTTCAATGAATTATTGTTCAAAAAGTAAAATTTTCAAAATTTTTTTAGTGTAGAGAAATTGAATCTAGTATATAGCAGAATCTCCAATTCCAATTTTATAACACTCAGAAAATATAAAGTGGTTCAAAAGTAGGTCCCAAAAAAGGCACGATCAAAATTTTTCGTCTTTAATTTTCCACATGTTAAACGTACAGAAAACTTCAAATGTCTTAATTTTCAAATTCTTTCAATTTTTTTAGACCCAGGGTTATTGAAAAATTCTCCCGAGTCGAATTCCGCAGTCAAATCGTCACATATTCGCAACCAAATTTAAGAAAAGGAAAGAACTTGAGCCTATTTCCCCCATTGAAAATACACGGTGGGACAATGTTCAATGAATTATTGTTCAAAAAGTAAAATTTTCAAAATTTTTTCATTGTGGAGAAATTGAAGCTAGTATATAGTAAAATCTCCAATTACAATTTTAAAATAATCAGAAAATATTAAGTGGTTCGAAAGTTGGTCCCAAAAAGTGCACGATCAAAATTTTTCGTCTTCAATTTTCCACATGTTAATCGTACGGAAAACATCAAATTTCTTCATTTTTGTATTCTTCCAATTTTTTTAGACCCACAGATTATTGAAAAAATCACCCGAGTTGATTTCCGGAGGCAAATCGTCACATATTCGCAACAAAAACTAGAAAAGGAAAGCATTTGAGCCTATTTCCCAAATTGAAAATACACGTATGGACAATGTTCAATGAATTATTGTTCAAAAAGGAAAATTTTCAAATTTTTTTTACTATGAAAATATTGAAGCTAGTATATAGAAGATTCTCCAATTACAATTTTATAACACTCAGGAAATATTAAGTGGTTCAAAAATTGGTCCCAAAAAGTGCACAATCAAAATGTTTCGTCTTTAATTTTTCCACATGTTAATCATACGGAAAACTTCAAATTTCTTCATTTTAGAATTCTTCCAATTTTTTTAGACCCACAGATTATTGAAAAAATCACCCCAAATGATTTCCGCAGTCAAATCGTCACATATTCGCAACCAAAATAAGAAAAGGAAAGCATTTGAGCCTATTTCAAAAATTGAAAATACACGGGGGGACGATGTTCAATGAATTATTGTCCGAAATGTAAAAATTTCAAATTTTTTTTACTATGAAAAAATTGAAAATAGTATATAGCAGAATCTCCAATTCGAATTTTATAACACTCAGAAAATATTAAGTGGTTCGAAAGTTGGTCCCAAAAAGTGCACGACCAAAAATTTTCGTCTTTAATTTTCCACATGTTAATCCTACGGAAAACTTCAAAATTATTCATTTTCGAATTCTTTCAATTGTTTTAGACCCAGGGTTATTGAAAAATTCCCCCGAGTCGAATTCCGCAGTCAAATCGTCACATATTCGCAACCAAATTTAAGAAAAGGAAAGAACTTGAGCCTATTTCCCCCATTGAAAATACACGGTGGGACAATGTTCAATGAATTATTGTTCAAAAAGTAAAATTTTCAAAATTTTTTCATTGTGGAGAAATTGAAGCTAGTATATAGTAAAATCTCCAATTACAATTTTAAAATAATCAGAAAATATTAAGTGGTTCGAAAGTTGGTCCCAAAAAGTGCACGATCAAAATTTTTCGTCTTCAATTTTCCACATGTTAATCGTACGGAAAACATCAAATTTCTTCATTTTTGTATTCTTCCAATTTTTTTAGACCCACAGATTATTGAAAAAATCACCCGAGTTGATTTCCGGAGGCAAATCGTCACATATTCGCAACAAAAACTAGAAAAGGAAAGCATTTGAGCCTATTTCCCAAATTGAAAATACACGGCGGGACGATGTTCAATGAATTATTGTCCGAAATGTAAAAATTTCAAATTTTTTTTACTATGAAAAAATTGAAAATAGTATATAGCAGAATCTCCAATTCCAATTTTATAACACTCAGAAAATATTAAGTGGTTCGAAAGTTGATCCCAAAAAGTGCACGACCAAAAATTTTCGTCTTTAATTTTCCACATGTTAATCCTACGGAAAACTTCAAATTTCTTCATTTTAGATTTCTTTCAATTTTTTTAGACCCATTGTTATTGAAAAAATCACCCGACTCGAATTCCGGAGTCCAATCGTCAATTATTCACAACCAAAAATAAGAAAAGGAAAGCATTTGAGCATATATCCCCTATTGAAAATACACGGGGGGACAATGTTCAATGAATTATTGTTCAAAAAGTAAAATTTTCAAATTTTTTTATTGTGTAGAAATTGAAGCTAGTATATAGTAGAATCTCCAATTACAATTTTATAACACTAAAAAAATATTAATGTGTTCAAAAGTTGTCCCAAAAAGTGTACGATCAATATTTTTCGTTTTTAATTTTCCACATGTTAATAGTACGGAAAACTTCAAATTTCTTCTTTTTAGAATTCTTCCAATTTTTTTAGACCCAAGGTTATTAAAAAAATCACCCGTGTTGATTTCCGGAGGCAAATCGTCAAATATTTGCCACAAAAATAAGAAAAGGAAAGCATTTGAGCCTCTTTCCCAAATTGAAAATACACGGGGGGACGATGTTCAATGAATTATTGTTAAAAAAGGAAAATTTTCAAAATTTTTTCATTCTGGAGAAATTGAAGCTAGTATATAGCAGAATCTCCAATGACAATTTTATAACACTAAAAAAATATTAATGTGTTCAAAAGTT
The DNA here is from genome assembly GCA_963978545.1 of Linyphia triangularis. Lineage (NCBI taxonomy): Eukaryota > Metazoa > Arthropoda > Arachnida > Araneae > Linyphiidae > Linyphia > Linyphia triangularis. Next base: position 5,626,812 of record OZ021727.1, read on the forward strand.
GTCCCAAAAAGTGCACGACCAAAAATTTTCGTCTTTAATTTTCCACATGTTAATCCTACGGAAAACTTCAAAATTCTTCATTTTCGAATTCTTTCAATTTTTTTAGACCCAGGGTTATTGAAAAATTCCCCCGAGTCGAATTCCGCAGTCAAATCGTCACATATTCGCAACCAAAATAAGAAAAGGAAAGCATTTGAGCCTATTTCAAAAATTGAAAATACACGGGGGGACAATGTTCAATGAATTATTGTTCAAAAAGTAAAATTTTCAAATTTTTTCATTGTGTAGAAATTGAAGCTAGTATATAGTAGAATCTCCAATTACAATTTTATAACACTAACAAAATATTAATGTGTTCAAAAGTTGTCCCAAAAAGTGTACGATCAATATTTTTCGTTTTTAATTTTCCACAAGTTAATAGTACGGAAAACTTCAAATTTCTTCTTTTTAGAATTCTTCCAATTTTTTTAGACCCAGGGTTATTAAAAAAATCACCCGTGTTGATTTCTGGAGGCAAATCGTCACATATTCGCAACAAAAATAAGAAAAGGAAAGCATTCTGGCCTATTTCCCAAATTGAAAATACACGGGGGGGAAGATGTTCAATGAATTATTGTCCGAAATGTAAAATTTTCAAATTTTTTTTACTATGAAAAAATTGAAGCTGTATAAAGCAGAATCTCCAATTCCAATTTTATAACACTCAGAAAATATTAAGTGGTTCAAAAGTTGGTCCCAAAAAGTTCACGATCAAAAGTTTTCGTCTTTAATTTACCACATGTTAATCGTAAGGAAAACTTCAAATTTCTTCATTTTTGAATTCTTTTAATTTTTTTAGACCCAGGGTTATTGAAAAATTCCCCCGACTCGAATTCCGGAGTCCAATCGTCACATATTCGCAACAAAAATAAGAAAAGGAAAGCATTTAAGCCTATTTCCCAAATTGAAAATATACCGGGGGACGATGTTCAATGAATTATTGTCCAAAAAGTAAAATTTTCACATTTTTTTTACTATGAAAAAATTGAAAATAGTATATAGTAGAATCTCCAATTACAATTTTATAACACAAAAAAAATATTAATGTGTTCAAAAGTTGTCCCAAAAAGTGCACGATCAAAATTTTTCGTTTTTAATTTTCCACGTGTTAATCGTACGGAAAACTTCAAATGTCTTAATTTTCAAATTTTTTGAATTTCTTTAGACCCAGGGTTATTGAAAAATTCTACCGAGTCGAATTCCGCAGTCAAATCGTCACATATTCGCAACCAAATTTAAAAAAGGAAAGAACTTGAACCTATTTCCCCCATTGAAAATACACGGTGGGACCATGTTCAATGAATAATTGTTCAAAAAGTAAAATTTTCAAATTTTTTTTACTATGAAAAAATTGAAGCTAGTATATAGAAGAATCTCCAATTACAATTTTATAACACAAAAAAAAATATTAATGTGTTCAAAAGTTGTCCCAAAAAGTGCACGATCAAAATTTTTCGTTTTTAATTTTCCACATGGTAATCGTACGGAAAACTTCAAATTTCTTCATTTTAGAATTCTTCCAATTTTTTTAGACCCAGGGTTATTGAAAAATTCCCCCGAGTCGAATTCCGGAGGCAAATCGTCACATATTCGCAACCAAAATAAGAATAGGAAAGCATTTGAGCCTATTTCAAAAATTGAAAATACACGGGGGGACGATGTTCAATGAATTATTGTCCGAAATGTAAAAATTTCAAATTTTTTTTACTATGAAAAAATTGAAAATAGTATATAGCAGAATCTCCAATTCGAATTTTATAACACTCAGAAAATATTAAGTGGTTCGAAAGTTGGTCCCAAAAAGTGCACGACCAAAAATTTTCGTCTTTAATTTTCCACATGTTAATCCTACGGAAAACTTCAAAATTATTCATTTTCGAATTCTTTCAATTGTTTTAGACCCAGGGTTATTGAAAAATTCCCCCGAGTCGAATTCCGCAGTCAAATCGTCACATATTCGCAACCAAAATAAGAAAAGGAAAGCATTTGAGCCTATTTCAAAAATTGAAAATACACGGGGGGACGATGTTCAATGAATTATTGTCCAAAAAGTAAAATTTTCACATTTTTTTTACTATGAAAAAATTGAAAATAGTATATAGCAGAATCTCCAATTCCAATTTTATAACACTCAGAAAATATTAAGTGGTTTAAAAGTTGGTCCCAAAAAAGGCACGATCAAAATTTTTCGTCTTTAATTTTCCACATGTTAATCGTACGGAAAACTTCGAATGTCTTAATTTTCAAATATTTTCAATTTCTTTAGACCCAGGGTTATTGAAAAATTCTCCCGAGTCGAATTCCGCAGTCAAATCGTCACATATTCGCAACCAAATTTAAGAAAAGGAAAGAACTTGAGCCTATTTCCCCGATTGAAAATACACGGTGGGACCATGTTCAATGAATTATTGTTCAAAAAGTAAAATTTTCAAAATTTTTTTAGTGTAGAGAAATTGAATCTAGTATATAGCAGAATCTCCAATTCCAATTTTATAACACTCAGAAAATATAAAGTGGTTCAAAAGTAGGTCCCAAAAAAGGCACGATCAAAATTTTTCGTCTTTAATTTTCCACATGTTAAACGTACAGAAAACTTCAAATGTCTTAATTTTCAAATTCTTTCAATTTTTTTAGACCCAGGGTTATTGAAAAATTCTCCCGAGTCGAATTCAGAAGTCAAATCGTCACATATTCGCAACCAAATTTAAGAAAAGGAAAGAACTTGAGCCTATTTCCCCCATTGAAAATACACGGTGGGACAATGTTCAATGAATTATTGTTCAAAAAGTAAAATTTTCAAAATTTTTTCATTGTGGAGAAATTGAAGCTAGTATATAGTAAAATCTCCAATTACAATTTTAAAATAATCAGAAAATATTAAGTGGTTCGAAAGTTGGTCCCAAAAAGTGCACGATCAAAATTTTTCGTCTTCAATTTTCCACATGTTAATCGTACGGAAAACATCAAATTTCTTCATTTTTGTATTCTTCCAATTTTTTTAGACCCACAGATTATTGAAAAAATCACCCGAGTTGATTTCCGGAGGCAAATCGTCACATATTCGCAACAAAAACTAGAAAAGGAAAGCATTTGAGCCTATTTCCCAAATTGAAAATACACGTATGGACAATGTTCAATGAATTATTGTTCAAAAAGGAAAATTTTCAAATTTTTTCATTGTGTAGAAATTGCAGCTAGTATATAGTAGAATCTCCAATTACAATTTTATAACACTCAGAAAATATTAAGTGGTTCAAAAGTAGGTCCCAAAAAGTTCACGATCAAAATTTTTCGTCTTTAATTTTCCACATGTTAATCCTACGGAAAACTTCAAAATTCTTCATTTTCGAATTCTTTCAATTTTTTTAGACCCACAGATTATCGAAAAAATCACCCGAGTTGATTTCCGGAGGCAAATCGTCAAATATTTGCCACAAAAATAAGAAAAGGAAAGCATTTGAGCCTCTTTCCCAAATTGAAAATACACGGGGGGACGATGTTCAATGAATTATTGTTAAAAAAGGAAAATTTTCAAAATTTTTTCATTCTGGAGAAATTGAAGCTAGTATATAGCAGAATCTCCAATGACAATTTTATAACACTAAAAAAATATTAATGTGTTCAAAAGTTGTCCCAAAAAGTGCACGACCAAAAATTTTCGTCTTTAATTTTCCACATGTTAATCCTACGGAAAACTTCAAAATTCTTCATTTTCGAATTCTTTCAATTTTTTTAGACCCAGGGTTATTGAAAAATTCCCCCGAGTCGAATTCCGCAGTCAAATCGTCACATATTCGCAACCAAAATAAGAAAAGGAAAGCATTTGAGCCTATTTCAAAAATTGAAAATACACGGGGGGACAATGTTCAATGAATTATTGTTCAAAAAGTAAAATTTTCAAATTTTTTCATTGTGTAGAAATTGAAGCTAGTATATAGTAGAATCTCCAATTACAATTTTATAACACTAACAAAATATTAATGTGTTCAAAAGTTGTCCCAAAAAGTGTACGATCAATATTTTTCGTTTTTAATTTTCCACAAGTTAATAGTACGGAAAACTTCAAATTTCTTCTTTTTAGAATTCTTCCAATTTTTTTAGACCCAGGGTCATTAAAAAAATCACCCGTGTTGATTTCTGGAGGCAAATCGTCACATATTCGCAACAAAAATAAGAAAAGGAAAGCATTCTGGCCTATTTCCCAAATTGAAAATACACGGGGGGGACGATGTTCAATGAATTATTGTCCGAAATGTAAAATTTTCAAATTTTTTTTACTATGAAAAAATTGAAGCTGTATAAAGCAGAATCTCCAATTCCAATTTTATAACACTCAGAAAATATTAAGTGGTTCAAAAGTTGGTCCCAAAAAGTTCACGATCAAAATTTTTCGTCTTTAATTTACAACATGTTAATCGTAAGGAAAACTTCAAATTTCTTCATTTTTGAATTCTTTTAATTTTTTTAGACCCAGGGTTATTGAAAAATTCCCCCGACTCGAATTCCGGAGTCCAATCGTCACATATTCGCAACAAAAAAAAGAAAAGGAAAGCATTTAAGCCTATTTCCCAAATTGAAAATATACCGGGGGACGATGTTCAATGAATTATTGTCCAAAAAGTAAAATTTTCACATTTTTTTTACTATGAAAAAATTGAAAATAGTATATAGTAGAATCTCCAATTACAATTTTATAACACAAAAAAAATATTAATGTGTTCAAAAGTTGTCCCAAAAAGTGCACGATCAAAATTTTTCGTTTTTAATTTTCCACGTGTTAATCGTACGGAAAACTTCAAATGTCTTAATTTTCAAATTTTTTCAATTTCTTTAGACCCAGGGTTATTGAAAAATTCTCCCGAGTCGAATTCCGCAGTCAAATCGTCACATATTCGCAACCAAATTTAAAAAAGGAAAGAACTTGAACCTATTTCCCCCATTGAAAATACACGGTGGGACCATGTTCAATGAATAATTGTTCAAAAAGTAAAATTTTCAAATTTTTTTTACTATGAAAAAATTGAAGCTAGTATATAGAAGAATCTCCAATTACAATTTTATAACACTCAGAAAATATTAAGTGGTTCAAAAATTGGTCCCAAAAAGTGCACGATCAAAATTTTTCGTCTTTAATTTTCCACATGTTAATCGTACGGAAAACTTCAAATTTCTTCATTTTAGAATTCTTCAAATTTTTTTAGACCCAGGGTTATTAAAAAAATCACCCGAGTTGATTTCCGGAGGCAAATCGTCACATATTCGCAACCAAATTTAAGAAAAGGAAAGAACTTGAGCGTATTTCCCAAATTGAAAATACACGGGGGGACGATGTTCAACGATTTATTGTTAAAAAAGGAAAATTTTCAATTTTTTTTTATTCTGGAGAAATTGAAGCTAGTATATAGAAGAATCTCCAATTACAATTTTATAACACAAAAAAAATATTAATGTGTTCAAAAGTTGTCCCAAAAAGTGCACGATCAAAATTTTTCGTTTTTAATTTTCCACATGGTAATCGTACGGAAAACTTCAAATTTCTTCATTTTAGAATTCTTCCAATTTTTTTAGACCCAGGGTTATTGAAAAATTCCCCCGAGTCGAATTCCGGAGGCAAATCGTCACATATTCGCAACCAAAATAAGAATAGGAAAGCATTTGAGCCTATTTCAAAAATTGAAAATACACGGGGGGACGATGTTCAATGAATTATTGTCCGAAATGTAAAATTTTCAAATTTTTTTTACTATGAAAAAATTGAAAATAGTATATAGCAGAATCTCCAATTCGAATTTTATAACACTCAGAAAATATTAAGTGGTTCGAAAGTTGGTCCCAAAAAGTGCACGACCAAAAATTTTCGTCTTTAATTTTCCACATGTTAATCCTACGGAAAACTTCAAAATTATTCATTTTCGAATTCTTTCAATTGTTTTAGACCCAGGGTTATTGAAAAATTCCCCCGAGTCGAATTCCGCAGTCAAATCGTCACATATTCGCAACCAAAATAAGAAAAGGAAAGCATTTGAGCCTATTTCAAAAATTGAAAATACACGGGGGGACGATGTTCAATGAATTATTGTCCAAAAAGTAAAATTTTCACATTTTTTTTACTATGAAAAAATTGAAAATAGTATATAGCAGAATCTCCAATTCCAATTTTATAACACTCAGAAAATATTAAGTGGTTTAAAAGTTGGTCCCAAAAAAGGCACGATCAAAATTTTTCGTCTTTAATTTTCCACATGTTAATCGTACGGAAAACTTCGAATGTCTTAATTTTCAAATATTTTCAATTTCTTTAGACCCAGGGTTATTGAAAAATTCTCCCGAGTCGAATTCCGCAGTCAAATCGTCACATATTCGCAACCAAATTTAAGAAAAGGAAAGAACTTGAGCCTATTTCCCCGATTGAAAATACACGGTGGGACCATGTTCAATGAATTATTGTTCAAAAAGTAAAATTTTCAAAATTTTTTTAGTGTAGAGAAATTGAATCTAGTATATAGCAGAATCTCCAATTCCAATTTTATAACACTCAGAAAATATAAAGTGGTTCAAAAGTAGGTCCCAAAAAAGGCACGATCAAAATTTTTCGTCTTTAATTTTCCACATGTTAAACGTACAGAAAACTTCAAATGTCTTAATTTTCAAATTCTTTCAATTTTTTTAGACCCAGGGTTATTGAAAAATTCTCCCGAGTCGAATTCCGCAGTCAAATCGTAACATATTCGCAACCAAATTTAAGAAAAGGAAAGAACTTGAGCCTATTTCCCCCATTGAAAATACACGGTGGGACAATGTTCAATGAATTATTGTTCAAAAAGTAAATTTTCAAAATTTTTTCATTGTGGAGAAATTGAAGCTAGTATATAGTAAAATCTCCAATTACAATTTTAAAATAATCAGAAAATATTAAGTGGTTCGAAAGTTGCTCCCAAAAAGTGCACGATCAAAATTTTTCGTCTTCAATTTTCCACATGTTAATCGTACGGAAAACATCAAATTTCTTCATTTTTGAATTCTTCCAATTTTTTTAGACCCACAGATTATTGAAAAAATCACCCGAGTTTATTTCCGGAGGCAAATCGTCACATATTCGCAACAAAAACTAGAAAAGGAAAGCATTTGAGCCTATTTCCCAAATTGAAAATACACGGGTGGACAATGTTCAATGAATTATTGTTCAAAAAGGAAAATTTTCAAATTTTTTTTACTATGAAAATATTGAAGCTAGTATATAGAAGATTCTCCAATTACAATTTTATAACACTCAGGAAATATTAAGTGGTTCAAAAATTGGTCCCAAAAAGTGCACAATCAAAATGTTTCGTCTTTAATTTTTCCACATGTTAATCCTACGGAAAACTTCAAATTTCTTCATTTTAGAATTCTTTCAATTTTTTTAGACCCATTGTTATTGAAAAAATCACCCGACTCGAATTCCGGAGTCCAATCGTCACATATTCACAACCAAAAATAAGAAAAGGAAAGCATTTGAGCATATATCCCCCATTGAAAATACACGGGGGGACGATGTTCAATGAATTATTGTTAAAAAAGGAAAATTTTCAAAATTTTTTTATTCTGGAGAAATTGAAACTAGTATATAGTAGAATCTCCAATTACAATTTTATAACACAAAAAAAATATTAATGTGTTCAAAAGTTGTCCCAAAAAGTGCACGATCAAAATTTTTCGTCTTTAATTTTCCGCATGTTAATCGTTCGGAAAACTTCAAATTTCTTCATTTTAGAATTCTTCCAATTTTTTTAGACCCAGGGTTATTAAAAAAATCACCCGGGTTGATTTCCAGAGGCAAATCGTCACATATTCGCAACAAAAATAAGAAAAGGAAAGCATTTGAGCCTATTTCCCAAATTAAAAATACACGGGGGGACGTTGTTTAATGAATTATTGTCCGAAATGTAAAATTTTCAAATTTTTTTTTACTATGAAAAAATTGAAAATAGTATATATAGCAGAATCTCCAATTCCAATTTTATAACACTCAGAAAATATTTAGTGGTTCAAAAGTTGGTCCCAAAAAGTGCACGACCAAAATTTTTCGTTTTTAATTTTCCACATGTTAATCGTACGGAAAACATCAAATTTCTTCATTTTAGAATTCTTCCAATTTTTTTAGACCCACAGATTATTGAAAAAATCACCCCAATTGATTTCCGCAGTCAAATCGTCACATATTCGCAACCAAAATAAGAAAAGGAAAGCATTTGAGCCTATTTCAAAAATTGAAAATACACGGGGGGACGATGTTCAATGAATTATTGTCCGAAATGTAAAATTTTCAAATTTTTTTTACTATGAAAAAATTGAAAATAGTATATAGCAGAATCTCCAATTCCAATTTTATAACACTCAGAAAATATTTAGTGGTTCAAAAGTTGGTCCCAAAAAGTGCACGACCAAAAATTTTCGTCTTTAATTTTCCACATGTTAATCCTACGGAAAACTTCAAAATTCTTCATTTTCGAATTCTTTCAATTTTTTTAGACCCAGAGTTATTGAAAAATACCCCCGAGTCGAATTCCGCAGTCAAATCGTCACATATTCGCAACCAAAATAAGAAAAGGAAAGCATTTGAGCCTATTTCAAAAATTGAAAATACACGGGGGGACAATGTTCAATGAATTATTGTTCAAAAAGTAAAATTTTCAAATTTTTTCATTGTGTAGAAATTGAAGCTAGTATATAGTAGAATCTCCAATTACAATTTTATAACACTCAGAAAATATTAAGTGGTTCAAAAGTAGGTCCCAAAAATTTCACGATCAAAATTTTTCGTCTTCAATTTTCCACATGTTAATCGTACGGAAAACTTCAAATTTCTTTTTTTTAGAATTCTTCCAATTTTTTTAGACCCAGGGTTATTAAAAAAATTACCCGTGTTGATTTCTGGAGATAATCGTCACATATTCGCAACAAAAATAAGAAAAGGAAAGCATTCTGGCCTATTTCCCAAATTGAAAATACACGGGGGGGACGATGTTCAATGAATTATTGTCCGAAATGTAAAATTTTCAAATTTTTTTTACTATGAAAAAATTGAAGCTGTATAAAGCAGAATCTCCAATTCCAATTTTATAACACTCAGAAAATATTAAGTGGTTCAAAAGTTGGTCCCAAAAAGTTCACGATCAAAATTTTTCGTCTTTAATTTACCACATGTTAATCGTAAGGAAAACTTCAAATTTCTTCATTTTTGAATTCTTTTAATTTTTTTAGACCCAGGGTTATTAAAAAATTCCCCCGACTCGAATTCCGGAGTCCAATCGTCACATATTCGCAACAAAAATAAGAAAAGGAAAGCATTTAAGCCTATTTCCCAAATTGAAAATATACCGGGGGACGATGTTCAATGAATTATTGTCCAAAAAGTAAAATTTTCACATTTTTTTTACTATGAAAAAATTGAAAATAGTATATAGTAGAATCTCCAATTACAATTTTATAACACAAAAAAAATATTAATGTGTTCAAAAGTTGTCCCAAAAAGTGCACGATCAAAATTTTTCGTTTTTAATTTTAAACGTGTTAATCGTACGGAAAACTTCAAATGTCTTAATTTTCAAATTTTTTCAATTTCTTTAGACCCAGGGTTATTGAAAAATTCTCCCGAGTCGAATTCCGCAGTCAAATCGTCACATATTCGCAACCAAATTTAAAAAAGGAAAGAACTTGAGCCTATTTCCCCCATTGAAAATACACGGTGGGACCATGTTCAATGAATAATTGTTCAAAAAGTAAAATTTTCAAATTTTTTTTACTATGAAAAAATTGAAGCTAGTATATAGAAGAATCTCCAATTACAATTTTATAACACTCAGAAAATATTAAGTGGCTCAAAAATTGGTCCCAAAAAGTGCACGATCAAAATTTTTCGTCTTTAATTTTCCACATGTTAATCGTACGGAAAACTTCAAATTTCTTCATTTTAGAATTCTTCCAATTTTTTTAGACCCAGGGTTATTAAAAAAATCACCCGAGTTGATTTCCGGAGGCAAATCGTCACATATTCGCAACCAAACTTAAGAAAAGGAAAGATCTTGAGCCTATTTCCCAAATTGAAAATACACGGGGGCGATGTTCAATGATTTATTTTTAAAAAAGGAAAATTATCAAATTTTTTTTATTCTGGAGAAATTGAAGCTAGTATATAGAAAAATCTCCAATTACAATTTTATAACACAAAAAAAATATTAATGTGTTCAAAAGTTGTCCCAAAAAGTGCACGATCAAAATTTTTCGTTTTTAATTTTCCACATGGTAATCGTACGGAAAACTTCAAATTTCTTCATTTTAGAATTCTTCCAATTTTTTTAGACCCAGGGTTAATGAAAAATTCCCCCGAGTCGAATTCCGGAGGCAAATCGTCACATATTCGCAACCAAAATAAGAATAGGAAAGCATTTGAGCTTAATTCAAAAATTGAAAATACACGGAGGGACGATGTTCAATGAATTATTGTCCGAAATGTAAAATTTTCAAATTTTTTTTACTATGAAAAAATTGAAAATAGTGTATAGCAGAATCTCCAATTCCAATTTTATAACACTCAGAAAATATTAAGTGGTTCGAAAGTTGATCCCAAAAAGTGCACGACCAAAAATTTTCGTCTTTAATTTTCCACATGTTAATCCTACGGAAAACTTCAAATTTCTTCATTTTAGATTTCTTTCAATTTTTTTAGACCCATTGTTATTGAAAAAATCACCCGACTCGAATTCCGGAGTCCAATCGTCAATTATTCACAACCAAAAATAAGAAAAGGAAAGCATTTGAGCATATATCCCCCATTGAAAATACACGGGGGGACAATGTTCAATGAATTATTGTTCAAAAAGTAAAATTTTCAAATTTTTTATTGTGTAGAAATTGAAGCTAGTATATAGTAGAATCTCCAATTACAATTTTATAACACTAAAAAAATATTAATGTGTTCAAAAGTTGTCCCAAAAAGTGTACGATCAATATTTTTCGTTTTTAATTTTCCACATGTTAATAGTACGGAAAACTTCAAATTTCTTCTTTTTAGAATTCTTCCAATTTTTTTAGACCCAAGGTTATTAAAAAAATCACCCGTGTTGATTTCTGGAGGCAAATCGTCACATATTCGCAACAAAAATAAGAAAAGGAAAGCATTTGGGCCTATTTCCCAAATTGAAAATACATGGGGGGGGGACGATGTTCAATGAATTATTGTCCGAAATGTAAAATTTTCACATTTTTTTTACTATGAAAAAATTGAAAATAGTATATAGTAGAATCTCCAATTACAATTTTATAACACAAAAAAAATATTAATGTGTTCAAAAGTTGTCCTAAAAAGTGCACGATCAAAATTTTTCGTTTTTAATTTTCCACGTGTTAATCGTACGGAAAACTTCAAATGTCTTAATTTTCAAATTTTTTCAATTTCTTTAGACCCAGGGTTATTGAAAAATTCTCCCGAGTCGAATTCCGCAGTCAAATCGTCACATATTCGCAACCAAATTTAAAAAAGGAAAGAACTTGAACCTATTTCCCCCATTGAAAATACACGGTGGGACCATGTTCAATGAATAATTGTTCAAAAAGTAAAATTTTCAAATTTTTTTTACTATGAAAAAATTGAAGCTAGTATATAGAAGAATCTCCAATTACAATTTTATAACACTCAGAAAATATTAAGTGGTTCAAAAATTGGTCCCAAAAAGTGCACGATCAAAATTTTTCGTCTTTAATTTTCCACATGTTAATCGTACGGAAAACTTCAAATTTCTTCATTTTAGAATTCTTCCAATTTTTTTAGACCCAGGGTTATTAAAAAAATCACCCGAGTTGATTTCCGGAGGTAAATCGTCACATATTCGCAACCAAATTTAAGAAAAGGAAAGAACTTGAGCGTATTTCCCAAATTGAAAATACACGGGGGGACGATGTTCAATGATTTATTGTTAAAAAAGGAAAATTTTCAATTTTTTTTTATTCTGGAGAAATTGAAGCTAGTATATAGAAGAATCTCCAATTACAATTTTATAACACAAAAAAAATATTAATGTGTTCAAAAGTTGTCCCAAAAAGTGCACGATCAAAATTTTTCGTTTTTAATTTTCCACATGGTAATCGTACGGAAAACTTCAAATTTCTTCATTTTAGAATTCTTCCAATTTTTTTAGACCCAGGGTTATTGAAAAATTCCCCCGAGTCGAATTCCGGAGGCAAATCGTCACATATTCGCAACCAAAATAAGAATAGGAAAGCATTTGAGCCTATTTCAAAAATTGAAAATACACGGGGGGACGATGTTCAATGAATTATTGTCCGAAATGTAAAATTTTCAAATTTTTTTTACTATGAAAAAATTGAAAATAGTATATAGCAGAATCTCCAATTCGAATTTTATAACACTCAGAAAATATTAAGTGGTTCGAAAGTTGGTCCCAAAAAGTGCACGACCAAAAATTTTCGTCTTTAATTTTCCACATGTTAATCCTACGGAAAACTTCAAAATTATTCATTTTCGAATTCTTTCAATTGTTTTAGACCCAGGGTTATTGAAAAATTCCCCCGAGTCGAATTCCGCAGTCAAATCGTCACATATTCGCAACCAAAATAAGAAAAGGAAAGCATTTGAGCCTATTTCAAAAATTGAAAATACACGGGGGGACGATGTTCAATGAATTATTGTCCAAAAAGTAAAATTTTCACATTTTTTTTACTATGAAAAAATTGAAAATAGTATATAGCAGAATCTCCAATTCCAATTTTATAACACTCAGAAAATATTAAGTGGTTTAAAAGTTGGTCCCAAAAAAGGCACGATCAAAATTTTTCGTCTTTAATTTTCCACATGTTAATCGTACGGAAAACTTCGAATGTCTTAATTTTCAAATATTTTCAATTTCTTTAGACCCAGGGTTATTGAAAAATTCTCCCGAGTCGAATTCCGCAGTCAAATCGTCACATATTCGCAACCAAATTTAAGAAAAGGAAAGAACTTGAGCCTATTTCCCCGATTGAAAATACACGGTGGGACCATGTTCAATGAATTATTGTTCAAAAAGTAAAATTTTCAAAATTTTTTTAGTGTAGAGAAATTGAATCTAGTATATAGCAGAATCTCCAATTCCAATTTTATAACACTCAGAAAATATAAAGTGGTTCAAAAGTAGGTCCCAAAAAAGGCACGATCAAAATTTTTCGTCTTTAATTTTCCACATGTTAAACGTACAGAAAACTTCAAATGTCTTAATTTTCAAATTCTTTCAATTTTTTTAGACCCAGGGTTATTGAAAAATTCTCCCGAGTCGAATTCCGCAGTCAAATCGTAACATATTCGCAACCAAATTTAAGAAAAGGAAAGAACTTGAGCCTATTTCCCCCATTGAAAATACACGGTGGGACAATGTTCAATGAATTATTGTTCAAAAAGTAAATTTTCAAAATTTTTTCATTGTGGAGAAATTGAAGCTAGTATATAGTAAAATCTCCAATTACAATTTTAAAATAATCAGAAAATATTAAGTGGTTCGAAAGTTGCTCCCAAAAAGTGCACGATCAAAATTTTTCGTCTTCAATTTTCCACATGTTAATCGTACGGAAAACATCAAATTTCTTCATTTTTGAATTCTTCCAATTTTTTTAGACCCACAGATTATTGAAAAAATCACCCGAGTTTATTTCCGGAGGCAAATCGTCACATATTCGCAACAAAAACTAGAAAAGGAAAGCATTTGAGCCTATTTTCCAAATTGAAAATACACGGGTGGACAATGTTCAATGAATTATTGTTCAAAAAGGAAAATTTTCAAATTTTTTTTACTATGAAAATATTGAAGCTAGTATATAGAAGATTCTCCAATTACAATTTTATAACACTCAGGAAATATTAAGTGGTTCAAAAATTGGTCCCAAAAAGTGCACAATCAAAATGTTTCGTCTTTAATTTTTCCACATGTTAATCCTACGGAAAACTTCAAATTTCTTCATTTTAGAATTCTTTCAATTTTTTTAGACCCATTGTTATTGAAAAAATCACCCGACTCGAATTCCGGAGTCCAATCGTCACATATTCACAACCAAAAATAAGAAAAGGAAAGCATTTGAGCATATATCCCCCATTGAAAATACACGGGGGGACGATGTTCAATGAATTATTGTTAAAAAAGGAAAATTTTCAAAATTTTTTTATTCTGGAGAAATTGAAACTAGTATATAGTAGAATCTCCAATTACAATTTTATAACACAAAAAAAATATTAATGTGTTCAAAAGTTGTCCCAAAAAGTGCACGATCAAAATTTTTCGTCTTTAATTTTCCGCATGTTAATCGTTCGGAAAACTTCAAATTTCTTCATTTTAGAATTCTTCCAATTTTTTTAGACCCAGGGTTATTAAAAAAATCACCCGGGTTGATTTCCAGAGGCAAATCGTCACATATTCGCAACAAAAATAAGAAAAGGAAAGCATTTGAGCCTATTTCCCAAATTAAAAATACACGGGGGGACGTTGTTTAATGAATTATTGTCCGAAATGTAAAATTTTCAAATTTTTTTTTACTATGAAAAAATTGAAAATAGTATATATAGCAGAATCTCCAATTCCAATTTTATAACACTCAGAAAATATTTAGTGGTTCAAAAGTTGGTCCCAAAAAGTGCACGACCAAAATTTTTCGTTTTTAATTTTCCACATGTTAATCGTACGGAAAACATCAAATTTCTTCATTTTAGAATTCTTCCAATTTTTTTAGACCCACAGATTATTGAAAAAATCACCCCAATTGATTTCCGCAGTCAAATCGTCACATATTCGCAACCAAAATAAGAAAAGGAAAGCATTTGAGCCTATTTCAAAAATTGAAAATACACGGGGGGACGATGTTCAATGAATTATTGTCCGAAATGTAAAATTTTCAAATTTTTTTTACTATGAAAAAATTGAAAATAGTATATAGCAGAATCTCCAATTCCAATTTTATAACACTCAGAAAATATTTAGTGGTTCAAAAGTTGGTCCCAAAAAGTGCACGACCAAAAATTTTCGTCTTTAATTTTCCACATGTTAATCCTACGGAAAACTTCAAAATTCTTCATTTTCGAATTCTTTCAATTTTTTTAGACCCAGAGTTATTGAAAAATACCCCCGAGTCGAATTCCGCAGTCAAATCGTCACATATTCGCAACCAAAATAAGAAAAGGAAAGCATTTGAGCCTATTTCAAAAATTGAAAATACACGGGGGGACAATGTTCAATGAATTATTGTTCAAAAAGTAAAATTTTCAAATTTTTTCATTGTGTAGAAATTGAAGCTAGTATATAGTAGAATCTCCAATTACAATTTTATAACACTCAGAAAATATTAAGTGGTTCAAAAGTAGGTCCCAAAAATTTCACGATCAAAATTTTTCGTCTTCAATTTTCCACATGTTAATCGTACGGAAAACTTCAAATTTCTTTTTTTTAGAATTCTTCCAATTTTTTTAGACCCAGGGTTATTAAAAAAATTACCCGTGTTGATTTCTGGAGATAATCGTCACATATTCGCAACAAAAATAAGAAAAGGAAAGCATTCTGGCCTATTTCCCAAATTGAAAATACACGGGGGGGACGATGTTCAATGAATTATTGTCCGAAATGTAAAATTTTCAAATTTTTTTTACTATGAAAAAATTGAAGCTGTATAAAGCAGAATCTCCAATTCCAATTTTATAACACTCAGAAAATATTAAGTGGTTCAAAAGTTGGTCCCAAAAAGTTCACGATCAAAATTTTTCGTCTTTAATTTACCACATGTTAATCGTAAGGAAAACTTCAAATTTCTTCATTTTTGAATTCTTTTAATTTTTTTAGACCCAGGGTTATTAAAAAATTCCCCCGACTCGAATTCCGGAGTCCAATCGTCACATATTCGCAACAAAAATAAGAAAAGGAAAGCATTTAAGCCTATTTCCCAAATTGAAAATATACCGGGGGACGATGTTCAATGAATTATTGTCCAAAAAGTAAAATTTTCACATTTTTTTTACTATGAAAAAATTGAAAATAGTATATAGTAGAATCTCCAATTACAATTTTATAACACAAAAAAAATATTAATGTGTTCAAAAGTTGTCCCAAAAAGTGCACGATCAAAATTTTTCGTTTTTAATTTTCCACGTGTTAATCGTACGGAAAACTTCAAATGTCTTAATTTTCAAATTTTTTCAATTTCTTTAGACCCAGGGTTATTGAAAAATTCTCCCGAGTCGAATTCCGCAGTCAAATCGTCACATATTCGCAACCAAATTTAAAAAAGGAAAGAACTTGAGCCTATTTCCCCCATTGAAAATACACGGTGGGACCATGTTCAATGAATAATTGTTCAAAAAGTAAAATTTTCAAATTTTTTTTACTATGAAAAAATTGAAGCTAGTATATAGAAGAATCTCCAATTACAATTTTATAACACTCAGAAAATATTAAGTGGCTCAAAAATTGGTCCCAAAAAGTGCACGATCAAAATTTTTCGTCTTTAATTTTCCACATGTTAATCGTACGGAAAACTTCAAATTTCTTCATTTTAGAATTCTTCCAATTTTTTTAGACCCAGGGTTATTAAAAAAATCACCCGAGTTGATTTCCGGAGGCAAATCGTCACATATTCGCAACCAAACTTAAGAAAAGGAAAGATCTTGAGCCTATTTCCCAAATTGAAAATACACGGGGGCGATGTTCAATGATTTATTTTTAAAAAAGGAAAATTATCAAATTTTTTTTATTCTGGAGAAATTGAAGCTAGTATATAGAAAAATCTCCAATTACAATTTTATAACACAAAAAAAATATTAATGTGTTCAAAAGTTGTCCCAAAAAGTGCACGATCAAAATTTTTCGTTTTTAATTTTCCACATGGTAATCGTACGGAAAACTTCAAATTTCTTCATTTTAGAATTCTTCCAATTTTTTTAGACCCAGGGTTAATGAAAAATTCCCCCGAGTCGAATTCCGGAGGCAAATCGTCACATATTCGCAACCAAAATAAGAATAGGAAAGCATTTGAGCTTAATTCAAAAATTGAAAATACACGGAGGGACGATGTTCAATGAATTATTGTCCGAAATGTAAAATTTTCAAATTTTTTTTACTATGAAAAAATTGAAAATAGTGTATAGCAGAATCTCCAATTCCAATTTTATAACACTTAGAAAATATTAAGTGGTTCGAAAGTTGATCCCAAAAAGTGCACGACCAAAAATTTTCGTCTTTAATTTTCCACATGTTAATCCTACGGAAAACTTCAAATTTCTTCATTTTAGATTTCTTTCAATTTTTTTAGACCCATTGTTATTGAAAAAATCACCCGACTCGAATTCCGGAGTCCAATCGTCAATTATTCACAACCAAAAATAAGAAAAGGAAAGCATTTGAGCATATATCCCCCATTGAAAATACACGGGGGGACAATGTTCAATGAATTATTGTTCAAAAAGTAAAATTTTCAAATTTTTTATTGTGTAGAAATTGAAGCTAGTATATAGTAGAATCTCCAATTACAATTTTATAACACTAAAAAAATATTAATGTGTTCAAAAGTTGTCCCAAAAAGTGTACGATCAATATTTTTCGTTTTTAATTTTCCACATGTTAATAGTACGGAAAACTTCAAATTTCTTCTTTTTAGAATTCTTCCAATTTTTTTAGACCCAAGGTTATTAAAAAAATCACCCGTGTTGATTTCTGGAGGCAAATCGTCACATATTCGCAACAAAAATAAGAAAAGGAAAGCATTTGGGCCTATTTCCCAAATTGAAAATACATGGGGGGGGGACGATGTTCAATGAATTATTGTCCGAAATGTAAAATTTTCACATTTTTTTTACTATGAAAAAATTGAAAATAGTATATAGTAGAATCTCCAATTACAATTTTATAACACAAAAAAAATATTAATGTGTTCAAAAGTTGTCCCAAAAAGTGCACGATCAAAATTTTTCGTTTTTAATTTTCCACGTGTTAATCGTACGGAAAACTTCAAATGTCTTAATTTTCAAATTTTTTCAATTTCTTTAGACCCAGGGTTATTGAAAAATTCTCCCGAGTCGAATTCCGCAGTCAAATCGTCACATATTCGCAACCAAATTTAAAAAAGGAAAGAACTTGAACCTATTTCCCCCATTGAAAATACACGGTGGGACCATGTTCAATGAATAATTGTTCAAAAAGTAAAATTTTCAAATTTTTTTTACTATGAAAAAATTGAAGCTAGTATATAGAAGAATCTCCAATTACAATTTTATAACACTCAGAAAATATTAAGTGGTTCAAAAATTGGTCCCAAAAAGTGCACGATCAAAATTTTTCGTCTTTAATTTTCCACATGTTAATCGTACGGAAAACTTCAAATTTCTTCATTTTAGAATTCTTCCAATTTTTTTAGACCCAGGGTTATTAAAAAAATCACCCGAGTTGATTTCCGGAGGTAAATCGTCACATATTCGCAACCAAATTTAAGAAAAGGAAAGAACTTGAGCGTATTTCCCAAATTGAAAATACACGGGGGGACGATGTTCAATGATTTATTGTTAAAAAAGGAAAATTTTCAATTTTTTTTTATTCTGGAGAAATTGAAGCTAGTATATAGAAGAATCTCCAATTACAATTTTATAACACAAAAAAAATATTAATGTGTTCAAAAGTTGTCCCAAAAAGTGCACGATCAAAATTTTTCGTTTTTAATTTTCCACATGGTAATCGTACGGAAAACTTCAAATTTCTTCATTTTAGAATTCTTCCAATTTTTTTAGACCCAGGGTTATTGAAAAATTCCCCCGAGTCGAATTCCGGAGGCAAATCGTCACATATTCGCAACCAAAATAAGAATAGGAAAGCATTTGAGCCTATTTCAAAAATTGAAAATACACGGGGGGACGATGTTCAATGAATTATTGTCCGAAATGTAAAATTTTCAAATTTTTTTTACTATGAAAAAATTGAAAATAGTATATAGCAGAATCTCCAATTCGAATTTTATAACACTCAGAAAATATTAAGTGGTTCGAAAGTTGGTCCCAAAAAGTGCACGACCAAAAATTTTCGTCTTTAATTTTCCACATGTTAATCCTACGGAAAACTTCAAAATTATTCATTTTCGAATTCTTTCAATTGTTTTAGACCCAGGGTTATTGAAAAATTCCTCCGAGTCGAATTCCGCAGTCAAATCGTCACATATTCGCAACCAAATTTAAGAAAAGGAAAGAACTTGAGCCTATTTCCCCGATTGAAAATACACGGTGGGACCATGTTCAATGAATTATTGTTCAAAAAGTAAAATTTTCAAAATTTTTTTAGTGTAGAGAAATTGAATCTAGTATATAGCAGAATCTCCAATTCCAATTTTATAACACTCAGAAAATATAAAGTGGTTCAAAAGTAGGTCCCAAAAAAGGCACGATCAAAATTTTTCGTCTTTAATTTTCCACATGTTAAACGTACAGAAAACTTCAAATGTCTTAATTTTCAAATTCTTTCAATTTTTTTAGACCCAGGGTTATTGAAAAATTCTCCCGAGTCGAATTCCGCAGTCAAATCGTAACATATTCGCAACCAAATTTAAGAAAAGGAAAGAACTTGAGCCTATTTCCCCCATTGAAAATACACGGTGGGACAATGTTCAATGAATTATTGTTCAAAAAGTAAATTTTCAAAATTTTTTCATTTTGGAGAAATTGAAGCTAGTATATAGTAAAATCTCCAATTACAATTTTAAAATAATCAGAAAATATTAAGTGGTTCGAAAGTTGCTCCCAAAAAGTGCACGATCAAAATTTTTCGTCTTCAATTTTCCACATGTTAATCGTACGGAAAACATCAAATTTCTTCATTTTTGAATTCTTCCAATTTTTTTAGACCCACAGATTATTGAAAAAATCACCCGAGTTTATTTCCGGAGGCAAATCGTCAAATATTCGCAACAAAAACTAGAAAAGGAAAGCATTTGAGCCTATTTCCCAAATTGAAAATACACGGGTGGACAATGTTCAATGAATTATTGTTCAAAAAGGAAAATTTTCAAATTTTTTTTACTATGAAAATATTGAAGCTAGTATATAGAAGATTCTCCAATTACAATTTTATAACACTCAGGAAATATTAAGTGGTTCAAAAATTGGTCCCAAAAAGTGCACAATCAAAATGTTTCGTCTTTAATTTTTCCACATGTTAATCCTACGGAAAACTTCAAATTTCTTCATTTTAGAATTCTTTCAATTTTTTTAGACCCATTGTTATTGAAAAAATCACCCGACTCGAATTCCGGAGTCCAATCGTCACATATTCACAACCAAAAATAAGAAAAGGAAAGCATTTGAGCATATATCCCCCATTGAAAATACACGGGGGGACGATGTTCAATGAATTATTGTTAAAAAAGGAAAATTTTCAAAATTTTTTTATTCTGGAGAAATTGAAACTAGTATATAGTAGAATCTCCAATTACAATTTTATAACACAAAAAAAATATTAATGTGTTCAAAAGTTGTCCCAAAAAGTGCACGATCAAAATTTTTCGTCTTTAATTTTCCGCATGTTAATCGTTCCGAAAACTTCAAATTTCTTCATTTTAGAATTCTTCCAATTTTTTTAGACCCAGGGTTATTAAAAAAATCACCCGGGTTGATTTCCAGAGGCAAATCGTCACATATTCGCAACAAAAATAAGAAAAGGAAAGCATTTGAGCCTATTTCCCAAATTAAAAATACACGGGGGGACGTTGTTTAATGAATTATTGTCCGAAATGTAAAATTTTCAAATTTTTTTTTACTATGAAAAAATTGAAAATAGTATATATAGCAGAATCTCCAATTCCAATTTTATAACACTCAGAAAATATTTAGTGGTTCAAAAGTTGGTCCCAAAAAGTGCACGACCAAAATTTTTCGTTTTTAATTTTCCACATGTTAATCGTACGGAAAACATCAAATTTCTTCATTTTAGAATTCTTCCAATTTTTTTAGACCCACAGATTATTGAAAAAATCACCCCAATTGATTTCCGCAGTCAAATCGTCACATATTCGCAACCAAAATAAGAAAAGGAAAGCATTTGAGCCTATTTCAAAAATTGAAAATACACGGGGGGACGATGTTCAATGAATTATTGTCCGAAATGTAAAATTTTCAAATTTTTTTTACTATGAAAAAATTGAAAATAGTGTATAGCAGAATCTCCAATTCCAATTTTATAACACTTAGAAAATATTAAGTGGTTCGAAAGTTGATCCCAAAAAGTGCACGACCAAAAATTTTCGTCTTTAATTTTCCACATGTTAATCCTACGGAAAACTTCAAATTTCTTCATTTTAGATTTCTTTCAATTTTTTTAGACCCATTGTTATTGAAAAAATCACCCGACTCGAATTCCGGAGTCCAATCGTCAATTATTCACAACCAAAAATAAGAAAAGGAAAGCATTTGAGCATATATCCCCCATTGAAAATACACGGGGGGACAATGTTCAATGAATTATTGTTCAAAAAGTAAAATTTTCAAATTTTTTATTGTGTAGAAATTGAAGCTAGTATATAGTAGAATCTCCAATTACAATTTTATAACACTAAAAAAATATTAATGTGTTCAAAAGTTGTCCCAAAAAGTGTACGATCAATATTTTTCGTTTTTAATTTTCCACATGTTAATAGTACGGAAAACTTCAAATTTCTTCTTTTTAGAATTCTTCCAATTTTTTTAGACCCAAGGTTATTAAAAAAATCACCCGTGTTGATTTCTGGAGGCAAATCGTCACATATTCGCAACAAAAATAAGAAAAGGAAAGCATTTGGGCCTATTTCCCAAATTGAAAATACATGGGGGGGGGACGATGTTCAATGAATTATTGTCCGAAATGTAAAATTTTCACATTTTTTTTACTATGAAAAAATTGAAAATAGTATATAGTAGAATCTCCAATTACAATTTTATAACACAAAAAAAATATTAATGTGTTCAAAAGTTGTCCCAAAAAGTGCACGATCAAAATTTTTCGTTTTTAATTTTCCACGTGTTAATCGTACGGAAAACTTCAAATGTCTTAATTTTCAAATTTTTTCAATTTCTTTAGACCCAGGGTTATTGAAAAATTCTCCCGAGTCGAATTCCGCAGTCAAATCGTCACATATTCGCAACCAAATTTAAAAAAGGAAAGAACTTGAACCTATTTCCCCCATTGAAAATACACGGTGGGACCATGTTCAATGAATAATTGTTCAAAAAGTAAAATTTTCAAATTTTTTTTACTATGAAAAAATTGAAGCTAGTATATAGAAGAATCTCCAATTACAATTTTATAACACTCAGAAAATATTAAGTGGTTCAAAAATTGGTCCCAAAAAGTGCACGATCAAAATTTTTCGTCTTTAATTTTCCACATGTTAATCGTACGGAAAACTTCAAATTTCTTCATTTTAGAATTCTTCCAATTTTTTTAGACCCAGGGTTATTAAAAAAATCACCCGAGTTGATTTCCGGAGGTAAATCGTCACATATTCGCAACCAAATTTAAGAAAAGGAAAGAACTTGAGCGTATTTCCCAAATTGAAAATACACGGGGGGACGATGTTCAATGATTTATTGTTAAAAAAGGAAAATTTTCAATTTTTTTTTATTCTGGAGAAATTGAAGCTAGTATATAGAAGAATCTCCAATTACAATTTTATAACACAAAAAAAATATTAATGTGTTCAAAAGTTGTCCCAAAAAGTGCACGATCAAAATTTTTCGTTTTTAATTTTCCACATGGTAATCGTACGGAAAACTTCAAATTTCTTCATTTTAGAATTCTTCCAATTTTTTTAGACCCAGGGTTATTGAAAAATTCCCCCGAGTCGAATTCCGGAGGCAAATCGTCACATATTCGCAACCAAAATAAGAATAGGAAAGCATTTGAGCCTATTTCAAAAATTGAAAATACACGGGGGGACGATGTTCAATGAATTATTGTCCGAAATGTAAAATTTTCAAATTTTTTTTACTATGAAAAAATTGAAAATAGTATATAGCAGAATCTCCAATTCGAATTTTATAACACTCAGAAAATATTAAGTGGTTCGAAAGTTGGTCCCAAAAAGTGCACGACCAAAAATTTTCGTCTTTAATTTTCCACATGTTAATCCTACGGAAAACTTCAAAATTATTCATTTTCGAATTCTTTCAATTGTTTTAGACCCAGGGTTATTGAAAAATTCCTCCGAGTCGAATTCCGCAGTCAAATCGTCACATATTCGCAACCAAATTTAAGAAAAGGAAAGAACTTGAGCCTATTTCCCCGATTGAAAATACACGGTGGGACCATGTTCAATGAATTATTGTTCAAAAAGTAAAATTTTCAAAATTTTTTTAGTGTAGAGAAATTGAATCTAGTATATAGCAGAATCTCCAATTCCAATTTTATAACACTCAGAAAATATAAAGTGGTTCAAAAGTAGGTCCCAAAAAAGGCACGATCAAAATTTTTCGTCTTTAATTTTCCACATGTTAAACGTACAGAAAACTTCAAATGTCTTAATTTTCAAATTCTTTCAATTTTTTTAGACCCAGGGTTATTGAAAAATTCTCCCGAGTCGAATTCCGCAGTCAAATCGTAACATATTCGCAACCAAATTTAAGAAAAGGAAAGAACTTGAGCCTATTTCCCCCATTGAAAATACACGGTGGGACAATGTTCAATGAATTATTGTTCAAAAAGTAAATTTTCAAAATTTTTTCATTTTGGAGAAATTGAAGCTAGTATATAGTAAAATCTCCAATTACAATTTTAAAATAATCAGAAAATATTAAGTGGTTCGAAAGTTGCTCCCAAAAAGTGCACGATCAAAATTTTTCGTCTTCAATTTTCCACATGTTAATCGTACGGAAAACATCAAATTTCTTCATTTTTGAATTCTTCCAATTTTTTTAGACCCACAGATTATTGAAAAAATCACCCGAGTTTATTTCCGGAGGCAAATCGTCAAATATTCGCAACAAAAACTAGAAAAGGAAAGCATTTGAGCCTATTTCCCAAATTGAAAATACACGGGTGGACAATGTTCAATGAATTATTGTTCAAAAAGGAAAATTTTCAAATTTTTTTTACTATGAAAATATTGAAGCTAGTATATAGAAGATTCTCCAATTACAATTTTATAACACTCAGGAAATATTAAGTGGTTCAAAAATTGGTCCCAAAAAGTGCACAATCAAAATGTTTCGTCTTTAATTTTTCCACATGTTAATCCTACGGAAAACTTCAAATTTCTTCATTTTAGAATTCTTTCAATTTTTTTAGACCCATTGTTATTGAAAAAATCACCCGACTCGAATTCCGGAGTCCAATCGTCACATATTCACAACCAAAAATAAGAAAAGGAAAGCATTTGAGCATATATCCCCCATTGAAAATACACGGGGGGACGATGTTCAATGAATTATTGTTAAAAAAGGAAAATTTTCAAAATTTTTTTATTCTGGAGAAATTGAAACTAGTATATAGTAGAATCTCCAATTACAATTTTATAACACAAAAAAAATATTAATGTGTTCAAAAGTTGTCCCAAAAAGTGCACGATCAAAATTTTTCGTCTTTAATTTTCCGCATGTTAATCGTTCCGAAAACTTCAAATTTCTTCATTTTAGAATTCTTCCAATTTTTTTAGACCCAGGGTTATTAAAAAAATCACCCGGGTTGATTTCCAGAGGCAAATCGTCACATATTCGCAACAAAAATAAGAAAAGGAAAGCATTTGAGCCTATTTCCCAAATTAAAAATACACGGGGGGACGTTGTTTAATGAATTATTGTCCGAAATGTAAAATTTTCAAATTTTTTTTTACTATGAAAAAATTGAAAATAGTATATATAGCAGAATCTCCAATTCCAATTTTATAACACTCAGAAAATATTTAGTGGTTCAAAAGTTGGTCCCAAAAAGTGCACGACCAAAATTTTTCGTTTTTAATTTTCCACATGTTAATCGTACGGAAAACATCAAATTTCTTCATTTTAGAATTCTTCCAATTTTTTTAGACCCACAGATTATTGAAAAAATCACCCCAATTGATTTCCGCAGTCAAATCGTCACATATTCGCAACCAAAATAAGAAAAGGAAAGCATTTGAGCCTATTTCAAAAATTGAAAATACACGGGGGGACGATGTTCAATGAATTATTGTCCGAAATGTAAAATTTTCAAATTTTTTTTACTATGAAAAAATTGAAAATAGTATATAGCAGAATCTCCAATTCCAATTTTATAACACTCAGAAAATATTTAGTGGTTCAAAAGTTGGTCCCAAAAAGTGCACGACCAAAAATTTTCGTCTTTAATTTTCCACATGTTAATCCTACGGAAAACTTCAAAATTCTTCATTTTCGAATTCTTTCAATTTTTTTAGACCCAGAGTTATTGAAAAATACCCCCGAGTCGAATTCCGCAGTCAAATCGTCACATATTCGCAACCAAAATAAGAAAAGGAAAGCATTTGAGCCTATTTCAAAAATTGAAAATACACGGGGGGACAATGTTCAATGAATTATTGTTCAAAAAGTAAAATTTTCAAATTTTTTCATTGTGTAGAAATTGAAGCTAGTATATAGTAGAATCTCCAATTACAATTTTATAACACTCAGAAAATATTAAGTGGTTCAAAAGTAGGTCCCAAAAATTTCACGATCAAAATTTTTCGTCTTCAATTTTCCACATGTTAATCGTACGGAAAACTTCAAATTTCTTTTTTTTAGAATTCTTCCAATTTTTTTAGACCCAGGGTTATTAAAAAAATTACCCGTGTTGATTTCTGGAGATAATCGTCACATATTCGCAACAAAAATAAGAAAAGGAAAGCATTCTGGCCTATTTCCCAAATTGAAAATACACGGGGGGGACGATGTTCAATGAATTATTGTCCGAAATGTAAAATTTTCAAATTTTTTTTACTATGAAAAAATTGAAGCTGTATAAAGCAGAATCTCCAATTCCAATTTTATAACACTCAGAAAATATTAAGTGGTTCAAAAGTTGGTCCC
Source organism: Linyphia triangularis (assembly GCA_963978545.1). Lineage (NCBI taxonomy): Eukaryota > Metazoa > Arthropoda > Arachnida > Araneae > Linyphiidae > Linyphia > Linyphia triangularis. Next base: position 5,652,886 of record OZ021727.1, read on the forward strand.
AAAAAGTTCACGATCAAAATTTTTCGTCTTTAATTTACCACATGTTAATCGTAAGGAAAACTTCAAATTTCTTCATTTTTGAATTCTTTTAATTTTTTTAGACCCAGGGTTATTAAAAAATTCCCCCGACTCGAATTCCGGAGTCCAATCGTCACATATTCGCAACAAAAATAAGAAAAGGAAAGCATTTAAGCCTATTTCCCAAATTGAAAATATACCGGGGGACGATGTTCAATGAATTATTGTCCAAAAAGTAAAATTTTCACATTTTTTTTACTATGAAAAAATTGAAAATAGTATATAGTAGAATCTCCAATTACAATTTTATAACACAAAAAAAATATTAATGTGTTCAAAAGTTGTCCCAAAAAGTGCACGATCAAAATTTTTCGTTTTTAATTTTCCACGTGTTAATCGTACGGAAAACTTCAAATGTCTTAATTTTCAAATTTTTTCAATTTCTTTAGACCCAGGGTTATTGAAAAATTCTCCCGAGTCGAATTCCGCAGTCAAATCGTCACATATTCGCAACCAAATTTAAAAAAGGAAAGAACTTGAGCCTATTTCCCCCATTGAAAATACACGGTGGGACCATGTTCAATGAATAATTGTTCAAAAAGTAAAATTTTCAAATTTTTTTTACTATGAAAAAATTGAAGCTAGTATATAGAAGAATCTCCAATTACAATTTTATAACACTCAGAAAATATTAAGTGGCTCAAAAATTGGTCCCAAAAAGTGCACGATCAAAATTTTTCGTCTTTAATTTTCCACATGTTAATCGTACGGAAAACTTCAAATTTCTTCATTTTAGAATTCTTCCAATTTTTTTAGACCCAGGGTTATTAAAAAAATCACCCGAGTTGATTTCCGGAGGCAAATCGTCACATATTCGCAACCAAACTTAAGAAAAGGAAAGATCTTGAGCCTATTTCCCAAATTGAAAATACACGGGGGCGATGTTCAATGATTTATTTTTAAAAAAGGAAAATTATCAAATTTTTTTTATTCTGGAGAAATTGAAGCTAGTATATAGAAGAATCTCCAATTACAATTTTATAACACAAAAAAAATATTAATGTGTTCAAAAGTTGTCCCAAAAAGTGCACGATCAAAATTTTTCGTTTTTAATTTTCCACATGGTAATCGTACGGAAAACTTCAAATTTCTTCATTTTAGAATTCTTCCAATTTTTTTAGACCCAGGGTTAATGAAAAATTCCCCCGAGTCGAATTCCGGAGGCAAATCGTCACATATTCGCAACCAAAATAAGAATAGGAAAGCATTTGAGCTTAATTCAAAAATTGAAAATACACGGAGGGACGATGTTCAATGAATTATTGTCCGAAATGTAAAATTTTCAAATTTTTTTTACTATGAAAAAATTGAAAATAGTGTATAGCAGAATCTCCAATTCCAATTTTATAACACTCAGAAAATATTAAGTGGTTCGAAAGTTGATCCCAAAAAGTGCACGACCAAAAATTTTCGTCTTTAATTTTCCACATGTTAATCCTACGGAAAACTTCAAATTTCTTCATTTTAGATTTCTTTCAATTTTTTTAGACCCATTGTTATTGAAAAAATCACCCGACTCGAATTCCGGAGTCCAATCGTCAATTATTCACAACCAAAAATAAGAAAAGGAAAGCATTTGAGCATATATCCCCCATTGAAAATACACGGGGGGACAATGTTCAATGAATTATTGTTCAAAAAGTAAAATTTTCAAATTTTTTATTGTGTAGAAATTGAAGCTAGTATATAGTAGAATCTCCAATTACAATTTTATAACACTAAAAAAATATTAATGTGTTCAAAAGTTTTCCCAAAAAGTGTACGATCAATATTTTTCGTTTTTAATTTTCCACATGTTAATAGTACGGAAAACTTCAAATTTCTTCTTTTTAGAATTCTTCCAATTTTTTTAGACCCAAGGTTATTAAAAAAATCACCCGTGTTGATTTCTAGAGGCAAATCGTCACATATTCGCAACAAAAATAAGAAAAGGAAAGCATTTGGGCCTATTTCCCAAATTGAAAATACATGGGGGGGGGACGATGTTCAATGAATTATTGTCCGAAATGTAAAATTTTCACATTTTTTTTACTATGAAAAAATTGAAAATAGTATATAGTAGAATCTCCAATTACAATTTTATAACACAAAAAAAATATTAATGTGTTCAAAAGTTGTCCCAAAAAGTGCACGATCAAAATTTTTCGTTTTTAATTTTCCACGTGTTAATCGTACGGAAAACTTCAAATGTCTTAATTTTCAAATTTTTTCAATTTCTTTAGACCCAGGGTTATTGAAAAATTCTCCCGAGTCGAATTCCGCAGTCAAATCGCCACATATTCGCAACCAAATTTAAAAAAGGAAAGAACTTGAACCTATTTCCCCCATTGAAAATACACGGTGGGACCATGTTCAATGAATAATTGTTCAAAAAGTAAAATTTTCAAATTTTTTTTACTATGAAAAAATTGAAGCTAGTATATAGAAGAATCTCCAATTACAATTTTATAACACTCAGAAAATATTAAGTGGTTCAAAAATTGGTCCCAAAAAGTGCACGATCAAAATTTTTCGTCTTTAATTTTCCACATGTTAATCGTACGGAAAACTTCAAATTTCTTCATTTTAGAATTCTTCCAATTTTTTTAGACCCAGGGTTATTAAAAAAATCACCCGAGTTGATTTCCGGAGGCAAATCGTCACATATTCGCAACCAAATTTAAGAAAAGGAAAGAACTTGAGCGTATTTCCCAAATTGAAAATACACGGGGGGACGATGTTCAATGATTTATTGTTAAAAAAGGAAAATTTTCAATTTTTTTTTATTCTGGAGAAATTGAAGCTAGTATATAGAAGAATCTCCAATTACAATTTTATAACACAAAAAAAATATTAATGTGTTCAAAAGTTGTCCCAAAAAGTGCACGATCAAAATTTTTCGTTTTTAATTTTCCACATGGTAATCGTACGGAAAACTTCAAATTTCTTCATTTTAGAATTCTTCCAATTTTTTTAGACCCAGGGTTATTGAAAAATTCCCCCGAGTCGAATTCCGGAGGCAAATCGTCACATATTCGCAACCAAAATAAGAATAGGAAAGCATTTGAGCCTATTTCAAAAATTGAAAATACACGGGGGGACGATGTTCAATGAATTATTGTCCGAAATGTAAAATTTTCAAATTTTTTTTACTATGAAAAAATTGAAAATAGTATATAGCAGAATCTCCAATTCGAATTTTATAACACTCAGAAAATATTAAGTGGTTCGAAAGTTGGTCCCAAAAAGTGCACGACCAAAAATTTTCGTCTTTAATTTTCCACATGTTAATCCTACGGAAAACTTCAAAATTATTCATTTTCGAATTCTTTCAATTGTTTTAGACCCAGGGTTATTGAAAAATTCCTCCGAGTCGAATTCCGCAGTCAAATCGTCACATATTCGCAACCAAATTTAAGAAAAGGAAAGAACTTGAGCCTATTTCCCCGATTGAAAATACACGGTGGGACCATGTTCAATGAATTATTGTTCAAAAAGTAAAATTTTCAAAATTTTTTTAGTGTAGAGAAATTGAATCTAGTATATAGCAGAATCTCCAATTCCAATTTTATAACACTCAGAAAATATAAAGTGGTTCAAAAGTAGGTCCCAAAAAAGGCACGATCAAAATTTTTCGTCTTTAATTTTCCACATGTTAATCGTACGGAAAACTTCGAATGTCTTAATTTTCAAATATTTTCAATTTCTTTAGACCCAGGGTTATTGAAAAATTCTCCCGAGTCGAATTCCGCAGTCAAATCGTCACATATTCGCAACCAAATTTAAGAAAAGGAAAGAACTTGAGCCTATTTCCCCGATTGAAAATACACGGTGGGACCATGTTCAATGAATTATTGTTCAAAAAGTAAAATTTTCAAAATTTTTTTAGTGTAGAGAAATTGAATCTAGTATATAGCAGAATCTCCAATTCCAATTTTATAACACTCAGAAAATATAAAGTGGTTCAAAAGTAGGTCCCAAAAAAGGCACGATCAAAATTTTTCGTCTTTAATTTTCCACATGTTAAACGTACAGAAAACTTCAAATGTCTTAATTTTCAAATTCTTTCAATTTTTTTAGACCCAGGGTTATTGAAAAATTCTCCCGAGTCGAATTCCGCAGTCAAATCGTCACATATTCGCAACCAAATTTAAGAAAAGGAAAGAACTTGAGCCTATTTCCCCCATTGAAAATACACGGTGGGACAATGTTCAATGAATTATTGTTCAAAAAGTAAAATTTTCAACATTTTTTCATTGTGGAGAAATTGAAGCTAGTATATAGTAAAATCTCCAATTACAATTTTAAAATAATCAGAAAATATTAAGTGGTTCGAAAGTTGGTCCCAAAAAGTGCACGATCAAAATTTTTCGTCTTCAATTTTCCACATGTTAATCGTACGGAAAACATCAAATTTCTTCATTTTTGAATTCTTCCAATTTTTTTAGACCCACAGATTATTGAAAAAATCACCCGAGTTGATTTCCGGAGGCAAATCGTCACATATTCGCAACAAAAACTAGAAAAGGAAAGCATTTGAGCCTATTTCCCAAATTGAAAATACACGGGTGGACAATGTTCAATGAATTATTGTTCAAAAAGGAAAATTTTCAAATTTTTTTTACTATGAAAATATTGAAGCTAGTATATAGAAGATTCTCCAATTACAATTTTATAACACTCAGGAAATATTAAGTGGTTCAAAAATTGGTCCCAAAAAGTGCACAATCAAAATGTTTCGTCTTTAATTTTTCCACATGTTAATCATACGGAAAACTTCAAATTTCTTCATTTTAGAATTCTTTCAATTTTTTTAGACCCATTGTTATTGAAAAAATCACCCGACTCGAATTCCGGAGTCCAATCGTCACATATTCACAACCAAAAATAAGAAAAGGAAAGCATTTGAGCATATATCCCCCATTGAAAATACACGGGGGGACGATGTTCAATGAATTATTGTTAAAAAAGGAAAATTTTCAAATTTTTTTTATTCTGGAGAAATTGAAACTAGTATATAGTAGAATCTCCAATTACAATTTTATAACACAAAAAAAATATTAATGTGTTCAAAAGTTGTCCCAAAAAGTGCACGATCAAAATTTTTCGTCTTTAATTTTCCGCATGTTAATCGTTCGGAAAACTTCAAATTTCTTCATTTTAGAATTCTTCCAATTTTTTTAGACCCAGGGTTATTAAAAAAATCACCCGGGTTGATTTCCAGAGGCAAATCGTCACATATTCGCAACAAAAATAAGAAAAGGAAAGCATTTGAGCCTATTTCCCAAATTAAAAATACACGGGGGAACGTTGTTTAATGAATTATTGTCCGAAATGTAAAATTTTCAAATTTTTTTTACTATGAAAAAATTGAAAATAGTATATAGCAGAATCTCCAATTCCAATTTTATAACACTCAGAAAATATTTAGTGGTTCAAAAGTTGGTCCCAAAAAGTGCACGACCAAAATTTTTCGTTTTTAATTTTCCACATGTTAATCGTACGGAAAACATCAAATTTCTTCATTTTAGAATTCTTCCAATTTTTTTAGACCCACAGATTATTGAAAAAATCACCCCAATTGATTTCCGCAGTCAAATCGTCACATATTCGCAACCAAAATAAGAAAAGGAAAGCATTTGAGCCTATTTCAAAAATTGAAAATACACGGGGGGACAATGTTCAATGAATTATTGTTCAAAAAGTAAAATTTTCAAATTTTTTCATTGTGTAGAAATTGAAGCTAGTATATAGTAGAATCTCCAATTACAATTTTATAACACTCAGAAAATATTAAGTGGTTCAAAAGTAGGTCCCAAAAATTTCACGATCAAAATTTTTCGTCTTCAATTTTCCACATGTTAATCGTACGGAAAACTTCAAATTTCTTTTTTTTAGAATTCTTCCAATTTTTTTAGACCCAGGGTTATTAAAAAAATTACCCGTGTTGATTTCTGGAGATAATCGTCACATATTCGCAACAAAAATAAGAAAAGGAAAGCATTCTGGCCTATTTCCCAAATTGAAAATACACGGGGGGGACGATGTTCAATGAATTATTGTCCGAAATGTAAAATTTTCAAATTTTTTTTACTATGAAAAAATTGAAGCTGTATAAAGCAGAATCTCCAATTCCAATTTTATAACACTCAGAAAATATTAAGTGGTTCAAAAGTTGGTCCCAAAAAGTTCACGATCAAAATTTTTCGTCTTTAATTTACAACATGTTAATCGTAAGGAAAACTTCAAATTTCTTCATTTTTGAATTCTTTTAATTTTTTTAGACCCAGGGTTATTGAAAAATTCCCCCGACTCGAATTCCGGAGTCCAATCGTCACATATTCGCAACAAAAAAAAGAAAAGGAAAGCATTTAAGCCTATTTCCCAAATTGAAAATATACCGGGGGACGATGTTCAATGAATTATTGTCCAAAAAGTAAAATTTTCACATTTTTTTTACTATGAAAAAATTGAAAATAGTATATAGTAGAATCTCCAATTACAATTTTATAACACAAAAAAAATATTAATGTGTTCAAAAGTTGTCCCAAAAAGTGCACGATCAAAATTTTTCGTTTTTAATTTTCCACGTGTTAATCGTACGGAAAACTTCAAATGTCTTAATTTTCAAATTTTTTCAATTTCTTTAGACCCAGGGTTATTGAAAAATTCTCCCGAGTCGAATTCCGCAGTCAAATCGTCACATATTCGCAACCAAATTTAAAAAAGGAAAGAACTTGAACCTATTTCCCCCATTGAAAATACACGGTGGGACCATGTTCAATGAATAATTGTTCAAAAAGTAAAATTTTCAAATTTTTTTTACTATGAAAAAATTGAAGCTAGTATATAGAAGAATCTCCAATTACAATTTTATAACACTCAGAAAATATTAAGTGGTTCAAAAATTGGTCCCAAAAAGTGCACGATCAAAATTTTTCGTCTTTAATTTTCCACATGTTAATCGTACGGAAAACTTCAAATTTCTTCATTTTAGAATTCTTCAAATTTTTTTAGACCCAGGGTTATTAAAAAAATCACCCGAGTTGATTTCCGGAGGCAAATCGTCACATATTCGCAACCAAATTTAAGAAAAGGAAAGAACTTGAGCGTATTTCTCAAATTGAAAATACACGGGGGGACGATGTTCAATGATTTATTGTTAAAAAAGGAAAATTTTCAATTTTTTTTTATTCTGGAGAAATTGAAGCTAGTATATAGAAGAATCTCCAATTACAATTTTATAACACAAAAAAAATATTAATGTGTTCAAAAGTTGTCCCAAAAAGTGCACGATCAAAATTTTTCGTTTTTAATTTTCCACATGGTAATCGTACGGAAAACTTCAAATTTCTTCATTTTAGAATTCTTCCAATTTTTTTAGACCCAGGGTTATTGAAAAATTCCCCCGAGTCGAATTCCGGAGGCAAATCGTCACATATTCGCAACCAAAATAAGAATAGGAAAGCATTTGAGCCTATTTCAAAAATTGAAAATACACGGGGGGACGATGTTCAATGAATTATTGTCCGAAATGTAAAATTTTCACATTTTTTTTACTATGAAAAAATTGAAAATAGTATATAGCAGAATCTCCAATTCCAATTTTATAACACTCAGAAAATATTAAGTGGTTCGAAAGTTGGTCCCAAAAAGTGCACGACCAAAATGTTTAGTCTTTAATTTTTCCACATGTTAATCGTACGGAAAACTTCGAATGTCTTAATTTTCAAATTTTTTCAATTTCTTTAGACCCAGGGTTATTGAAAAATTCTCCCGAGTCGAATTCCGCAGTCAAATCGTCACATATTCGCAACCAAATTTAAGAAAAGGAAAGAACTTGAGCCTATTTCCCCGATTGAAAATACACGGTGGGACCATGTTCAATGAATTATTGTTCAAAAAGTAAAATTTTCAAAATTTTTTTAGTGTAGAGAAATTGAATCTAGTATATAGCAGAATCTCCAATTCCAATTTTATAACACTCAGAAAATATAAAGTGGTTCAAAAGTAGGTCCCAAAAAAGGCACGATCAAAATTTTTCGTCTTTAATTTTCCACATGTTAAACGTACAGAAAACTTCAAATGTCTTAATTTTCAAATTCTTTCAATTTTTTTAGACCCAGGGTTATTGAAAAATTCTCCCGAGTCGAATTCCGCAGTCAAATCGTAACATATTCGCAACCAAATTTAAGAAAAGGAAAGAACTTGAGCCTATTTCCCCCATTGAAAATACACGGTGGGACAATGTTCAATGAATTATTGTTCAAAAAGTAAATTTTCAAAATTTTTTCATTGTGGAGAAATTGAAGCTAGTATATAGTAAAATCTCCAATTACAATTTTAAAATAATCAGAAAATATTAAGTGGTTCGAAAGTTGCTCCCAAAAAGTGCACGATCAAAATTTTTCGTCTTCAATTTTCCACATGTTAATCGTACGGAAAACATCAAATTTCTTCATTTTTGAATTCTTCCAATTTTTTTAGACCCACAGATTATTGAAAAAATCACCCGAGTTTATTTCCGGAGGCAAATCGTCACATATTCGCAACAAAAACTAGAAAAGGAAAGCATTTGAGCCTATTTCCCAAATTGAAAATACACGGGTGGACAATGTTCAATGAATTATTGTTCAAAAAGGAAAATTTTCAAATTTTTTTTACTATGAAAATATTGAAGCTAGTATATAGAAGATTCTCCAATTACAATTTTATAACACTCAGGAAATATTAAGTGGTTCAAAAATTGGTCCCAAAAAGTGCACAATCAAAATGTTTCGTCTTTAATTTTTCCACATGTTAATCCTACGGAAAACTTCAAATTTCTTCATTTTAGAATTCTTTCAATTTTTTTAGACCCATTGTTATTGAAAAAATCACCCGACTCGAATTCCGGAGTCCAATCGTCACATATTCACAACCAAAAATAAGAAAAGGAAAGCATTTGAGCATATATCCCCCATTGAAAATACACGGGGGGACGATGTTCAATGAATTATTGTTAAAAAAGGAAAATTTTCAAAATTTTTTTATTCTGGAGAAATTGAAACTAGTATATAGTAGAATCTCCAATTACAATTTTATAACACAAAAAAAATATTAATGTGTTCAAAAGTTGTCCCAAAAAGTGCACGATCAAAATTTTTCGTCTTTAATTTTCCGCATGTTAATCGTTCGGAAAACTTCAAATTTCTTCATTTTAGAATTCTTCCAATTTTTTTAGACCCAGGGTTATTAAAAAAATCACCCGGGTTGATTTCCAGAGGCAAATCGTCACATATTCGCAACAAAAATAAGAAAAGGAAAGCATTTGAGCCTATTTCCCAAATTAAAAATACACGGGGGGACGTTGTTTAATGAATTATTGTCCGAAATGTAAAATTTTCAAATTTTTTTTTACTATGAAAAAATTGAAAATAGTATATAGCAGAATCTCCAATTCCAATTTTATAACACTCAGAAAATATTTAGTGGTTCAAAAGTTGGTCCCAAAAAGTGCACGACCAAAATTTTTCGTTTTTAATTTTCCACATGTTAATCGTACGGAAAACATCAAATTTCTTCATTTTAGAATTCTTCCAATTTTTTTAGACCCACAGATTATTGAAAAAATCACCCCAATTGATTTCCGCAGTCAAATCGTCACATATTCGCAACCAAAATAAGAAAAGGAAAGCATTTGAGCCTATTTCAAAAATTGAAAATACACGGGGGGACGATGTTCAATGAATTATTGTCCGAAATGTAAAATTTTCAAATTTTTTTTACTATGAAAAAATTGAAAATAGTATATAGCAGAATCTCCAATTCCAATTTTATAACACTCAGAAAATATTTAGTGGTTCAAAAGTTGGTCCCAAAAAGTGCACGACCAAAAATTTTCGTCTTTAATTTTCCACATGTTAATCCTACGGAAAACTTCAAAATTCTTCATTTTCGAATTCTTTCAATTTTTTTAGACCCAGAGTTATTGAAAAATACCCCCGAGTCGAATTCCGCAGTCAAATCGTCACATATTCGCAACCAAAATAAGAAAAGGAAAGCATTTGAGCCTATTTCAAAAATTGAAAATACACGGGGGGACAATGTTCAATGAATTATTGTTCAAAAAGTAAAATTTTCAAATTTTTTCATTGTGTAGAAATTGAAGCTAGTATATAGTAGAATCTCCAATTACAATTTTATAACACTCAGAAAATATTAAGTGGTTCAAAAGTAGGTCCCAAAAATTTCACGATCAAAATTTTTCGTCTTCAATTTTCCACATGTTAATCGTACGGAAAACTTCAAATTTCTTTTTTTTAGAATTCTTCCAATTTTTTTAGACCCAGGGTTATTAAAAAAATTACCCGTGTTGATTTCTGGAGATAATCGTCACATATTCGCAACAAAAATAAGAAAAGGAAAGCATTCTGGCCTATTTCCCAAATTGAAAATACACGGGGGGGACGATGTTCAATGAATTATTGTCCGAAATGTAAAATTTTCAAATTTTTTTTACTATGAAAAAATTGAAGCTGTATAAAGCAGAATCTCCAATTCCAATTTTATAACACTCAGAAAATATTAAGTGGTTCAAAAGTTGGTCCCAAAAAGTTCACGATCAAAATTTTTCGTCTTTAATTTACCACATGTTAATCGTAAAGATAACTTCAAATTTCTTCATTTTTGAATTCTTTTAATTTTTTTAGACCCAGGGTTATTGAAAAATTCCCCCGACTCGAATTCCGGAGTCCAATCGTCACATATTCGCAACAAAAATAAGAAAAGGAAAGCATTTAAGCCTATTTCCCAAATTGAAAATATACCGGGGGACGATGTTCAATGAATTATTGTCCAAAAAGTAAAATTTTCACATTTTTTTTACTATGAAAAAATTGAAAATAGTATATAGTAGAATCTCCAATTCCAATTTTATAACACTCAGAAAATATTAAGTGGTTCGAAAGTTGATCCCAAAAAGTGCACGACCAAAAATTTTCGTCTTTAATTTTCCACATGTTAATCCTACGGAAAACTTCAAATTTCTTCATTTTAGATTTCTTTCAATTTTTTTAGACCCATTGTTATTGAAAAAATCACCCGACTCGAATTCCGGAGTCCAATCGTCACATATTCACAACCAAAAATAAGAAAAGGAAAGCATTTGAGCATATATCCCCCATTGAAAATACACGGGGGGACAATGTTCAATGAATTATTGTTCAAAAAGTAAAATTTTCAAATTTTTTTATTGTGTAGAAATTGAAGCTAGTATATAGTAGAATCTCCAATTACAATTTTATAACACTAAAAAAATATTAATGTGTTCAAAAGTTGTCCCAAAAAGTGTACGATCAATATTTTTCGTTTTTAATTTTCCACATGTTAATAGTACGGAAAACTTCAAATTTCTTCTTTTTAGAATTCTTCCAATTTTTTTAGACCCAAGGTTATTAAAAAAATCACCCGTGTTGATTTCTGGAGGCAAATCGTCACATATTCGCAACAAAAATAAGAAAAGGAAAGCATTTGGGCCTATTTCCCAAATTGAAAATACATGGGGGGGGGGACGATGTTCAATGAATTATTGTCCGAAATGTAAAATTTTCACATTTTTTTTACTATGAAAAAATTGAAAATAGTATATAGTAGAATCTCCAATTACAATTTTATAACACAAAAAAATATTAATGTGTTCAAAAGTTGTCCCAAAAAGTGCACGATCAAAATTTTTCGTTTTTAATTTTCCACGTGTTAATCGTACGGAAAACTTCAAATGTCTTAATTTTCAAATTTTTTCAATTTCTTTAGTCCCAGGGTTATTGAAAAATTCTCCCGAGTCGAATTCCGCAGTAAAATCGTCACATATTCGCAACCAAATTTAAAAAAGGAAAGAACTTGAACCTATTTCCCCCATTGAAAATACACGGTGGGACCATGTTCAATGAATAATTGTTCAAAAAGTAAAATTTTCAAATTTTTTTTACTATGAAAAAATTGAAGCTAGTATATAGAAGAATCTCCAATTACAATTTTATAACACTCAGAAAATATTAAGTGGTTCAAAAATTGGTCCCAAAAAGTGCACGATCAAAATTTTTCGTCTTTAATTTTCCACATGTTAATCGTACGGAAAACTTCAAATTTCTTCATTTTAGAATTCTTCCAATTTTTTTAGACCCAGGGTTATTAAAAAAATCACCCGAGTTGATTTCCGGAGGCAAATCGTCACATATTCGCAACCAAATTTAAGAAAAGGAAAGAACTTGAGCGTATTTCCCAAATTGAAAATACACGGGGGGACGATGTTCAATGATTTATTGTTAAAAAAGGAAAATTTTCAATTTTTTTTTATTCTGGAGAAATTGAAGCTAGTATATAGAAGAATCTCCAATTACAATTTTATAACACAAAAAAAATATTAATGTGTTCAAAAGTTGTCCCAAAAAGTGCACGATCAAAATTTTTCGTTTTTAATTTTCCACATGGTAATCGTACGGAAAACTTCAAATTTCTTCATTTTAGAATTCTTCCAATTTTTTTAGACCCAGGGTTATTGAAAAATTCCCCCGAGTCGAATTCCGGAGGCAAATCGTCACATATTCGCAACCAAAATAAGAATAGGAAAGCATTTGAGCCTATTTCAAAAATTGAAAATACACGGGGGGACGATGTTCAATGAATTATTGTCCGAAATGTAAAATTTTCAAATTTTTTTTACTATGAAAAAATTGAAAATAGTATATAGCAGAATCTCCAATTCGAATTTTATAACACTCAGAAAATATTAAGTGGTTCGAAAGTTGGTCCCAAAAAGTGCACGACCAAAAATTTTCGTCTTTAATTTTCCACATGTTAATCCTACGGAAAACTTCAAAATTATTCATTTTCGAATTCTTTCAATTGTTTTAGACCCAGGGTTATTGAAAAATTCCCCCGTGTCGAATTCCGCAGTCAAATCGTCACATATTCGCAACCAAAATAAGAAAAGGAAAGCATTTGAGCCTATTTCAAAAATTGAAAATACACGGGGGGACGATGTTCAATGAATTATTGTCCAAAAAGTATAATTTTCACATTTTTTTTACTATGAAAAAATTGAAAATAGTATATAGCAGAATCTCCAATTCCAATTTTATAACACTCAGAAAATATTAAGTGGTTCAAAAGTAGGTCCCAAAAAAGGCACGATCAAAATTTTTCGTCTTTAATTATCCACATGTTAAACGTACAGAAAACTTCAAATGTCTTAATTTTCAAATTCTTTCAATTTTTTCAGACCCAGGGTTATTGAAAAATTCTCCCGAGTCGAATTCCGCAGTCAAATCGTAACATATTCGCAACCAAATTTAAGAAAAGGAAAGAACTTGAGCCTATTTCCCCCATTGAAAATACACGGTGGGACAATGTTCAATGAATTATTGTTCAAAAAGTAAAATTTTCAAAATTTTTTCATTGTGGAGAAATTGAAGTTAGTATATAGTAAAATCTCCAATTACAATTTTAAAATAATCAGAAAATATTAAGTGGTTCGAAAGTTGGTCCCAAAAAGTGCGCGATCAAAATTTTTCGTCTTCAATTTTCCACATGTTAATCGTACGGAAAACATCAAATTTCTTCATTTTTGAATTCTTCCAATTTTTTTAGACCCACAGATTATTGAAAAAATCACCCGAGTTTATTTCCGGAGGCAAATCGTCACATATTCGCAACAAAAACTAGAAAAGGAAAGCATTTGAGCCTATTTCCCAAATTGAAAATACACGGGTGGACAATGTTCAATGAATTATTGTTCAAAAAGGAAAATTTTCAAATTTTTTTTACTATGAAAATATTGAAGCTAGTATATAGAAGATTCTCCAATTACAATTTTATAACACTCAGGAAATATTAAGTGGTTCAAAAATTGGTCCCAAAAAGTGCACAATCAAAATGTTTCGTCTTTAATTTTTCCACATGTTAATCCTACGGAAAACTTCAAATTTCTTCATTTTAGAATTCTTTCAATTTTTTTAGACCCATTGTTATTGAAAAAATCACCCGACTCGAATTCCGGAGTCCAATCGTCACAAATTCACAACCAAAAATAAGAAAAGGAAAGCATTTGAGCATATATCCCCCATTGAAAATACACGGGGGGACGATGTTCAATGAATTATTGTTAAAAAAGGAAAATTTTCAAAATTTTTTTATTCTTGAGAAATTGAAACTAGTATATAGTAGAATCTAAAATTACAATTTTATAACACTCAGAAATTATTAATAGGTTCAAAATTTGGTCCCAAAAAGTGCACGATCAAAATTTTTCGTCTTCAATTTTCCACATGTTAATCGTACGGAAAACATCAAATTTATTCATTTTAGAATTCTTAAATTTTTTTTAGACCCATTGTTATTGAAAAAATCACCCGACTCGAATTCCGGAGTCCAATCGTCACATATTCACAACCAAAAATAAAAAAAGGAAAGCATTTGAGCCTATATCCCCCATTGAAAATACATGTGGGGCCATGTTCAATGAATTATTGTTCAAAAAGTAAAATTTTCAAAATTTTTTCATTGTGGAGAAATTGAAGCTAGTATATAGTAGAATCTAAAATTACAATTTTATAACACTCAGAAATTATTAATAGGTTCAAAATTTGGTCCCAAAAAGTGCACGATCAAATTTTTTCGTTTTTAATTTTCCTCATGTTAATCGTACGGAAAACTTCAAATTTCTTCATTTTAGAATTCATCCAAATTTTTTAGACACAGGGTTATTGAAAAAATCAACCGAGTTGAATTCCAGAGTCAAATCGTCAAATATTTGCCATAAAAATAAGAAAAAGAAAGCATTTGAGCCTATTTCCCAAATTGAAAATACACGGGGGGACGTTGTTTAATGAATTATTGTCCAAAAAGTAAAATTTTCAAAATTTTTTTATTATGAAAAAATTGAAGCTAGTATATAGTAGAATCTCCAATTCCAATTTTATAACACTCAGAAAATATTAAGTGGTTCAAAAGTTGGTCCCAAAAAGTTCACGATCAAAATTTTTCGTCTTTAATTTTCCACATGTTAATCGTACGGAAAACTTCAAATTTCTTCATTTTAGAATTCTTCCAATTTTTTTAGACCCAGGGTTATTGAAAAATTCTCCCGAGTCGAATTCCGCAGTCAAATCGTCACATATTCGCAACCAAAAATAAGAAAAGGAAAGCATTTGAGCCTATTTCCCCCATTGAAAATAGACTGGGGGACGATGTTCAATGAATTATTGTTCAAAAAGTAAAATTTTCAAAATTTTTTCATTGTGGAGAAATTGAAGCTAGTATATAGTAAAATCTCCAATTAGAATTTTATAATAATCAGAAAATATTAAGTGGTTCAAAAATTGGTCCCAAAAATGCACGATCAAAAATTTTCGTCTTTAATTTTCCGCATGTTAATCGTTCGGAAAACTTCAAATTTCTTCATTTTAGAATTCTTCCAATTTTCTTAGACCTAGGGTTATTGAAAAAATCACCCGAGTTGAATTCCGGAGTCAAATCGTCACATATTCGCAACAAAAATTAGAAAAGGAAAGCATTTCAGCCTATTTCCCAAATTGAAAATACACGGGGGGACGATGTTCAATGAATTATTGTTAAAAAAGGAAAATTTTCAAAATTTTTTTATTCTGGAGAAATTGAAACTAGTGTATAGTAGAATCTCCAATTACAATTTTATAACACAAAAAAAATATTAATGTGTTCAAAAGTTGTCCCAAAAAGTGCACGATCAAAATATTTCGTTTTTAATTTTCCACATGTTAATCGTACGGAAAACTTCAAATTTCTTCATTTTAGAATTCTTCCAATTTTTTTAGACCCAGTGTTATTAAAAAAACCATCCGGGTTGATTTCCAGAGGCAAATCGTCACATATTCGCAACAAAAATAAGAAAAGAAAAGCATTTGAGTCTATTTCCCAAATTGAAAATACACGGGGGGACGTTGTTTAATGAATTATTGTCCGAAATGTAAAATTTTCAAATTTTTTTTACTATGAAAAAATTGAAAATAGTATATAGCAGAATCTCCAATTCCAATTTTATAACACTCAGAAAATATTAAGTGGTTCGAAAGTTGGTCCCAAAAAGTGCACGACCAAACTTTTTCGTTTTTAATTTTCCACATGTTAATCGTACGGAAAACATCAAATTTCTTCATTTTAGAATTCTTAAATTTTTTTTAGACCCATTGTTATTGAAAAAATCACCCGACTCGAATTCCGGAGTCCAATCGTCACATATTCACAACCAAAAATAAAAAAAGGAAAGCATTTGAGCCTATATCCCCCATTGAAAATACATGTGGCGCCAATGTTCAAAGAATTATTGTTCAAAAAGTAAAATTTTCAAAATTTTTTCATTGTGGAGAAATTGAAGCTAGTATATAGTAGAATCTAAAATTACAATTTTATAACACTCAGAAATTATTAATAGGTTCAAAATTTGGTCCCAAAAAGTGCACGATCAAAATTTTTCGTCTTTAATTTTCCACATGTTAATCGTACGGAAAACTTCAAATTTCTTCATTTTAGAATTCTTCCAATTTTTTTAGACCCAGGGTTATTAAAAAAATCACCCGAGTTGATTTCCGGAGGCAAATCGTCACATATTCGCAACCAAATTTAAGAAAAGGAAAGAACTTGAGCCTATTTCCCAAATTGAAAATACACGGGGGGACGATGTTCAATGAATTATTGTCCGAAATGTAAAATTTTCACATTTTTTTTACTATGAAAAAATTGAAAATAGTATATAGTAGAATCTCTAATTACAATTTTATAACACAAAAAAAATATTAATGTGTTCAAAAGTTGTCCCAAAAAGTGCACGATCAAAATTTTTCGTTTTTAATTTTCCACGTGTTAATCGTACGGAAAACTTCAAATGTCTTAATTTTCAAATTTTTTCATTTTCTTTAGACCCAGGGTTATTGAAAAATTCTCCCGAGTCGAATTCCGCAGTCAAATCGTCACATATTCGCAACCAAATTTAAAAAAGGAAAGAACTTGAGAATATTTCCCCCATTGAAAATACACGGTGGGACCATGTTCAATGAATAATTGTTCAAAAAGTAAAATTTTCAAATTTTTTTTACTATGGAGAAATTGAAGCTA
Organism: Linyphia triangularis; assembly: GCA_963978545.1. Lineage (NCBI taxonomy): Eukaryota > Metazoa > Arthropoda > Arachnida > Araneae > Linyphiidae > Linyphia > Linyphia triangularis. The sequence continues at coordinate 5,670,073 of OZ021727.1, forward strand.
GTATATAGTAGAATCTAAAATTACAATTTTATAACACTCAGAAATTATTAATAGGTTCAAAATTTGGTCCCAAAAAGTGCACGATCAAAATTTTTCGTCTTTAATTTTCCACATGTTAATCGTACGGAAAACTTCAAATTTCTTCATTTTAGAATTCTTCCAATTTTTTTAGACCCAGGGTTATTAAAAAAATCACCCGAGTTGATTTCCGGAGGCAAATCGTCACATATTCGCAACCAAATTTAAGAAAAGGAAAGAACTTGAGCCTATTTCCCAAATTGAAAATACACGGGGGGACGATGTTCAATGAATTATTGTCCGAAATGTAAAATTTTCACATTTTTTTTACTATGAAAAAATTGAAAATAGTATATAGTAGAATCTCTAATTACAATTTTATAACACAAAAAAAATATTAATGTGTTCAAAAGTTGTCCCAAAAAGTGCACGATCAAAATTTTTCGTTTTTAATTTTCCACGTGTTAATCGTACGGAAAACTTCAAATGTCTTAATTTTCAAATTTTTTCATTTTCTTTAGACCCAGGGTTATTGAAAAATTCTCCCGAGTCGAATTCCGCAGTCAAATCGTCACATATTCGCAACCAAATTTAAAAAAGGAAAGAACTTGAGAATATTTCCCCCATTGAAAATACACGGTGGGACCATGTTCAATGAATAATTGTTCAAAAAGTAAAATTTTCAAATTTTTTTTACTATGGAGAAATTGAAGCTAGTATATAGTAGAATCTAAAATTACAATTTTATAACACTCAGAAATTATTAATAGGTTCAAAATTTGGTCCCAAAAAGTGCACGATCAAAATTTTTCGTCTTTAATTTTCCACATGTTAATCGTACGGAAAACTTCAAATTTCTTCATTTTAGAATTCTTCCAATTTTTTTAGACCCAGGGTTATTAAAAAAATCACCCGAGTTGATTTCCGGAGGCAAATCGTCACATATTCGCAACCAAATTTAAGAAAAGGAAAGAACTTGAGCCTATTTCCCAAATTGAAAATACACGGGGGGACGATGTTCAATGAATTATTGTCCGAAATGTAAAATTTTCACATTTTTTTTACTATGAAAAAATTGAAAATAGTATATAGTAGAATCTCTAATTACAATTTTATAACACAAAAAAAATATTAATGTGTTCAAAAGTTGTCCCAAAAAGTGCACGACCAAAAATTTTCGTCTTTAATTTTCCACATGTTAATCCTACGGAAAACTTCAAAATTATTCATTTTCGAATTCTTTCAATTGTTTTAGACCCAGGGTTATTGAAAAATTCCCCCGAGTCGAATTCCGCAGTCAAATCGTCACATATTCGCAACCAAAATAAGAAAAGGAAAGCATTCGAGAGTATTTCAAAAATTGAAAATACACGGGGGGACGATGTTCAATGAATTATTGTCCAAAAAGTAAAATTTTCACATTTTGTTTACTATGAAAAAATTGAAAATAGTATATAGCAGAATCTCCAATTCCAATTTTATAACACTCAGAAAATATTAAGTGGTTTAAAAGTTGGTCCCAAAAAAGGCACAATCAAAATTTTTCGTCTTTAATTTTCCACATGTTAAACGTACAGAAAACTTCAAATGTCTTAATTTTCAAATTCTTTCAATTTTTTTAGACCCAGGGTTATTGAAAAATTCTCCCGAGTCGAATTCCGCAGTCAAATCGTCACATATTCGCAACCAAATTTAAGAAAAGGAAAGAACTTGAGCCTATTTCCCCCATTGAAAATACACGGTGGGACAATGTTCAATGAATTATTGTTCAAAAAGTAAAATTTTCAAAATTTTTTCATTGTGGAGAAATTGAAGCTAGTATATAGTAAAATCTCCAATTACAATTTTAAAATAATCAGAAAATATTAAGTGGTTCGAAAGTTGGTCCCAAAAAGTGCACGATCAAAATTTTTCGTCTTCAATTTTCCACATGTTAATCGTACGGAAAACATCAAATTTCTTCATTTTTGAATTCTTCCAATTTTTTTAGACCCACAGATTATTGAAAAAATCACCCGAGTTGATTTCCGGAGGCAAATCGTCACATATTCGCAACAAAAACTAGAAAAGGAAAGTATTTGAGCCTATTTCCCAAATTGAAAATACACGGGTGGACAATGTTCAATGAATTATTGTTCAAAAAGGAAAATTTTCAAATTTTTTTTACTATGAAAATATTGAAGCTAGTATATAGAAGATTCTCCAATTACAATTTTATAACACTCAGGAAATATTAAGTGGTTCAAAAATTGGTCCCAAAAAGTGCACAATCAAAATGTTTCGTCTTTAATTTTTCCACATGTTAAACATACGGAAAACTTCAAATTTCTTCATTTTAGAATTCTTTCAATTTTTTTAGACCCATTGTTATTGAAAAAATCACCCGACTCGAATTCCGGAGTCCAATCGTCACATATTCACAACCAAAAAGAAGAAAAGGAAAGCATTTGAGCATATATCCCCCATTGAAAATAGACGGGGGGACAATGTTCAATAAATTATTGTTCAAAAAGTAAAATTTTCAAAATTTTTTCATTGTGGAGAAATTGAAGCTAGTATATAGTAGAATCTCCGATTACAATTTTATAACACTCAGAAAATATTAAGTGGTTCGAAAGTTGGTCCCAAAAAGTGCACGATAAAAATTTTTCGTCTCTAATTTTTCCACATGTTAATCGTACGGAAAACATCAAATTTATTCATTTTAGAATTCTTAAATTTTTTTTAGACCCATTGTTATTGAAAAAATCACCCGACTCGAATTCCGGAGTCCAATCGTCACATATTCACAACCAAAAATAAGAAAAGGAAAGCATTTGAGCCTATATCCCCCATTGAAAATACACGTGGGGACAATGTTCAATGAATTATTGTTCAAAAAGTAAAATTTTCAAAATTTTTTCATTGTGGAGAAATTGAAGCTAGTATATAGTAGAATCTAAAATTACAATTTTATAACACTCAGAAATTATTAATAGGTTCAAATTTTGGTCCCAAAAAGTGCACGATCAAAATTTTTCGTCTTCAATTTTCCACATGTTAATCGTACGGAAAACATAAATTTATTCATTTTAGAATTCTTAAATTTTTTTTAGACCCAGGGTTATTGATAAAATAAGCCGACTCGAATTCCGGAGTCAAATCGTCACATATTCACAACCAAAATTAAGAAAAGGAAAGCATTTGAGCCTATTTCCCCCCTTGAAAATACACTGTTGTACGATGTTCAATGAATTATTGTCCAAAAAGTAAAATTTTCAAAAATTTTTTATTATGAAAAAATTGAAGCTAGTATATAGCAGAATCTCCAATTCCAATTTTATAACACTCAGAAAATATTAAGTGGTTCGAAAGTTGGTCCCAAAAAGTGCACGATCAAAATTTTTCGTCTTCAATTTTCCACATGTTAATCGTACGGAAAACATCAAATTTCTTCATTTTTGAATTCTTCCAATTTTTTTAGACCCACAGATTATTGAAAAAATCACCCGAGTTGATTTCCGGAGGCAAATCGTCACATATTCGCAACAAAAACTAGAAAAGGAAAGCATTTGAGCCTATTTCCCAAATTGAAAATACACGGGTGGACAATGTTCAATGAATTATTGTTCAAAAAGGAAAATTTTCAAATTTTTTTTACTATGAAAATATTGAAGCTAGTATATAGAAGATTCTCCAATTACAATTTTATAACACTCAGGAAATATTAAGTGGTTCAAAAATTGGTCCCAAAAAGTGCACAATCAAAATGTTTCGTCTTTAATTTTTCCACATGTTAAACATACGGAAAACTTCAAATTTCTTCATTTTAGAATTCTTTCAATTTTTTTAGACCCATTGTTATTGAAAAAATCACCCGACTCGAATTCCGGAGTCCAATCGTCACATATTCACAACCAAAAAGAAGAAAAGGAAAGCATTTGAGCATATATCCCCCATTGAAAATAGACGGGGGGACAATGTTCAATAAATTATTGTTCAAAAAGTAAAATTTTCAAAAATTTTTCATTGTGGAGAAATTGAAGCTAGTATATAGTAGAATCTCCGATTACAATTTTATAACACTCAGAAAATATTAAGTGGTTCGAAAGTTGGTCCCAAAAAGTGCACGATAAAAATTTTTCGTCTCTAATTTTTCCACATGTTAATCGTACGGAAAACATCAAATTTATTCATTTTAGAATTCTTAAATTTTTTTTAGACCCATTGTTATTGAAAAAATCACCCGACTCGAATTCCGGAGTCCAATCGTCACATATTCACAACCAAAAATAAGAAAAGGAAAGCATTTGAGCCTATATCCCCCATTGAAAATACACGGGGGGACAATGTTCAATGAATTATTGTTCAAAAAGTAAAATTTTCAAAATTTTTTCATTGTGGAGAAATTGAAGCTAGTATATAGTAGAATCTAAAATTACAATTTTATAACACTCAGAAAATATTAAGTGGTTCGAAAGTTGGTCCCAAAAAGTGCACGACCAAAATGTTTAGTCTTTAATTTTTCCACATGTTAATTATACGGAAAACTTCAAATTTCTTCATTTTAGAATTCATCCAAATTTTTTAGACACAGGGTTATTGAAAAAATCAACCGAGTTGAATTCCAGAGTCAAATCGTCAAATATTTGCCATAAAAATAAGAAAAAGAAAGCATTTGAGCCTATTACCCAAATTGAAAATACACGGGGGGACGATGTTCAATGAATTATTGTTAAAAAAGGAAAATTTTCAAAATTTTTTTATTCTGGAGAAATTGAAGCTAGTATATAGTAGAATCTCCAATTCCAATTTTATAACACTCAGAAAATATTAAGTGGTTCAAAAGTTGGTTCCAAAAAGTTCACGATCAAAATTTTTCGTCTTTAATTTTCCACATGTTAATCGTACGGAAAACTTCAAATTTCTTCTTTTTAGAATTCTTCCAATTTTTTTAGACCCAGGGTTATTAAAAAAATCACCCGTGTTGATTTCTGGATATAATCGTCACATATTCGCAACAAAAATAAGAAAAGGAAATCATTCTGGCCTATTTCCCAAATTGAAAATACACGGGGGGGACGATGTTCAATGAATTATTGTCCGAAATGTAAAATTTTCAAATTTTTTTTACTATGAAAAAATTGAAGCTGTATAAAGCATAATCTCCAATTCCAATTTTATAACACTCAGAAAATATAAAGTGGTTCAAAAGTTGGTCCCAAAAAGTTCACGATCAAAATTTTTCGTCTTTAATTTACCACATGTTAATCGTAAGGAAAACTTCAAATTTCTTCATTTTTGAATTCTTTTAATTTTTTTAGACCCAGGGTTATTGAAAAATTCCCCCGACACGAATTCCGGAGTCCAATCGTCACATATTCGCAACAAAAATAAGAAAAGGAAAGCATTTAAGCCTATTTCCCAAATTGAAAATATACCGGGGGACGATGTTCAATGAATTATTGTCCAAAAAGTAAAATTTTCACATTTTTTTTACTATGAAAAAATTGAAAATAGTATATAGTAGAATCTCCAATTACAATTTTATAACACAAAAAAAATATTAATGTGTTCAAAAGTTGTCCCAAAAAGTGCACGATCAAAATTTTTCGTTTTTAATTTTCCACGTGTTAATCGTACGGAAAACTTCAAATGTCTTAATTTTCAAATTTTTTCAATTTCTTTAGACCCAGGGTTATTGAAAAATTCTCCTGAGTCGAATTCCGCAGTCAAATCGTCACATATTCGCAACCAAATTTAAAAAAGGAAAGAACTTGAGCCTATTTCCCCCATTGAAAATACACGGTGGGACCATGTTCAATGAATAATTGTTCAAAAAGTAAAATTTTCAAATTTTTTTTACTATGAAAAAATTGAAGCTAGTATATAGAAGAATCTCCAATTACAATTTTATAACACTCAGAAAATATTAAGTGGTTCAAAAATTGGTCCCAAAAAGTGCACGATCAAAATTTTTCGTCTTTAATTTTCCACATGTTAATCGTACGGAAAACTTCAAATTTCTTCATTTTAGAATTCTTCCAATTTTTTTAGACCCATGGTTAATAAAAAAATCACCCGAGTTGATTTCCGGAGGCAAATCGTCACATATTCGCAACCAAATTTAAGAAAAGGAAAGAACTTGAGCCTATTTCCCAAATTGAAAATACACGGGGGGACGATGTTCAATGAATTATTGTCCGAAATGTAAAATTTTCACATTTTTTTTACTATGAAAAAATTGAAAATAGTATATAGTAGAATCTCCAATTACAATTTTATAACACAAAAAAAATATTAATGTGTTCAAAAGTTGTCCCAAAAAGTGCACGATCAAAATTTTTCGTTTTTAATTTTCCACATGGTAATCGTACGGAAAACTTCAAATTTCTTCATTTTAGAATTCTTCCAATTTTTTTAGACCCAGGGTTATTGAAAAATTCCCCCGAGTCGAATTCCGGAGGCAAATCGTCACATATTCGCAACCAAAATAAGAATAGGAAAGCATTTGAGCTTATTTCAAAAATTGAAAATACACGGGGGGACGATGTTCAATGAATTATTGTCCGAAATGTAAAATTTTCAAATTTTTTTTACTATGAAAAAATTGAAAATAGTGTATAGCAGAATCTCCAATTCCAATTTTATAACACTCAGAAAATATTAAGTGGTTCGAAAGTTGGTCCCAAAAAGTGCACGACCAAAAATTTTCGTCTTTAATTTTCCACATGTTAATCCTACGGAAAACTTCAAATTTCTTCATTTTAGATTTCTTTCAATTTTTTTAGACCCATTGTTATTGAAAAAATCACCCGACTCGAATTCCGGAGTCCAATCGTCACATATTCACAACCAAAAATAAGAAAAGGAAAGCATTTGAGCATATATCCCCCATTGAAAATACACGGGGGGACAATGTTCAATGAATTATTGTTCAAAAAGTAAAATTTTCAAATTTTTTTATTGTGTAGAAATTGAAGCTAGTATATAGTAGAATCTCCAATTACAATTTTATAACACTAAAAAAATATTAATGTGTTCAAAAGTTGTCCCAAAAAGTGCACGATCAAAATTTTTCGTCTTTAATTTTCCACATGTTAATCGTACGGAAAACTTCAAATTTCTTCATTTTAGAATTCTTCCAATTTTTTTAGACCCAGGGTTATTAAAAAAATCACCCGAGTTGATTTCCGGAGGCAAATCGTCACATATTCACAACCAAAAATAAGAAAAGGAAAGCATTTGAGCATATATCCCCCATTGAAAATACACGGGGGGACCATGTTCAATGAATAATTGTTCAAAAAGTAAAATTTTCAAATTTTTTTTACTATGAAAAAATTGAAGCTAGTATATAGAAGAATCTCCAATTACAATTTTATAACACTCAGAAAATATTAAATGGTTCAAAAATTGGTCCCAAAAAGTGCACGATCAAAATTTTTCGTCTTTAATTTTCCACATGTTAATCGTACGGAATACTTCAAATTTCTTCATTTTAGAATTCTTCCAATTTTTTTAGACCGAGGGTTATTAAAAAAATCACCCGAGTTGATTTCCGGAGGCAAATCGTCACATATTCGCAACCAAATTTAAGAAAAGGAAAGAACTTGAGCCTATTTCCCAAATTGAAAATACACGGGGGGACGATGTTCAATGAATTATTGTCCGAAATGTAAAATTTTCAAATTTTTTTTACTATGAAAAAATTGAAAATAGTGTATAGCAGAATCTCCAATTCCAATTTTATAACACTCAGAAAATATTAAGTGGTTCGAAAGTTGGTCCCAAAAAGTGCACGACCAAAAATTTTCGTCTTTAATTTTCCACATGTTAATCCTACGGAAAACTTCAAATTTCTTCATTTTAGATTTCTTTCAATTTTTTTAGACCCATTGTTATTGAAAAAATCACCCGACTCGAATTCCGGAGTCCAATCGTCACATATTCACAACCAAAAATAAGAAAAGGAAAGCATTTGAGCATATATCCCCCATTGAAAATACACGGGGGGACAATGTTCAATGAATTATTGTTCAAAAAGTAAAATTTTCAAATTTTTTTATTGTGTAGAAATTGAAGCTAGTATATAGTAGAATCTCCAATTACAATTTTATAACACTAAAAAAATATTAATGTGTTCAAAAGTTGTCCCAAAAAGTGCACGACCAAAATGTTTCGTCTTTAATTTTTCCACATGTTAATTATACGGAAAACTTCAAATTTCTTCATTTTAGAATTCATCCAAATTTTTTAGACACAGGGTTATTGAAAAAATCAACCGAGTTGAATTCCAGAGTCAAATCGTCAAATATTTGCCATAAAAATAAGAAAAAGAAAGCATTTGAGCCTATTTCCCAAATTGAAAATACACGGGGGGACGTTGTTTAATGAATTATTGTCCAAAAAGTAAAATTTTCAAAATTTTTTTATAATGAAAAAATTGAAGCTAGTATATAGTAGAATCTCCAATTCCAATTTTATAACACTCAGAAAATATTAAGTGGTTCAAAAGTTGGTCCCAAAAAGTTCACGATCAAAATTTTTCGTCTTTAATTTTCCACATGTTAATCGTACGGAAAACTTCAAATTTCTTCATTTTAGAATTCTTCCAATTTTTTTAGACCCAGGGTTATTGAAAAATTCTCCCGAGTCGAATTCCGCAGTCAAATCGTCACATATTCGCAACCAAAAATAAGAAAAGGAAAGCATTTGAGCCTATTTCCCCCATTGAAAATAGACTGGGGGACGATGTTCAATGAATTATTGTTCAAAAAGTAAAATTTTCAAAATTTTTTCATTGTGGAGAAATTGAAGCTAGTATATAGTAAAATCTCCAATTAGAATTTTATAATAATCAGAAAATATTAAGTGGTTCAAAAATTGGTCCCAAAAAATGCACGATCAAAAATTTTCGTCTTTAATTTTCCGCATGTTAATCGTTCGGAAAACTTCAAATTTCTTCATTTTAGAATTCTTCCAATTTTCTTAGACCTAGGGTTATTGAAAAAATCACCCGAGTTGAATTCCGGAGTCAAATCGTCACATATTCGCAACAAAAATTAGAAAAGGAAAGCATTTGAGCCTATTTCCCAAATTGAAAATACACGGGGGGACGATGTTCAATGAATTATTGTTAAAAAAGGAAAATTTTCAAAATTTTTTTATTCTGGAGAAATTGAAACTAGTGTATAGTAGAATCTCCAATTACAATTTTATAACACAAAAAAAATATTAAGTGGTTCGAAAGTTGGTCCCAAAAAGTGCACGATCAAAATTTTTCGTCTTCAATTTTCCACATGTTAATCGTACGGAAAACATCAAATTTCTTCATTTTTGAATTCTTCCAATTTTTTTAGACCCACAGATTATTGAAAAAATCACCCGAGTTGATTTCCGGAGGCAAATCGTCACATATTCGCAACAAAAACTAGAAAAGGAAAGCATTTGAGCCTATTTCCCAAATTGAAAATACACGGGTGGACAATGTTCAATGAATTATTGTTCAAAAAGGAAAATTTTCAAATTTTTTTTACTATGAAAATATTGAAGCTAGTATATAGAAGATTCTCCAATTACAATTTTATAACACTCAGGAAATATTAAGTGGTTCAAAAATTGGTCCCAAAAAGTGCACAATCAAAATGTTTCGTCTTTAATTTTTCCACATGTTAAACATACGGAAAACTTCAAATTTCTTCATTTTAGAATTCTTTCAATTTTTTTAGACCCATTGTTATTGAAAAAATCACCCGACTCGAATTCCGGAGTCCAATCGTCACATATTCACAACCAAAAAGAAGAAAAGGAAAGCATTTGAGCATATATCCCCCATTGAAAATAGACGGGGGGACAATGTTCAATAAATTATTGTTCAAAAAGTAAAATTTTCAAAATTTTTTCATTGTGGAGAAATTGAAGCTAGTATATAGTAGAATCTCCGATTACAATTTTATAACACTCAGAAAATATTAAGTGGTTCGAAAGTTGGTCCCAAAAAGTGCACGATAAAAATTTTTCGTCTCTAATTTTTCCACATGTTAATCGTACGGAAAACATCAAATTTATTCATTTTAGAATTCTTAAATTTTTTTTAGACCCATTGTTATTGAAAAAATCACCCGACTCGAATTCCGGAGTCCAATCGTCACATATTCACAACCAAAAATAAGAAAAGGAAAGCATTTGAGCCTATATCCCCCATTGAAAATACACGGGGGGACAATGTTCAATGAATTATTGTTCAAAAAGTAAAATTTTCAAAATTTTTTCATTGTGGAGAAATTGAAGCTAGTATATAGTAGAATCTAAAATTACAATTTTATAACACTCAGAAAATATTAAGTGGTTCGAAAGTTGGTCCCAAAAAGTGCACGACCAAAATGTTTAGTCTTTAATTTTTCCACATGTTAATTATACGGAAAACTTCAAATTTCTTCATTTTAGAATTCATCCAAATTTTTTAGACACAGGGTTATTGAAAAAATCAACCGAGTTGAATTCCAGAGTCAAATCGTCAAATATTTGCCATAAAAATAATAAAAAGAAAGCATTTGAGCCTATTACCCAAATTGAAAATACACGGGGGGACGATGTTCAATGAATTATTGTTAAAAAAGGAAAATTTTCAAAATTTTTTTATTCTGGAGAAATTGAAGCTAGTATATAGTAGAATCTCCAATTCCAATTTTATAACACTCAGAAAATATTAAGTGGTTCAAAAGTTGGTTCCAAAAAGTTCACGATCAAAATTTTTCGTCTTTAATTTTCCACATGTTAATCGTACGGAAAACTTCAAATTTCTTCTTTTTAGAATTCTTCCAATTTTTTTAGACCCAGGGTTATTAAAAAAATCACCCGTGTTGATTTCTGGAGGCAAATCGTCACATATTCGCAACAAAAATAAGAAAAGGAAAGCATTTGGGCCTATTTTCCAAATTGAAAATACACGGGGGGGGGACGATGTTCAATGAATTATTGTCCGAAATGTAAAATTTTCAAATTTTTTTTACTATGAAAAAATTGAAGCTGTATAAAGCAGAATCTCCAATTCCAATTTTATAACACTCAGAAAATATTAAGTGGTTCAAAAGTTGTTCCAAAAAGTTCACGATCAAAATTTTTCGTCTTTAATTTACCACATGTTAATCGTAAGGAAAACTTCAAATTTCTTCATTTTTGAATTCTTTTAATTTTTTTAGACCCAGGGTTATTGAAAAATTCCCCCGACTCGAATTCCGGAGTCCAATCGTCACATATTCGCAACAAAAATAAGAAAAGGAAAGCATTTAAGCCTATTTCCCAAATTGAAAATATACCGGGGGACGATGTTCAATGAATTATTGTCCAAAAAGTAAAATTTTCACATTTTTTTTACTATGAAAAAATTGAAAATAGTACATAGTAGAATCTCCAATTACAATTTTATAACACAAAAAAAATATTAATGTGTTCAAAAGTTTTCCCAAAAAGTGCACGATCAAAATTTTTCGTTTTTAATTTTCCACGTGTTAATCGTACGGAAAACTTCAAATGTCTTAATTTTCAAATTTTTTCAATTTCTTTAGACCCAGGGTTATTGAAAGATTCTCCCGAGTCGAATTCCGCAGTCAAATCGTCACATATTCGCAACCAAATTTAAAAAAGGAAAGAACTTGAGCCTATTTCCCCCATTGAAAATACACGGTGGGCCCATGTTCAATGAATAATTGTTCAAAAAGTAAAATTTTCAAATTTTTTTTACTATGAAAAAATTGAAGCTAGTATATAGAAGAATCTCCAATTACAATTTTATAACACTCAGAAAATATTAAGTGGTTCAAAAATTGGTCCCAAAAAGTGCACGATCAAAATTTTTCGTCTTTAATTTTCCACATGTTAATCGTACGGAATACTTCAAATTTCTTCATTTTAGAATTCTTCCAATTTTTTTAGACCGAGGGTTATTAAAAAAATCACCCGAGTTGATTTCCGGAGGCAAATAGTCACATATTCGCAACCAAATTTAAGAAAAGGAAAGAACTTGAGCCTATTTCCCAAATTGAAAATACACGGGGGGACGATGTTCAATGATTTATTGTTAAAAAAGGAAAATTTTCAAATTTTTTTTATTCTGGAGAAATTGAAGCTAGTATATAGAAGAATCTCCAATTACAATTTTATAACGCAAAAAAAATATTAATGTTTTCAAAAGTTGTCCCAAAAAGTGCACGATCAAAATTTTTCGTTTTTAATTTTCCACATGTTAATCCTACGGAAAACTTCAAATTTCTTCATTTTAGATTTCTTTCAATTTTTTTAGACCCATTGTTATTGAAAAAATCACCCGACTCGAATTCCGGAGTCCAATCGTCACATATTCACAACCAAAAATAAGAAAAGGAAAGCATTTGAGCATATATCCCCCATTGAAAATACACGGGGGGACAATGTTCAATGAATTATTGTTCAAAAAGTAAAATTTTCAAATTTTTTTATTGTGTAGAAATTGAAGCTAGTATATAGTAGAATCTCCAATTACAATTTTATAACACTAAAAAAATATTAATGTGTTTAAAAGTTGTCCCAAAAAGTGTACGATCAATATTTTTCGTTTTTAATTTTCTACACGTTAATAGTACGGAAAACTTCAAATTTCTTCTTTTTAGAATTCTTCCAATTTTTTTAGACCCAGGCTTATTAAAAAAATCACCCGTGTTGATTTCTGGAGGCAAATCGTCACATATTCGCAACAAAAATAAGAAAAGGAAAGCATTTGGGCCTATTTTCCAAATTGAAAATACACGGGGGGGGACGATGTTCAATGAATTATTGTCCGAAATGTAAAATTTTCAAATTTTTTTTACTATGAAAAAATTGAAGCTGTATAAAGCAGAATCTCCAATTCCAATTTTATAACACTCAGAAAATATTAAGTGGTTCAAAAGTTGGTCCCAAAAAGTTCACGATCAAAATTTTTCGTCTTTAATTTACCACATGTTAATCGTAAGGAAAACTTCAAATTTCTTCATTTTTGAATTCTTTTAATTTTTTTAGACCCAGGGTTATTGAAAAATTCCCCCGACTCGAATTCCGGAGTCCAATCGTCACATATTCGCAACAAAAATAAGAAAAGGAAAGCATTTAAGCCTATTTCCCAAATTGAAAATATACCGGGGGACGATGTTCAATGAATTATTGTCCAAAAAGTAAAATTTTCACATTTTTTTTACTATGAAAAAATTGAAAATAGTATATAGTAGAATCTCCAATTACAATTTTATAACACAAAAAAAATATTAATGTGTTCAAAAGTTGTCCCAAAAAGTGCACGATCAAAATTTTTCGTTTTTAATTTTCCACGTGTTAATCGTACGAAAAACTTCAAATGTCTTAATTTTCAAATTTTTTCAATTTCTTTAGACCCAGGGTTATTGAAAAATTCTCCCGAGTCGAATTCCGCAGTCAAATCGTAACATATTCGCAACCAAATTTAAAAAAGGAAAGAACTTGAGCCTATTTCCCCCATTGAAAATACACGGTGGGCCCATGTTCAATGAATAATTGTTCAAAAAGTAAAATTTTCAAATTTTTTTTACTATGAAAAAATTGAAGCTAGTATATAGAAGAATCTCCAATTACAATTTTATAACACTCAGAAAATATTAAGTGGTTCAAAAATTGGTCCCAAAAAGTGCACGATCAAAATTTTTCGTCTTTAATTTTCCACATGTTAATCGTACGGAATACTTCAAATTTCTTCATTTTAGAATTCTTCCAATTTTTTTAGACCGAGGGTTATTAAAAAAATCACCCGAGTTGATTTCCGGAGGCAAATCGTCACATATTCGCAACCAAATTTAAGAAAAGGAAAGAACTTGAGCCTATTTCCCAAATTGAAAATACACGGGGGGACGATGTTCAATGATTTATTGTTAAAAAAGGAAAATTTTCAAATTTTTTTTATTCTGGAGAAATTGAAGCTAGTATATAGAAGAATCTCCAATTACAATTTTATAACACAAAAAAAATATTAATGTGTTCAAAAGTTGTCCCAAAAAGTGCACGATCAAAATTTTTCGTTTTTAATTTTCCACATGGTAATCGTACGGAAAACTTCAAATTTCTTCATTTTAGAATTCTTCCAATTTTTTTAGACCCAGGGTTATTGAAAAATTCCCCCGAGTCGAATTCCGGAGGCAAATCGTCACATATTCGCAACCAAAATAAGAATAGGAAAGCATTTGAGCCTATTTCAAAAATTGAAAATACACGGGGGGACGATGTTCAATGAATTATTGTCCGAAATGTAAAATTTTCACATTTTTTTTACTATGAAAAAATTGAAAATAGTATATAGCAGAATCTCCAATTCCAATTTTATAACACTCAGAAAATATTAAGTGGTTCGAAAGTTGGTCCCAAAAAGTGCACGACCAAAATGTTTAGTCTTTAATTTTTCCACATGTTAATTATACGGAAAACTTCAAATTTCTTCATTTTAGAATTCTTTCAATTGTTTTAGACCCAGGGTTATTGAAAAATTCCCCCGAGTCGAATTCCACAATCAAATCGTCACATATTCGCAACCAAATTTAAGAAAAGGAAAGAACTTGAGCCTATTTCCCCGATTGAAAATACACGGTGGGACCATGTTCAATGAATTATTGTTCAAAAAGTAAAATTTTCAAAATTTTTTTAGTGTAGAGAAATTGAATCTAGTATATAGCAGAATCTCCAATTCCAATTTTATAACACTCAGAAAATATAAAGTGGTTCAAAAGTAGGTCCCAAAAAAGGCACGATCAAAATTTTTCGTCTTTATTTTTCCACATGTTAAACGTACAGAAAACTTCAAATGTCTTAATTTTCAAATTCTTTCAATTTTTTTAGACCCACAGATTATTGAAAAAATCACCCCAATTGATTTCCGCAGTCAAATCGTCACATATTCGCAACCAAAATAAGAAAAGGAAAGCATTTGAGCCTATTTCAAAAATTGAAAATACACGGGGGGACGATGTTCAATGAATTATTGTCCGAAATGTAAAATTTTCAAATTTTTTTTACTATGAAAAAATTGAAAATAGTATATAGCAGAATCTCCAATTCGAATTTTATAACACTCAAAAAATATTAAGTGGTTCAAAAATTGGTCCCAAAAAGTGCACGATCAAAATGTTTCGTCTTTAATTTTTCCACATGTTAATCATACGGAAAACTTCAAATTTCTTCATTTTAGATTTCTTTCAATTTTTTTAGACCCACAGATTATTGAAAAAATCACCCGAGTTGATTTCCGGAGGCAAATCGTCACATATTCGCAACAAAAACTAGAAAAGGAAAGCATTTGAGCCTATTTCCCAAATTGAAAATACACGGGGGGACGATGTTCAATGAATTATTGTCCAAAAAGTAAAATTTTCACATTTTTTTTACTATGAAAATATTGAAGCTAGTATATAGCAGAATTACCAATTCCAATTTTATAACACTCAAAAAATATTAAGTGGTTCAAAAATTGGTCCCAAAAAGTGCACGATCAAAATGTTTCGTCTTTAATTTTTCCACATGTTAATCATACGGAAAACTTCAAATTTCTTCATTTTAGATTTCTTTCAATTTTTTTAGATCCATTGTTATTGAAAAAATCACCCGACTCGAATTCCGGAGTCCAATCGTCACATATTCACACCCAAAAATAAGAAAAGGAAAGCTTTTGAGCATATATCCCCCATTGAAAATACACGGGGGGACAATGTTCAATGAATTATTGTTAAAAAGTAAAATTTTCAAATTTTTTTATTGTGTAGAAATTGAAGCTAGTATATAGTAGAATCTCCAATTACAATTTTATAACACTAAAAAAATATTAATGTGTTCAAAAGTTGTCCCAAAAAGTGTACGATCAATATTTTTCGTTTTTAATTTTCCACAAGTTAATAGTACGGAAAACTTCAAATTTCTTCTTTTTAGAATTCTTCCAATTTTTTTAGACCCAGGGTTATTAAAAAAATCACCCGTGTTGATTTCTGGATATAATCGTCACATATTCGCAACAAAAATAAGAAAAGGAAAGCATTCTGGCCTATTTCCCAAATTGAAAATACACGGGGGGGACGATGTTCAATGAATTATTGTCCGAAATGTAAAATTTTCAAATTTTTTTTACTATGAAAAAATTGAAGCTGTATAAAGCATAATCTCCAATTCCAATTTTATAACACTCAGAAAATATAAAGTGGTTCAAAAGTTGGTCCCAAAAAGTTCACGATCAAAATTTTTCGTCTTTAATTTACCACATGTTAATCGTAAGGAAAACTTCAAATTTCTTCATTTTTGAATTCTTTTAATTTTTTTAGACCCAGGGTTATTGAAAAATTCCCCCGACACGAATTCCGGAGTCCAATCGTCACATATTCGCAACAAAAATAAGAAAAGGAAAGCATTTAAGCCTATTTCCCAAATTGAAAATATACCGGGGGACGATGTTCAATGAATTATTGTCCAAAAAGTAAAATTTTCACATTTTTTTTACTATGAAAAAATTGAAAATAGTATATAGTAGAATCTCCAATTACAATTTTATAACACAAAAAAAATATTAATGTGTTCAAAAGTTGTCCCAAAAAGTGCACGATCAAAATTTTTCGTTTTTAATTTTCCACGTGTTAATCGTACGGAAAACTTCAAATGTCTTAATTTTCAAATTTTTTCAATTTCTTTAGACCCAGGGTTATTGAAAAATTCTCCTGAGTCGAATTCCGCAGTCAAATCGTCACATATTCGCAACCAAATTTAAAAAAGGAAAGAACTTGAGCCTATTTCCCCCATTGAAAATACACGGTGGGACCATGTTCAATGAATAATTGTTCAAAAAGTAAAATTTTCAAATTTTTTTTACTATGAAAAAATTGAAGCTAGTATATAGAAGAATCTCCAATTACAATTTTATAACACTCAGAAAATATTAAGTGGTTCAAAAATTGGTCCCAAAAAGTGCACGATCAAAATTTTTCGTCTTTAATTTTCCACATGTTAATCGTACGGAAAACTTCAAATTTCTTCATTTTAGAATTCTTCCAATTTTTTTAGACCCATGGTTATTAAAAAAATCACCCGAGTTGATTTCCGGAGGCAAATCGTCACATATTCGCAACCAAATTTAAGAAAAGGAAAGAACTTGAGCCTATTTCCCAAATTGAAAATACACGGGGGGACGATGTTCAATGAATTATTGTCTGAAATGTAAAATTTTCACATTTTTTTTACTATGAAAAAATTGAAAATAGTATATAGTAGAATCTCCAATTACAATTTTATAACACAAAAAAAATATTAATGTGTTCAAAAGTTGTCCCAAAAAGTGCACGATCAAAATTTTTCGTTTTTAATTTTCCACATGGTAATCGTACGGAAAACTTCAAATTTCTTCATTTTAGAATTCTTCCAATTTTTTTAGACCCAGGGTTATTGAAAAATTCCCCCGAGTCGAATTCCGGAGGCAAATCGTCACATATTCGCAACCAAAATAAGAATAGGAAAGCATTTGAGCTTATTTCAAAAATTGAAAATACACGGGGGGACGATGTTCAATGAATTATTGTCCGAAATGTAAAATTTTCAAATTTTTTTTACTATGAAAAAATTGAAAATAGTGTATAGCAGAATCTCCAATTCCAATTTTATAACACTCAGAAAATATTAAGTGGTTCGAAAGTTGGTCCCAAAAAGTGCACGACCAAAAATTTTCGTCTTTAATTTTCCACATGTTAATCCTACGGAAAACTTCAAATTTCTTCATTTTAGATTTCTTTCAATTTTTTTAGACCCATTGTTATTGAAAAAATCACCCGACTCGAATTCCGGAGTCCAATCGTCACATATTCACAACCAAAAATAAGAAAAGGAAAGCATTTGAGCATATATCCCCCATTGAAAATACACGGGGGGACAATGTTCAATGAATTATTGTTCAAAAAGTAAAATTTTCAAATTTTTTTATTGTGTAGAAATTGAAGCTAGTATATAGTAGAATCTCCAATTACAATTTTATAACACTAAAAAAATATTAATGTGTTCAAAAGTTGTCCCAAAAAGTGCACGATCAAAATTTTTCGTCTTTAATTTTCCACATGTTAATCGTACGGAAAACTTCAAATTTCTTCATTTTAGAATTCTTCCAATTTTTTTAGACCCAGGGTTATTAAAAAAATCACCCGAGTTGATTTCCGGAGGCAAATCGTCACATATTCACAACCAAAAATAAGAAAAGGAAAGCATTTGAGCATATATCCCCCATTGAAAATACACGGGGGGACCATGTTCAATGAATAATTGTTCAAAAAGTAAAATTTTCAAATTTTTTTTACTATGAAAAAATTGAAGCTAGTATATAGAAGAATCTCCAATTACAATTTTATAACACTCAGAAAATATTAAATGGTTCAAAAATTGGTCCCAAAAAGTGCACGATCAAAATTTTTCGTCTTTAATTTTCCACATGTTAATCGAACGGAATACTTCAAATTTCTTCATTTTAGAATTCTTCCAATTTTTTTAGACCGAGGGTTATTAAAAAAATCACCCGAGTTGATTTCCGGAGGCAAATCGTCACATATTCGCAACCAAATTTAAGAAAAGGAAAGAACTTGAGCCTATTTCCCAAATTGAAAATACACGGGGGGACGATGTTCAATGATTTATTGTTAAAAAAGGAAAATTTTCAAATTTTTTTTATTCTGGAGAAATTGAAGCTAGTATATAGAATAATCTCCAATTCCAATTTTATAACACTCAGAAAATATAAAGTGGTTCAAAAGTAGGTCCCAAAAAAGGCACGATCAAAATTTTTCGTCTTTATTTTTCCACATGTTAAACGTACAGAAAACTTCAAATGTCTTAATTTTCAAATTCTTTCAATTTTTTTAGATCCACAGATTATTGAAAAAATCACCCCAATTGATTTCCGCAGTCAAATCGTCACATATTCGCAACCAAAATAAGAAAAGGAAAGCATTTGAGCCTATTTCAAAAATTGAAAATACACGGTGGGACGATGTTCAATGATTTATTGTCCGAAATGTAAAATTTTCAAATTTTTTTTACTATGAAAAAATTGAAAATAGTATATAGCAGAATCTCCAATTCGAATTTTATAACACTCAAAAAATATTAAGTGGTTCAAAAATTGGTCCCAAAAAGTGCACGATCAAAATGTTTCGTATTTAATTTTTCCACATGTTAATCATACGGAAAACTTCAAATTTCTTCATTTTAGATTTCTTTCAATTTTTTTAGATCCATTGTTATTGAAAAAATCACCCGACTCGAATTCCGGAGTCCAATCGTCACATATTCACACCCAAAAATAAGGAAAGGAAAGCTTTTGAGCATATATCCCCCATTGAAAATACACGGGGGGACAATGTTCAATGAATTATTGTTAAAAATTAAAATTTTCAAATTTTTTTATTGTGTAGAAATTGAAGCTAGTATATAGTAGAATCTCCAATTACAATTTTATAACACTAAAAAAATATTAATGTGTTCAAAAGTTGTCCCAAAAAGTGTACGATCAATATTTTTCGTTTTTAATTTTCCACAAGTTAATAGTACGGAAAACTTCAAATTTCTTCTTTTTAGAATTCTTCCA
Source organism: Linyphia triangularis (assembly GCA_963978545.1). Lineage (NCBI taxonomy): Eukaryota > Metazoa > Arthropoda > Arachnida > Araneae > Linyphiidae > Linyphia > Linyphia triangularis. The sequence continues at coordinate 5,689,706 of OZ021727.1, forward strand.
ATTTTTTTAGACCCAGGGTAATTAAAAAAATCACCCGTGTTGATTTCTGGATATAATCGTCACATATTCGCAACAAAAATAAGAAAAGGAAAGCATTCTGGCCTATTTCCCAAATTGAAAATACACGGGGGGGACGATGTTCAATGAATTATTGTCCGAAATGTAAAATTTTCAAATTTTTTTTACTATGAAAAAATTGAAGATGTATAAAGCATAATCTCCAATTCCAATTTTATAACACTCAGAAAATATAAAGTGGTTCAAAAGTTGGTCCCAAAAAGTTCACGATCAAAATTTTTCGTCTTTAATTTACCACATGTTAATCGTAAGGAAAACTTCAAATTTCTTCATTTTTGAATTCTTTTAATTTTTTTAGACCCAGGGTTATTGAAAAATTCCCCCGACTCGAATTCCGGAGTCTAATCGTCACATATTCGCAACAAAAATAAGAAAAGGAAAGCATTTAAGCCTATTTCCCAAATTGAAAATATACCGGGGGACGATGTTCAATGAATTATTGTCCAAAAAGTAAAATTTTCACATTTTTTTTACTATGAAAAAATTGAAAATAGTATATAGTAGAATCTCCAATTACTATTTTATAACACAAAAAAAATATTAATGTGTTCAAAAGTTGTCCCAAAAAGTGCACGATCAAAATTTTTCGTTTTTAATTTTCCACATGGTAATCGTACGGAAAACTTCAAATTTCTTCATTTTAGAATTCTTCCAATTTTTTTAGACCCAGGGTTATTGAAAAATTCCCCCGAGTCGAATTCCGGAGGCAAATCGTCACATATTCGCAACCAAAATAAGAATAGGAAAGCATTTGAGCCTATTTCAAAAATTGAAAATACACGGGGGGACCATGTTCAATGAATAATTGTTCAAAAAGTAAAATTTTCAAATTTTTTTTACTATGAAAAAATTGAAGCTAGTATATAGAAGAATCTCCAATTACAATTTTATAACACTCAGAAAATATTAAGTGGTTCAAAAATTGGTCCCAAAAAGTGCACGATCAAAATTTTTCGTTTTTAATTTTCCACTTGTTAATCGTACGGAAAACTTCAAATTTCTTCATTTTAGAATTCTTCCAATTTTTTTAGACCCATGGTTATTAAAAAAATCACCCGAGTTGATTTCCGGAGGCAAATCGTCACATATTCGCAACCAAATTTAAGAAAAGGAAAGAACTTGAGCCTATTTCCCAAATTGAAAATACACGGGGGGACGATGTTCAATGAATTATTGTCCGAAATGTAAAATTTTCACATTTTTTTTACTATGAAAAAATTGAAAATAGTATATAGTAGAATCTCCAATTACAATTTTATAACACAAAAAAAATATTAATGTGTTCAAAAGTTGTCCCAAAAAGTGCACGATCAAAATTTTTCGTTTTTAATTTTCCACATGTTAATCCTACGGAAAACTTCAAATTTCTTCATTTTAGATTTCTTTCAATTTTTTTAGACCCATTGTTATTGAAAAAATCACCCGACTCGAATTCCGGAGTCCAATCGTCACATATTCACAACCAAAAATAAGAAAAGGAAAGCATTTGAGCATATATCCCCCATTGAAAATACACGGGGGGACAATGTTCAATGAATTATTGTTCAAAAAGTAAAATTTTCAAATTTTTTTATTGTGTAGAAATTGAAGCTAGTATATAGTAGAATCTCCAATTACAATTTTATAACACTAAAAAAATATTAATGTGTTTAAAAGTTGTCCCAAAAAGTGTACGATCAATATTTTTCGTTTTTAATTTTCTACACGTTAATAGTACGGAAAACTTCAAATTTCTTCTTTTTAGAATTCTTCCAATTTTTTTAGACCCAGGCTTATTAAAAAAATCACCCGTGTTGATTTCTGGAGGCAAATCGTCACATATTCGCAACAAAAATAAGAAAAGGAAAGCATTTGGGCCTATTTTCCAAATTGAAAATACACGGGGGGGGGACGATGTTCAATGAATTATTGTCCGAAATGTAAAATTTTCAAATTTTTTTTACTATGAAAAAATTGAAGCTGTATAAAGCAGAATCTCCAATTCCAATTTTATAACACTCAGAAAATATTAAGTGGTTCAAAAGTTGGTCCCAAAAAGTTCACGATCAAAATTTTTCGTCTTTAATTTACCACATGTTAATCGTAAGGAAAACTTCAAATTTCTTCATTTTTGAATTCTTTTAATTTTTTTAGACCCAGGGTTATTGAAAAATTCCCCCGACTCGAATTCCGGAGTCCAATCGTCACATATTCGCAACAAAAATAAGAAAAGGAAAGCATTTAAGCCTATTTCCCAAATTGAAAATATACCGGGGGACGATGTTCAATGAATTATTGTCCAAAAAGTAAAATTTTCACATTTTTTTTACTATGAAAAAATTGAAAATAGTATATAGTAGAATCTCCAATTACAATTTTATAACACAAAAAAAATATTAATGTGTTCAAAAGTTGTCCCAAAAAGTGCACGATCAAAATTTTTCGTTTTTAATTTTCCACGTGTTAATCGTACGAAAAACTTCAAATGTCTTAATTTTCAAATTTTTTCAATTTCTTTAGACCCAGGGTTATTGAAAAATTCTCCCGAGTCGAATTCCGCAGTCAAATCGTCACATATTCGCAACCAAATTTAAAAAAGGAAAGAACTTGAGCCTATTTCCCCCATTGAAAATACACGGTGGGCCCATGTTCAATGAATAATTATTAAAAAAATCACCCGAGTTGATTTCCGGAGGCAAATCGTCACATATTCGCAACCAAATTTAAGAAAAGGAAAGAACTTGAGCCTATTTCCCAAATTGAAAATACACGGGGGGACGATGTTCAATGAATTATTGTCCGAAATGTAAAATTTTCACATTTTTTTTACTATGAAAAAATTGAAAATAGTATATAGTAGAATCTCCAATTACAATTTTATAACACAAAAAAAATATTAATGTGTTCAAAAGTTGTCCCAAAAAGTGCACGATCAAAATTTTTCGTTTTTAATTTTCCACATGGTAATCGTACGGAAAACTTCAAATTTCTTCATTTTAGAATTCTTCCAATTTTTTTAGACCCAGGGTTATTGAAAAATTCCCCCGAGTCGAATTCCGGAGGCAAATCGTCACATATTCGCAACCAAAATAAGAATAGGAAAGCATTTGAGCTTATTTCAAAAATTGAAAATACACGGGGGGACGATGTTCAATGAATTATTGTCCGAAATGTAAAATTTTCAAATTTTTTTTACTATGAAAAAATTGAAAATAGTGTATAGCAGAATCTCCAATTCCAATTTTATAACACTCAGAAAATATTAAGTGGTTCGAAAGTTGGTTCCAAAAAGTGCACGACCAAAAATTTTCGTCTTTAATTTTCCACATGTTAATCCTACGGAAAACTTCAAATTTCTTCATTTTAGATTTCTTTCAATTTTTTTAGACCCATTGTTATTGAAAAAATCACCCGACTCGAATTCCGGAGTCCAATCGTCACATATTCACAACCAAAAATAAGAAAAGGAAAGCATTTGAGCATATATCCCCCATTGAAAATACACGGGGGGACAATGTTCAATGAATTATTGTTCAAAAAGTAAAATTTTCAAATTTTTTTATTGTGTAGAAATTGAAGCTAGTATATAGTAGAATCTCCAATTACAATTTTATAACACTAAAAAAATATTAATGTGTTCAAAAGTTGTCCCAAAAAGTGCACGATCAAAATTTTTCGTCTTTAATTTTCCACATGTTAATCGTACGGAAAACTTCAAATTTCTTCATTTTAGAATTCTTCCAATTTTTTTAGACCCAGGGTTATTAAAAAAATCACCCGAGTTGATTTCCGGAGGCAAATCGTCACATATTCACAACCAAAAATAAGAAAAGGAAAGCATTTGAGCATATATCCCCCATTGAAAATACACGGGGGGACCATGTTCAATGAATAATTGTTCAAAAAGTAAAATTTTCAAATTTTTTTTACTATGAAAAAATTGAAGCTAGTATATAGAAGAATCTCCAATTACAATTTTATAACACTCAGAAAATATTAAATGGTTCAAAAATTGGTCCCAAAAAGTGCACGATCAAAATTTTTCGTCTTTAATTTTCCACATGTTAATCGTACGGAATACTTCAAATTTCTTCATTTTAGAATTCTTCCAATTTTTTTAGACCGAGGGTTATTAAAAAAATCACCCGAGTTGATTTCCGGAGGCAAATCGTCACATATTCGCAACCAAATTTAAGAAAAGGAAAGAACTTGAGCCTATTTCCCAAATTGAAAATACACGGGGGGACGATGTTCAATGATTTATTGTTAAAAAAGGAAAATTTTCAAATTTTTTTTATTCTGGAGAAATTGAAGCTAGTATATAGAAGAATCTCCAATTACAATTTTATAACACAAAAAAAATATTAATGTGTTCAAAAGTTGTCCCAAAAAGTGCACGATCAAAATTTTTCGTTTTTAATTTTCCACATGGTAATCGTACGGAAAACTTCAAATTTCTTCATTTTAGAATTCTTCCAATTTTTTTAGACCCAGGGTTATTGAAAAATTCCCCCGAGTCGAATTCCGGAGGCAAATCGTCACATATTCGCAACCAAAATAAGAATAGGAAAGCATTTGAGCCTATTTCAAAAATTGAAAATACACGGGGGGACGATGTTCAATGAATTATTGTCCGAAATGTAAAATTTTCACATTTTTTTTACTATGAAAAAATTGAAAATAGTATATAGCAGAATCTCCAATTCCAATTTTATAACACTCAGAAAATATTAAGTGGTTCGAAAGTTGGTCCCAAAAAGTGCACGACCAAAATGTTTAGTCTTTAATTTTTCCACATGTTAATTATACGGAAAACTTCAAATTTCTTCATTTTAGAATTCTTTCAATTGTTTTAGACCCAGGGTTATTGAAAAATTCCCCCGAGTCGAATTCCACAATCAAATCGTCACATATTCGCAACCAAATTTAAGAAAAGGAAAGAACTTGAGCCTATTTCCCCGATTGAAAATACACGGTGGGACCATGTTCAATGAATTATTGTTCAAAAAGTAAAATTTTCAAAATTTTTTTAGTGTAGAGAAATTGAATCTAGTATATAGCAGAATCTCCAATTCCAATTTTATAACACTCAGAAAATATAAAGTGGTTCAAAAGTAGGTCCCAAAAAAGGCACGATCAAAATTTTTCGTCTTTATTTTTCCACATGTTAAACGTACAGAAAACTTCAAATGTCTTAATTTTCAAATTCTTTCAATTTTTTTAGACCCACAGATTATTGAAAAAATCACCCCAATTGATTTCCGCAGTCAAATCGTCACATATTCGCAACCAAAATAAGAAAAGGAAAGCATTTGAGCCTATTTCAAAAATTGAAAATACACGGGGGGACGATGTTCAATGAATTATTGTCCGAAATGTAAAATTTTCAAATTTTTTTTACTATGAAAAAATTGAAAATAGTATATAGCAGAATCTCCAATTCGAATTTTATAACACTCAGAAAATATTAAGTGGTTCAAAAGTAGGTCCCAAAAAGTTCACGATCAAAATTTTTCGTCTTCAATTTTCCACATGTTAATCGTACGGAAAACATCAAATTTCTTCATTTTAGAATTCTTCCAATTTTTTTAGACCCACAGATTATTGAAAAAATCACCCGAGTTGATTTCCGGAGGCAAATCGTCACATATTCGCAACAAAAACTAGAAAAGGAAAGCATTTGAGCCTATTTCCCAAATTGAAAATACACGGGGGGACGATGTTCAATGAATTATTGTCCAAAAAGTAAAATTTTCACATTTTTTTTACTATGAAAATATTGAAGCTAGTATATAGCAGAATTACCAATTCCAATTTTATAACACTCAAAAAATATTAAGTGGTTCAAAAATTGGTCCCAAAAAGTGCACGATCAAAATGTTTCGTCTTTAATTTTTCCACATGTTAATCATACGGAAAACTTCAAATTTCTTCATTTTAGATTTCTTTCAATTTTTTTAGATCCATTGTTATTGAAAAAATCACCCGACTCGAATTCCGGAGTCCAATCGTCACATATTCACACCCAAAAATAAGAAAAGGAAAGCTTTTGAGCATATATCCCCCATTGAAAATACACGGGGGGACAATGTTCAATGAATTATTGTTAAAAAGTAAAATTTTCAAATTTTTTTATTGTGTAGAAATTGAAGCTAGTATATAGTAGAATCTCCAATTACAATTTTATAACACTAAAAAAATATTAATGTGTTCAAAAGTTGTCCCAAAAAGTGTACGATCAATATTTTTCGTTTTTAATTTTCCACAAGTTAATAGTACGGAAAACTTCAAATTTCTTCTTTTTAGAATTCTTCCAATTTTTTTAGACCCAGGGTTATTAAAAAAATCACCCGTGTTGATTTCTGGATATAATCGTCACATATTCGCAACAAAAATAAGAAAAGGAAAGCATTCTGGCCTATTTCCCAAATTGAAAATACACGGGGGGGACGATGTTCAATGAATTATTGTCCGAAATGTAAAATTTTCAAATTTTTTTTACTATGAAAAAATTGAAGCTGTATAAAGCATAATCTCCAATTCCAATTTTATAACACTCAGAAAATATAAAGTGGTTCAAAAGTTGGTCCCAAAAAGTTCACGATCAAAATTTTTCGTCTTTAATTTACCACATGTTAATCGTAAGGAAAACTTCAAATTTCTTCATTTTTGAATTCTTTTAATTTTTTTAGACCCAGGGTTATTGAAAAATTCCCCCGACACGAATTCCGGAGTCCAATCGTCACATATTCGCAACAAAAATAAGAAAAGGAAAGCATTTAAGCCTATTTCCCAAATTGAAAATATACCGGGGGACGATGTTCAATGAATTATTGTCCAAAAAGTAAAATTTTCACATTTTTTTTACTATGAAAAAATTGAAAATAGTATATAGTAGAATCTCCAATTACAATTTTATAACACAAAAAAAATATTAATGTGTTCAAAAGTTGTCCCAAAAAGTGCACGATCAAAATTTTTCGTTTTTAATTTTCCACGTGTTAATCGTACGGAAAACTTCAAATGTCTTAATTTTCAAATTTTTTCAATTTCTTTAGACCCAGGGTTATTGAAAAATTCTCCTGAGTCGAATTCCGCAGTCAAATCGTCACATATTCGCAACCAAATTTAAAAAAGGAAAGAACTTGAGCCTATTTCCCCCATTGAAAATACACGGTGGGACCATGTTCAATGAATAATTGTTCAAAAAGTAAAATTTTCAAATTTTTTTTACTATGAAAAAATTGAAGCTAGTATATAGAAGAATCTCCAATTACAATTTTATAACACTCAGAAAATATTAAGTGGTTCAAAAATTGGTCCCAAAAAGTGCACGATCAAAATTTTTCGTCTTTAATTTTCCACATGTTAATCGTACGGAAAACTTCAAATTTCTTCATTTTAGAATTCTTCCAATTTTTTTAGACCCATGGTTATTAAAAAAATCACCCGAGTTGATTTCCGGAGGCAAATCGTCACATATTCGCAACCAAATTTAAGAAAAGGAAAGAACTTGAGCCTATTTCCCAAATTGAAAATACACGGGGGGACGATGTTCAATGAATTATTGTCTGAAATGTAAAATTTTCACATTTTTTTTACTATGAAAAAATTGAAAATAGTATATAGTAGAATCTCCAATTACAATTTTATAACACAAAAAAAATATTAATGTGTTCAAAAGTTGTCCCAAAAAGTGCACGATCAAAATTTTTCTTTTTAATTTTCCACATGGTAATCGTACGGAAAACTTCAAATTTCTTCATTTTAGAATTCTTCCAATTTTTTTAGACCCAGGGTTATTGAAAAATTCCCCCGAGTCGAATTCCGGAGGCAAATCGTCACATATTCGCAACCAAAATAAGAATAGGAAAGCATTTGAGCTTATTTCAAAAATTGAAAATACACGGGGGGACGATGTTCAATGAATTATTGTCCGAAATGTAAAATTTTCAAATTTTTTTTTACTATGAAAAAATTGAAAATAGTGTATAGCAGAATCTCCAATTCCAATTTTATAACACTCAGAAAATATTAAGTGGTTCGAAAGTTGGTCCCAAAAAGTGCACGACCAAAAATTTTCGTCTTTAATTTTCCACATGTTAATCCTACGGAAAACTTCAAATTTCTTCATTTTAGATTTCTTTCAATTTTTTTAGACCCATTGTTATTGAAAAAATCACCCGACTCGAATTCCGGAGTCCAATCGTCACATATTCACAACCAAAAATAAGAAAAGGAAAGCATTTGAGCATATATCCCCCATTGAAAATACACGGGGGGACAATGTTCAATGAATTATTGTTCAAAAAGTAAAATTTTCAAATTTTTTTATTGTGTAGAAATTGAAGCTAGTATATAGTAGAATCTCCAATTACAATTTTATAACACTAAAAAAATATTAATGTGTTCAAAAGTTGTCCCAAAAAGTGCACGATCAAAATTTTTCGTCTTTAATTTTCCACATGTTAATCGTACGGAAAACTTCAAATTTCTTCATTTTAGAATTCTTCCAATTTTTTTAGACCCAGGGTTATTAAAAAAATCACCCGAGTTGATTTCCGGAGGCAAATCGTCACATATTCACAACCAAAAATAAGAAAAGGAAAGCATTTGAGCATATATCCCCCATTGAAAATACACGGGGGGACCATGTTCAATGAATAATTGTTCAAAAAGTAAAATTTTCAAATTTTTTTTACTATGAAAAAATTGAAGCTGTATAAAGCATAATCTCCAATTCCAATTTTATAACACTCAGAAAATATAAAGTGGTTCAAAAGTTGGTCCCAAAAAGTTCACGATCAAAATTTTTCGTCTTTAATTTACCACATGTTAATCGTAAGGAAAACTTCAAATTTCTTCATTTTTGAATTCTTTTAATTTTTTTAGACCCAGGGTTATTGAAAAATTCCCCCGACTCGAATTCCGGAGTCCAATTCGCACATATTCGCAACAAAAATAAGAAAAGGAAAGCATTTAAGCCTATTTCCCAAATTGAAAATATACCGGGGGACGATGTTCAATGAATTATTGTCCAAAAAGTAAAATTTTCACATTTTTTTTACTATGAAAAAATTGAAAATAGTATATAGTAGAATCTCCAATTACTATTTTATAACACAAAAAAAATATTAATGTGTTCAAAAGTTGTCCCAAAAAGTGCACGATCAAAATTTTTCGTTTTTAATTTTCCACATGGTAATCGTACGGAAAACTTCAAATTTCTTCATTTTAGAATTCTTTTTTTAGACCCAGGGTTATTGAAAAATTCCCCCGAGTCGAATTCCGGAGGCAAATCGTCACATATTCGCAACCAAAATAAGAATAGGAAAGCATTTGAGCCTATTTCAAAAATTGAAAATACACGGGGGGACGATGTTCAATGAATTATTGTCCGAAATGTAAAATTTTCACATTTTTTTTACTATGAAAAAATTGAAAATAGTATATAGCAGAATCTCCAATTCCAATTTTATAACACTCAGAAAATATTAAGTGGTTCGAAAGTTGGTCCCAAAAAGTGCACGACCAAAATGTTTAGTCTTTAATTTTTCCACATGTTAATTATACGGAAAACTTCAAATTTCTTCATTTTAGAATTCTTTCAATTGTTTTAGACACAGGGTTATTGAAAAATTCCCCCGAGTCGAATTCCACAGTCAAATCGTCACATATTCGCAACCAAATTTAAGAAAAGGAAAGAACTTGAGCCTATTTCCCCGATTGAAAATACACGGTGGGACTATGTTCAATGAATTATTGTTCAAAAAGTAAAATTTTCAAAATTTTTTTAGTGTAGAGAAATTGAATCTAGTATATAGCAGAATCTCCAATTCCAATTTTATAACACTCAGATAATATAAAGTGGTTCAAAAGTAGGTCCCAAAAAAGGCACGATCAAAATTTTTCGTCTTTATTTTTCCACATGTTAAACGTACAGAAAACTTCAAATGTCTTAATTTTCAAATTCTTTCAATTTTTTTAGATCCACAGATTATTGAAAAAATCACCCCAATTGATTTCCGCAGTCAAATCGTCACATATTCGCAACCAAAATAAGAAAAGGAAAGCATTTGAGCCTATTTCAAAAATTGAAAATACACGGGGGGACGATGTTCAATGAATTATTGTCCGAAATGTAAAATTTTCAAATTTTTTTTACTATGAAAAAATTGAAAATAGTATATAGCAGAATCTCCAATTCGAATTTTATAACACTCAGAAAATATTAAGTGGTTCAAAAGTAGGTCCCAAAAAGTTCACGATCAAAATTTTTCGTCTTCAATTTTCCACATGTTAATCGTACGGAAAACATCAAATTTCTTCATTTTAGAATTCTTCCAATTTTTTTAGACCCACAGATTATTGAAAAAATCACCCGAGTTGATTTCCGGAGGCAAATCGTCACATATTCGCAACAAAAACTAGAAAAGGAAAGCATTTGAGCCTATTTCCCAAATTGAAAATACACGGGGGGACGATGTTCAATGAATTATTGTCCAAAAAGTAAAATTTTCACATTTTTTTTACTATGAAAATATTGAAGCTAGTATATAGCAGAATTACCAATTCCAATTTTATAACACTCAAAAAATATTAAGTGGTTCAAAAATTGGTCCCAAAAAGTGCACGATCAAAATGTTTCGTATTTAATTTTTCCACATGTTAATCATACGGAAAACTTCAAATTTCTTCATTTTAGATTTCTTTCAATTTTTTTAGATCCATTGTTATTGAAAAAATCACCCGACTCGAATTCCGGAGTCCAATCGTCACATATTCACACCCAAAAATAAGGAAAGGAAAGCTTTTGAGCATATATCCCCCATTGAAAATACACGGGGGGACAATGTTCAATGAATTATTGTTAAAAATTAAAATTTTCAAATTTTTTTATTGTGTAGAAATTGAAGCTAGTATATAGTAGAATCTCCAATTACAATTTTATAACACTAAAAAAATATTAATGTGTTCAAAAGTTGTCCCAAAAAGTGTACGATCAATATTTTTCGTTTTTAATTTTCCACAAGTTAATAGTACGGAAAACTTCAAATTTCTTCTTTTTAGAATTCTTCCAATTTTTTTAGACCCAGGGTAATTAAAAAAATCACCCGTGTTGATTTCTGGATATAATCGTCACATATTCGCAACAAAAATAAGAAAAGGAAAGCATTCTGGCCTATTTCCCAAATTGAAAATACACGGGGGGGACGATGTTCAATGAATTATTGTCCGAAATGTAAAATTTTCAAATTTTTTTTACTATGAAAAAATTGAAGCTGTATAAAGCATAATCTCCAATTCCAATTTTATAACACTCAGAAAATATAAAGTGGTTCAAAAGTTGGTCCCAAAAAGTTCACGATCAAAATTTTTCGTCTTTAATTTACCACATGTTAATCGTAAGGAAAACTTCAAATTTCTTCATTTTTGAATTCTTTTAATTTTTTTAGACCCAGGGTTATTGAAAAATTCCCCCGACTCGAATTCCGGAGTCCAATTCGCACATATTCGCAACAAAAATAAGAAAAGGAAAGCATTTAAGCCTATTTCCCAAATTGAAAATATACCGGGGGACGATGTTCAATGAATTATTGTCCAAAAAGTAAAATTTTCACATTTTTTTTACTATGAAAAAATTGAAAATAGTATATAGTAGAATCTCCAATTACTATTTTATAACACAAAAAAAATATTAATGTGTTCAAAAGTTGTCCCAAAAAGTGCACGATCAAAATTTTTCGTTTTTAATTTTCCACATGGTAATCGTACGGAAAACTTCAAATTTCTTCATTTTAGAATTCTTCCAATTTTTTTAGACCCAGGGTTATTGAAAAATTCCCCCGAGTCGAATTCCGGAGGCAAATCGTCACATATTCGCAACCAAAATAAGAATAGGAAAGCATTTGAGCCTATTTCAAAAATTGAAAATACACGGGGGGACGATGTTCAATGAATTATTGTCCGAAATGTAAAATTTTCACATTTTTTTTACTATGAAAAAATTGAAAATAGTATATAGCAGAATCTCCAATTCCAATTTTATAACACTCAGAAAATATTAAGTGGTTCGAAAGTTGGTCCCAAAAAGTGCACGACCAAAATGTTTAGTCTTTAATTTTTCCACATGTTAATTATACGGAAAACTTCAAATTTCTTCATTTTAGAATTCTTTCAATTGTTTTAGACACAGGGTTATTGAAAAATTCCCCCGAGTCGAATTCCACAGTCAAATCGTCACATATTCGCAACCAAATTTAAGAAAAGGAAAGAACTTGAGCCTATTTCCCCGATTGAAAATACACGGTGGGACTATGTTCAATGAATTATTGTTCAAAAAGTAAAATTTTCAAAATTTTTTTAGTGTAGAGAAATTGAATCTAGTATATAGCAGAATCTCCAATTCCAATTTTATAACACTCAGAAAATATAAAGTGGTTCAAAAGTAGGTCCCAAAAAAGGCACGATCAAAATTTTTCGTCTTTATTTTTCCACATGTTAAACGTACAGAAAACTTCAAATGTCTTAATTTTCAAATTCTTTCAATTTTTTTAGATCCACAGATTATTGAAAAAATCACCCCAATTGATTTCCGCAGTCAAATCGTCACATATTCGCAACCAAAATAAGAAAAGGAAAGCATTTGAGCCTATTTCAAAAATTGAAAATACACGGGGGGACGATGTTCAATGAATTATTGTCCGAAATGTAAAATTTTCAAATTTTTTTTACTATGAAAAAATTGAAAATAGTATATAGCAGAATCTCCAATTCGAATTTTATAACACTCAGAAAATATTAAGTGGTTCAAAAGTAGGTCCCAAAAAGTTCACGATCAAAATTTTTCGTCTTCAATTTTCCACATGTTAATCGTACGGAAAACATCAAATTTCTTCATTTTAGAATTCTTCCAATTTTTTTAGACCCACAGATTATTGAAAAAATCACCCGAGTTGATTTCCGGAGGCAAATCGTCACATATTCGCAACAAAAACTAGAAAAGGAAAGCATTTGAGCCTATTTCCCAAATTGAAAATACACGGGGGGACGATGTTCAATGAATTATTGTCCAAAAAGTAAAATTTTCACATTTTTTTTACTATAAAAATATTGAAGCTAGTATATAGCAGAATTACCAATTCCAATTTTATAACACTCAAAAAATATTAAGTGGTTCAAAAATTGGTCCCAAAAAGTGCACGATCAAAATGTTTCGTATTTAATTTTTCCACATGTTAATCATACGGAAAACTTCAAATTTCTTCATTTTAGATTTCTTTCAATTCTTTTAGATCCATTGTTATTGAAAAAATCACCCGACTCGAATTCCGGAGTCCAATCGTCACATATTCACACCCAAAAATAAGGAAAGGAAAGCTTTTGAGCATATATCCCCCATTGAAAATACACGGGGGGACAATGTTCAATGAATTATTGTTAAAAATTAAAATTTTCAAATTTTTTTATTGTGTAGAAATTGAAGCTAGTATATAGTAGAATCTCCAATTACAATTTTATAACACTAAAAAAATATTAATGTGTTCAAAAGTTGTCCCAAAAAGTGTACGATCAATATTTTTCGTTTTTAATTTTCCACAAGTTAATAGTACGGAAAACTTCAAATTTCTTCTTTTTAGAATTCTTCCAATTTTTTTAGACCCAGGGTAATTAAAAAAATCACCCGTGTTGATTTCTGGATATAATCGTCACATATTCGCAACAAAAATAAGAAAAGGAAAGCATTCTGGCCTATTTCCCTAATTGAAAATACACGGGGGGGACGATGTTCAATGAATTATTGTCCGAAATGTAAAATTTTCAAATTTTTTTTACTATGAAAAAATTGAAGCTGTATAAAGCATAATCTCCAATTCCAATTTTATAACACTCAGAAAATATAAAGTGGTTCAAAAGTTGGTCCCAAAAAGTTCACGATCAAAATTTTTCGTCTTTAATTTACCACATGTTAATCGTAAGGAAAACTTCAAATTTCTTCATTTTTGAATTCTTTTAATTTTTTTAGACCCAGGGTTATTGAAAAATTCCCCCGACTCGAATTCCGGAGTCCAATCGTCACATATTCGCAACAAAAATAAGAAAAGGAAAGCATTTAAGCCTATTTCCCAAATTGAAAATATACCGGGGGACGATGTTCAATGAATTATTGTCCAAAAAGTAAAATTTTCACATTTTTTTTACTATGAAAAAATTGAAAATAGTATATAGTAGAATCTCCAATTACTATTTTATAACACAAAAAAAATATTAATGTGTTCAAAAGTTGTCCCAAAAAGTGCACGATCAAAATTTTTCGTTTTTAATTTTCCACGTGTTAATCGTACGGAAAACTTCAAATGTCTTAATTTTCAAATTTTTTCAATTTCTTTAGACCCAGGGTTATTGAAAAATTCTCCTGAGTCGAATTCCGCAGTCAAATCGTCACATATTCGCAACCAAATTTAAAAAAGGAAAGAACTTGAGCCTATTTCCCCCATTGAAAATACACGGTGGGACCATGTTCAATGAATAATTGTTCAAAAAGTAAAATTTTCAAATTTTTTTTACTATGAAAAAATTGAAGCTAGTATATAGAAGAATCTCCAATTACAATTTTATAACACTCAGAAAATATTAAGTGGTTCAAAAATTGGTCCCAAAAAGTGCACGATCAAAATTTTTCGTTTTTAATTTTCCACTTGTTAATCGTACGGAAAACTTCAAATTTCTTCATTTTAGAATTCTTCCAATTTTTTTAGACCCATGGTTATTAAAAAAATCACCCGAGTTGATTTCCGGAGGCAAATCGTCACATATTCGCAACCAAATTTAAGAAAAGGAAAGAACTTGAGCCTATTTCCCAAATTGAAAATACACGGGGGGACGATGTTCAATGAATTATTGTCCGAAATGTAAAATTTTCACATTTTTTTTACTATGAAAAAATTGAAAATAGTATATAGTAGAATCTCCAATTACAATTTTATAACACAAAAAAAATATTAATGTGTTCAAAAGTTGTCCCAAAAAGTGCACGATCAAAATTTTTCGTTTTTAATTTTCCACATGTTAATCCTACGGAAAACTTCAAATTTCTTCATTTTAGATTTCTTTCAATTTTTTTAGACCCATTGTTATTGAAAAAATCACCCGACTCGAATTCCGGAGTCCAATCGTCACATATTCACAACCAAAAATAAGAAAAGGAAAGCATTTGAGCATATATCCCCCATTGAAAATACACGGGGGGACAATGTTCAATGAATTATTGTTCAAAAAGTAAAATTTTCAAATTTTTTTATTGTGTAGAAATTGAAGCTAGTATATAGTAGAATCTCCAATTACAATTTTATAACACTAAAAAAATATTAATGTGTTTAAAAGTTGTCCCAAAAAGTGTACGATCAATATTTTTCGTTTTTAATTTTCTACACGTTAATAGTACGGAAAACTTCAAATTTCTTCTTTTTAGAATTCTTCCAATTTTTTTAGACCCAGGCTTATTAAAAAAATCACCCGTGTTGATTTCTGGAGGCAAATCGTCACATATTCGCAACAAAAATAAGAAAAGGAAAGCATTTGGGCCTATTTTCCAAATTGAAAATACACGGGGGGGGACGATGTTCAATGAATTATTGTCCGAAATGTAAAATTTTCAAATTTTTTTTACTATGAAAAAATTGAAGCTGTATAAAGCAGAATCTCCAATTCCAATTTTATAACACTCAGAAAATATTAAGTGGTTCAAAAGTTGGTCCCAAAAAGTTCACGATCAAAATTTTTCGTCTTTAATTTACCACATGTTAATCGTAAGGAAAACTTCAAATTTCTTCATTTTTGAATTCTTTTAATTTTTTTAGACCCAGGGTTATTGAAAAATTCCCCCGACTCGAATTCCGGAGTCCAATCGTCACATATTCGCAACAAAAATAAGAAAAGGAAAGCATTTAAGCCTATTTCCCAAATTGAAAATATACCGGGGGACGATGTTCAATGAATTATTGTCCAAAAAGTAAAATTTTCACATTTTTTTTACTATGAAAAAATTGAAAATAGTATATAGTAGAATCTCCAATTACAATTTTATAACACAAAAAAAATATTAATGTGTTCAAAAGTTGTCCCAAAAAGTGCACGATCAAAATTTTTCGTTTTTAATTTTCCACGTGTTAATCGTACGAAAAACTTCAAATGTCTTAATTTTCAAATTTTTTCAATTTCTTTAGACCCAGGGTTATTGAAAAATTCTCCCGAGTCGAATTCCGCAGTCAAATCGTCACATATTCGCAACCAAATTTAAAAAAGGAAAGAACTTGAGCCTATTTCCCCCATTGAAAATACACGGTGGGCCCATGTTCAATGAATAATTGTTCAAAAAGTAAAATTTTCAAATTTTTTTTACTATGAAAAAATTGAAGCTAGTATATAGAAGAATCTCCAATTACAATTTTATAACACTCAGAAAATATTAAGTGGTTCAAAAATTGGTCCCAAAAAGTGCACGATCAAAATTTTTCGTCTTTAATTTTCCACATGTTAATCGTACGGAATACTTCAAATTTCTTCATTTTAGAATTCTTCCAATTTTTTTAGACCGAGGGTTATTAAAAAAATCACCCGAGTTGATTTCCGGAGGCAAATCGTCACATATTCGCAACCAAATTTAAGAAAAGGAAAGAACTTGAGCCTATTTCCCAAATTGAAAATACACGGGGGGACGATGTTCAATGATTTATTGTTAAAAAAGGAAAATTTTCAAATTTTTTTTATTCTGGAGAAATTGAAGCTAGTATATAGAAGAATCTCCAATTACAATTTTATAACACAAAAAAAATATTAATGTGTTCAAAAGTTGTCCCAAAAAGTGCACGATCAAAATTTTTCGTTTTTAATTTTCCACATGGTAATCGTACGGAAAACTTCAAATTTCTTCATTTTAGAATTCTTCCAATTTTTTTAGACCCAGGGTTATTGAAAAATTCCCCCGAGTCGAATTGCGGAGGCAAATCGTCACATATTCGCAACCAAAATAAGAATAGGAAAGCATTTGAGCCTATTTCAAAAATTGAAAATACACGGGGGGACGATGTTCAATGAATTATTGTCCGAAATGTAAAATTTTCACATTTTTTTTACTATGAAAAAATTGAAAATAGTATATAGCAGAATCTCCAATTCCAATTTTATAACACTCAGAAAATATTAAGTGGTTCGAAAGTTGGTCCCAAAAAGTGCACGACCAAAATGTTTAGTCTTTAATTTTTCCACATGTTAATTATACGGAAAACTTCAAATTTCTTCATTTTAGAATTCTTTCAATTGTTTTAGACCCAGGGTTATTGAAAAATTCCCCCGAGTCGAATTCCACAATCAAATCGTCACATATTCGCAACCAAATTTAAGAAAAGGAAAGAACTTGAGCCTATTTCCCCGATTGAAAATACACGGTGGGACCATGTTCAATGAATTATTGTTCAAAAAGTAAAATTTTCAAAATTTTTTTAGTGTAGAGAAATTGAATCTAGTATATAGCAGAATCTCCAATTCCAATTTTATAACACTCAGAAAATATAAAGTGGTTCAAAAGTAGGTCCCAAAAAAGGCACGATCAAAATTTTTCGTCTTTATTTTTCCACATGTTAAACGTACAGAAAACTTCAAATGTCTTAATTTTCAAATTCTTTCAATTTTTTTAGACCCACAGATTATTGAAAAAATCACCCCAATTGATTTCCGCAGTCAAATCGTCACATATTCGCAACCAAAATAAGAAAAGGAAAGCATTTGAGCCTATTTCAAAAATTGAAAATACACGGGGGGACGATGTTCAATGAATTATTGTCCGAAATGTAAAATTTTCAAATTTTTTTTACTATGAAAAAATTGAAAATAGTATATAGCAGAATCTCCAATTCGAATTTTATAACACTCAGAAAATATTAAGTGGTTCAAAAGTAGGTCCCAAAAAGTTCACGATCAAAATTTTTCGTCTTCAATTTTCCACATGTTAATCGTACGGAAAACATCAAATTTCTTCATTTTAGAATTCTTCCAATTTTTTTAGACCCACAGATTATTGAAAAAATCACCCGAGTTGATTTCCGGAGGCAAATCGTCACATATTCGCAACAAAAACTAGAAAAGGAAAGCATTTGAGCCTATTTCCCAAATTGAAAATACACGGGGGGACGATGTTCAATGAATTATTGTCCAAAAAGTAAAATTTTCACATTTTTTTTACTATGAAAATATTGAAGCTAGTATATAGCAGAATTACCAATTCCAATTTTATAACACTCAAAAAATATTAAGTGGTTCAAAAATTGGTCCCAAAAAGTGCACGATCAAAATGTTTCGTCTTTAATTTTTCCACATGTTAATCATACGGAAAACTTCAAATTTCTTCATTTTAGATTTCTTTCAATTTTTTTAGATCCATTGTTATTGAAAAAATCACCCGACTCGAATTCCGGAGTCCAATCGTCACATATTCACACCCAAAAATAAGAAAAGGAAAGCTTTTGAGCATATATCCCCCATTGAAAATACACGGGGGGACAATGTTCAATGAATTATTGTTAAAAAGTAAAATTTTCAAATTTTTTTATTGTGTAGAAATTGAAGCTAGTATATAGTAGAATCTCCAATTACAATTTTATAACACTAAAAAAATATTAATGTGTTCAAAAGTTGTCCCAAAAAGTGTACGATCAATATTTTTCGTTTTTAATTTTCCACAAGTTAATAGTACGGAAAACTTCAAATTTCTTCTTTTTAGAATTCTTCCAATTTTTTTAGACCCAGGGTTATTAAAAAAATCACCCGTGTTGATTTCTGGATATAATCGTCACATATTCGCAACAAAAATAAGAAAAGGAAAGCATTCTGGCCTATTTCCCAAATTGAAAATACACGGGGGGGACGATGTTCAATGAATTATTGTCCGAAATGTAAAATTTTCAAATTTTTTTTACTATGAAAAAATTGAAGCTGTATAAAGCATAATCTCCAATTCCAATTTTATAACACTCAGAAAATATAAAGTGGTTCAAAAGTTGGTCCCAAAAAGTTCACGATCAAAATTTTTCGTCTTTAATTTACCACATGTTAATCGTAAGGAAAACTTCAAATTTCTTCATTTTTGAATTCTTTTAATTTTTTTAGACCCAGGGTTATTGAAAAATTCCCCCGACACGAATTCCGGAGTCCAATCGTCACATATTCGCAACAAAAATAAGAAAAGGAAAGCATTTAAGCCTATTTCCCAAATTGAAAATATACCGGGAGACGATGTTCAATGAATTATTGTCCAAAAAGTAAAATTTTCACATTTTTTTTACTATGAAAAAATTGAAAATAGTATATAGTAGAATCTCCAATTACAATTTTATAACACAAAAAAAATATTAATGTGTTCAAAAGTTGTCCCAAAAAGTGCACGATCAAAATTTTTCGTTTTTAATTTTCCACGTGTTAATCGTACGGAAAACTTCAAATGTCTTAATTTTCAAATTTTTTCAATTTCTTTAGACCCAGGGTTATTGAAAAATTCTCCTGAGTCGAATTCCGCAGTCAAATCGTCACATATTCGCAACCAAATTTAAAAAAGGAAAGAACTTGAGCCTATTTCCCCCATTGAAAATACACGGTGGGACCATGTTCAATGAATAATTGTTCAAAAAGTAAAATTTTCAAATTTTTTTTACTATGAAAAAATTGAAGCTAGTATATAGAAGAATCTCCAATTACAATTTTATAACACTCAGAAAATATTAAGTGGTTCAAAAATTGGTCCCAAAAAGTGCACGATCAAAATTTTTCGTCTTTAATTTTCCACATGTTAATCGTACGGAAAACTTCAAATTTCTTCATTTTAGAATTCTTCCAATTTTTTTAGACCCATGGTTATTAAAAAAATCACCCGAGTTGATTTCCGGAGGCAAATCGTCACATATTCGCAACCAAATTTAAGAAAAGGAAAGAACTTGAGCCTATTTCCCAAATTGAAAATACACGGGGGGACGATGTTCAATGAATTATTGTCCGAAATGTAAAATTTTCACATTTTTTTTACTATGAAAAAATTGAAAATAGTATATAGTAGAATCTCCAATTACAATTTTATAACACAAAAAAAATATTAATGTGTTCAAAAGTTGTCCCAAAAAGTGCACGATCAAAATTTTTCGTTTTTAATTTTCCACATGGTAATCGTACGGAAAACTTCAAATTTCTTCATTTTAGAATTCTTCCAATTTTTTTAGACCCAGGGTTATTGAAAAATTCCCCCGAGTCGAATTCCGGAGGCAAATCGTCACATATTCGCAACCAAAATAAGAATAGGAAAGCATTTGAGCTTATTTCAAAAATTGAAAATACACGGGGGGACGATGTTCAATGAATTATTGTCCGAAATGTAAAATTTTCAAATTTTTTTTACTATGAAAAAATTGAAAATAGTATATAGCAGAATCTCCAATTCGAATTTTATAACACTCAGAAAATATTAAGTGGTTCAAAAGTAGGTCCCAAAAAGTTCACGATCAAAATTTTTCGTCTTCAATTTTCCACATGTTAATCGTACGGAAAACATCAAATTTCTTCATTTTAGAATTCTTCCAATTTTTTTAGACCCACAGATTATTGAAAAAATCACCCGAGTTGATTTCCGGAGGCAAATCGTCACATATTCGCAACAAAAACTAGAAAAGGAAAGCATTTGAGCCTATTTCCCAAATTGAAAATACACGGGGGGACGATGTTCAATGAATTATTGTCCAAAAAGTAAAATTTTCACATTTTTTTTACTATGAAAATATTGAAGCTAGTATATAGCAGAATTACCAATTCCAATTTTATAACACTCAAAAAATATTAAGTGGTTCAAAAATTGGTCCCAAAAAGTGCACGATCAAAATGTTTCGTCTTTAATTTTTCCACATGTTAATCATACGGAAAACTTCAAATTTCTTCATTTTAGATTTCTTTCAATTTTTTTAGATCCATTGTTATTGAAAAAATCACCCGACTCGAATTCCGGAGTCCAATCGTCACATATTCACACCCAAAAATAAGAAAAGGAAAGCTTTTGAGCATATATCCCCCATTGAAAATACACGGGGGGACAATGTTCAATGAATTATTGTTAAAAAGTAAAATTTTCAAATTTTTTTATTGTGTAGAAATTGAAGCTAGTATATAGTAGAATCTCCAATTACAATTTTATAACACTAAAAAAATATTAATGTGTTCAAAAGTTGTCCCAAAAAGTGTACGATCAATATTTTTCGTTTTTAATTTTCCACAAGTTAATAGTACGGAAAACTTCAAATTTCTTCTTTTTAGAATTCTTCCAATTTTTTTAGACCCAGGGTTATTAAAAAAATCACCCGTGTTGATTTCTGGATATAATCGTCACATATTCGCAACAAAAATAAGAAAAGGAAAGCATTCTGGCCTATTTCCCAAATTGAAAATACACGGGGGGGACGATGTTCAATGAATTATTGTCCGAAATGTAAAATTTTCAAATTTTTTTTACTATGAAAAAATTGAAGCTGTATAAAGCATAATCTCCAATTCCAATTTTATAACACTCAGAAAATATAAAGTGGTTCAAAAGTTGGTCCCAAAAAGTTCACGATCAAAATTTTTCGTCTTTAATTTACCACATGTTAATCGTAAGGAAAACTTCAAATTTCTTCATTTTTGAATTCTTTTAATTTTTTTAGACCCAGGGTTATTGAAAAATTCCCCCGACACGAATTCCGGAGTCCAATCGTCACATATTCGCAACAAAAATAAGAAAAGGAAAGCATTTGAGCCTATTTCAAAAATTGAAAATACACGGGGGGACGATGTTCAATGAATTATTGTCCGAAATGTAGCAGAATCTCCAATTCCAATTTTATAACACTCAGAAAATATTAAGTGGTTCGAAAGTTGGTCCCAAAAAGTGCACGACCAAAATGTTTAGTCTTTAATTTTTCCACATGTTAATTATACGGAAAACTTCAAATTTCTTCATTTTAGAATTCTTTCAATTGTTTTAGACACAGGGTTATTGAAAAATTCCCCCGAGTCGAATTCCACAGTCAAATCGTCACATATTCGCAACCAAATTTAAGAAAAGGAAAGAACTTGAGCCTATTTCCCCGATTGAAAATACACGGTGGGACTATGTTCAATGAATTATTGTTCAAAAAGTAAAATTTTCAAAATTTTTTTAGTGTAGAGAAATTGAATCTAGTATATAGCAGAATCTCCAATTCCAATTTTATAACACTCAGAAAATATAAAGTGGTTCAAAAGTAGGTCCCAAAAAAGGCACGATCAAAATTTTTCGTCTTTATTTTTCCACATGTTAAACGTACAGAAAACTTCAAATGTCTTAATTTTCAAATTCTTTCAATTTTTTTAGATCCACAGATTATTGAAAAAATCACCCCAATTGATTTCCGCAGTCAAATCGTCACATATTCGCAACCAAAATAAGAAAAGGAAAGCATTTGAGCCTATTTCAAAAATTGAAAATACACGGGGGGACGATGTTCAATGAATTATTGTCCGAAATGTAAAATTTTCAAATTTTTTTTACTATGAAAAAATTGAAAATAGTATATAGCAGAATCTCCAATTCGAATTTTATAACACTCAGAAAATATTAAGTGGTTCAAAAGTAGGTCCCAAAAAGTTCACGATCAAAATTTTTCGTCTTCAATTTTCCACATGTTAATCGTACGGAAAACATCAAATTTCTTCATTTTAGAATTCTTCCAATTTTTTTAGACCCACAGATTATTGAAAAAATCACCCGAGTTGATTTCCGGAGGCAAATCGTCACATATTCGCAACAAAAACTAGAAAAGGAAAGCATTTGAGCCTATTTCCCAAATTGAAAATACACGGGGGGACGATGTTCAATGAATTATTGTCCAAAAAGTAAAATTTTCACATTTTTTTTACTATGAAAATATTGAAGCTAGTATATAGCAGAATTACCAATTCCAATTTTATAACACTCAAAAAATATTAAGTGGTTCAAAAATTGGTCCCAAAAAGTGCACGATCAAAATGTTTCGTATTTAATTTTTCCACATGTTAATCATACGGAAAACTTCAAATTTCTTCATTTTAGATTTCTTTCAATTTTTTTAGATCCATTGTTATTGAAAAAATCACCCGACTCGAATTCCGGAGTCCAATCGTCACATATTCACACCCAAAAATAAGGAAAGGAAAGCTTTTGAGCATATATCCCCCATTGAAAATACACGGGGGGACAATGTTCAATGAATTATTGTTAAAAAGTAAAATTTTCAAATTTTTTTATTGTGTAGAAATTGAAGCTAGTATATAGTAGAATCTCCAATTACAATTTTATAACACTAAAAAAATATTAATGTGTTCAAAAGTTGTCCCAAAAAGTGTACGATCAATATTTTTCGTTTTTAATTTTCCACAAGTTAATAGTACGGAAAACTTCAAATTTCTTCTTTTTAGAATTCTTCCAATTTTTTTAGACCCAGGGTAATTAAAAAAATCACCCGTGTTGATTTCTGGATATAATCGTCACATATTCGCAACAAAAATAAGAAAAGGAAAGCATTCTGGCCTATTTCCCAAATTGAAAATACACGGGGGGGACGATGTTCAATGAATTATTGTCCGAAATGTAAAATTTTCAAATTTTTTTTACTATGAAAAAATTGAAGCTGTATAAAGCATAATCTCCAATTCCAATTTTATAACACTCAGAAAATATAAAGTGGTTCAAAAGTTGGTCCCAAAAAGTTCACGATCAAAATTTTTCGTCTTTAATTTACCACATGTTAATCGTAAGGAAAACTTCAAATTTCTTCATTTTTGAATTCTTTTAATTTTTTTAGACCCAGGGTTATTGAAAAATTCCCCCGACTCGAATTCCGGAGTCCAATCGTCACATATTCGCAACAAAAATAAGAAAAGGAAAGCATTTAAGCCTATTTCCCAAATTGAAAATATACCGAAGGACGATGTTCAATGAATTATTGTCCAAAAAGTAAAATTTTCACATTTTTTTTACTATGAAAAAATTGAAAATAGTATATAGTAGAATCTCCAATTACAATTTTATAACACAAAAAAAATATTAATGTGTTCAAAAGTTGTCCCAAAAAGTGCACGATCAAAATTTTTCGTTTTTAATTTTCCACGTGTTAATCGTACGGAAAACTTCAAATGTCTTAATTTTCAAATTTTTTCAATTTCTTTAGACCCAGGGTTATTGAAAAATTCTCCTGAGTCGAATTCCGCAGTCAAATCGTCACATATTCGCAACCAAATTTAAAAAAGGAAAGAACTTGAGCCTATTTCCCCCATTGAAAATACACGGTGGGACCATGTTCAATGAATAATTGTTCAAAAAGTAAAATTTTCAAATTTTTTTTACTACGAAAAAATTGAAGCTAGTATATAGAAGAATCTCCAATTACAATTTTATAACACTCAGAAAATATTAAGTGGTTCAAAAATTGGTCCCAAAAAGTGCACGATCAAAATTTTTCGTCTTTAATTTTCCACATGTTAATCGTACGGAAAACTTCAAATTTCTTCATTTTAGAATTCTTCCAATTTTTTTAGACCCATGGTTATTAAAAAAATCACCCGAGTTGATTTCCGGAGGCAAATCGTCACATATTCGCAACCAAATTTAAGAAAAGGAAAGAACTTGAGCCTATTTCCCAAATTGAAAATACACGGGGGGACGATGTTCAATGAATTATTGTCCGAAATGTAAAATTTTCACATTTTTTTTACTATGAAAAAATTGAAAATAGTATATAGTAGAATCTCCAATTACAATTTTATAACACAAAAAAAATATTAATGTGTTCAAAAGTTGTCCCAAAAAGTGCACGATCAAAATTTTTCGTTTTTAATTTTCCACATGTTAATCCTACGGAAAACTTCAAATTTCTTCATTTTAGATTTCTTTCAATTTTTTTAGACCCATTGTTATTGAAAAAATCACCCGACTCGAATTCCGGAGTCCAATCGTCACATATTCACAACCAAAAATAAGAAAAGGAAAGCATTTGAGCATATATCCCCCATTGAAAATACACGGGGGGACAATGTTCAATGAATTATTGTTCAAAAAGTAAAATTTTCAAATTTTTTTATTGTGTAGAAATTGAAGCTAGTATATAGTAGAATCTCCAATTACAATTTTATAACACTAAAAAAATATTAATGTGTTTAAAAGTTGTCCCAAAAAGTGTACGATCAATATTTTTCGTTTTTAATTTTCTACACGTTAATAGTACGGAAAACTTCAAATTTCTTCTTTTTAGAATTCTTCCAATTTTTTTAGACCCAGGCTTATTAAAAAAATCACCCGTGTTGATTTCTGGAGGCAAATCGTCACATATTCGCAACAAAAATAAGAAAAGGAAAGCATTTGGGCCTATTTTCCAAATTGAAAATACACGGGGGGGGACGATGTTCAATGAATTATTGTCCGAAATGTAAAATTTTCAAATTTTTTTTACTATGAAAAAATTGAAGCTGTATAAAGCAGAATCTCCAATTCCAATTTTATAACACTCAGAAAATATTAAGTGGTTCAAAAGTTGGTCCCAAAAAGTTCACGATCAAAATTTTTCGTCTTTAATTTACCACATGTTAATCGTAAGGAAAACTTCAAATTTCTTCATTTTTGAATTCTTTTAATTTTTTTAGACCCAGGGTTATTGAAAAATTCCCCCGACTCGAATTCCGGAGTCCAATCGTCACATATTCGCAACAAAAATAAGAAAAGGAAAGCATTTAAGCCTATTTCCCAAATTGAAAATATACCGGGGGACGATGTTCAATGAATTATTGTCCAAAAAGTAAAATTTTCACATTTTTTTTACTATGAAAAAATTGAAAATAGTATATAGTAGAATCTCCAATTACAATTTTATAACACAAAAAAAATATTAATGTGTTCAAAAGTTGTCCCAAAAAGTGCACGATCAAAATTTTTCGTTTTTAATTTTCCACGTGTTAATCGTACGAAAAACTTCAAATGTCTTAATTTTCAAATTTTTTCAATTTCTTTAGACCCAGGGTTATTGAAAAATTCTCCCGAGTCGAATTCCGCAGTCAAATCGTCACATATTCGCAACCAAATTTAAAAAAGGAAAGAACTTGAGCCTATTTCCCCCATTGAAAATACACGGTGGGCCCATGTTCAATGAATAATTGTTCAAAAAGTAAAATTTTCAAATTTTTTTTACTATGAAAAAATTGAAGCTAGTATATAGAAGAATCTCCAATTACAATTTTATAACACTCAGAAAATATTAAGTGGTTCAAAAATTGGTCCCAAAAAGTGCACGATCAAAATTTTTCGTCTTTAATTTTCCACTTGTTAATCGTACGGAATACTTCAAATTTCTTCATTTTAGAATTCTTCCAATTTTTTTAGACCGAGGGTTATTAAAAAAATCACCCGAGTTGATTTCCGGAGGCAAATCGTCACATATTCGCAACCAAATTTAAGAAAAGGAAAGAACTTGAGCCTATTTCCCAAATTGAAAATACACGGGGGGACGATGTTCAATGATTTATTGTTAAAAAAGGAAAATTTTCAAATTTTTTTTATTCTGGAGAAATTGAAGCTAGTATATAGAAGAATCTCCAATTACAATTTTATAACACAAAAAAAATATTAATGTGTTCAAAAGTTGTCCCAAAAAGTGCACGATCAAAATTTTTCGTTTTTAATTTTCCACATGGTAATCGTACGGAAAACTTCAAATTTCTTCATTTTAGAATTCTTCCAATTTTTTTAGACCCAGGGTTATTGAAAAATTCCCCCGAGTCGAATTGCGGAGGCAAATCGTCACATATTCGCAACCAAAATAAGAATAGGAAAGCATTTGAGCCTATTTCAAAAATTGAAAATACACGGGGGGACGATGTTCAATGAATTATTGTCCGAAATGTAAAATTTTCACATTTTTTTTACTATGAAAAAATTGAAAATAGTATATAGTAGAATCTCCAATTACAATTTTATAACACAAAAAAAATATTAATGTGTTCAAAAGTTGTCCCAAAAAGTGCACGATCAAAATTTTTCGTTTTTAATTTTCCACGTGTTAATCGTACGGAAAACTTCAAATGTCTTAATTTTCAAATTTTTTCAATTTCTTTAGACCCAGGGTTATTGAAAAATTCTCCTGAGTCGAATTCCGCAGTCAAATCGTCACATATTCGCAACCAAATTTAAGAAAAGGAAAGAACTTGAGCCTATTTCCCCGATTGAAAATACACGGTGGGACCATGTTCAATGAATTATTGTTCAAAAAGTAAAATTTTCAAAATTTTTTTAGTGTAGAGAAATTGAATCTAGTATATAGCAGAATCTCCAATTCCAATTTTATAACACTCAGAAAATATAAAGTGGTTCAAAAGTAGGTCCCAAAAAAGGCACGATCAAAATTTTTCGTCTTTATTTTTCCACATGTTAAACGTACAGAAAACTTCAAATGTCTTAATTTTCAAATTCTTTCAATTTTTTTAGACCCACAGATTATTGAAAAAATCACCCCAATTGATTTCCGCAGTCAAATCGTCACATATTCGCAACCAAAATAAGAAAAGGAAAGCATTTGAGCCTATTTCAAAAATTGAAAATACACGGGGGGACGATGTTCAATGAATTATTGTCCGAAATGTAAAATTTTCAAATTTTTTTTACTATGAAAAAATTGAAAATAGTATATAGCAGAATCTCCAATTCGAATTTTATAACACTCAGAAAATATTAAGTGGTTCAAAAGTAGGTCCCAAAAAGTTCACGATCAAAATTTTTCGTCTTCAATTTTCCACATGTTAATCGTACGGAAAACATCAAATTTCTTCATTTTAGAATTCTTCCAATTTTTTTAGACCCACAGATTATTGAAAAAATCACCCGAGTTGATTTCCGGAGGCAAATCGTCACATATTCGCAACAAAAACTAGAAAAGGAAAGCATTTGAGCCTATTTCCCAAATTGAAAATACACGGGGGGACGATGTTCAATGAATTATTGTCCAAAAAGTAAAATTTTCACATTTTTTTTACTATGAAAATATTGAAGCTAGTATATAGCAGAATTACCAATTCCAATTTTATAACACTCAAAAAATATTAAGTGGTTCAAAAATTGGTCCCAAAAAGTGCACGATCAAAATGTTTCGTCTTTAATTTTTCCACATGTTAATCATACGGAAAACTTCAAATTTCTTCATTTTAGATTTCTTTCAATTTTTTTAGATCCATTGTTATTGAAAAAATCACCCGACTCGAATTCCGGAGTCCAATCGTCACATATTCACACCCAAAAATAAGAAAAGGAAAGCTTTTGAGCATATATCCCCCATTGAAAATACACGGGGGGACAATGTTCAATGAATTATTGTTAAAAAGTAAAATTTTCAAATTTTTTTATTGTGTAGAAATTGAAGCTAGTATATAGTAGAATCTCCAATTACAATTTTATAACACTAAAAAAATATTAATGTGTTCAAAAGTTGTCCCAAAAAGTGTACGATCAATATTTTTCGTTTTTAATTTTCCACAAGTTAATAGTACGGAAAACTTCAAATTTCTTCTTTTTAGAATTCTTCCAATTTTTTTAGACCCAGGGTTATTAAAAAAATCACCCGTGTTGATTTCTGGATATAATCGTCACATATTCGCAACAAAAATAAGAAAAGGAAAGCATTCTGGCCTATTTCCCAAATTGAAAATACACGGGGGGGACGATGTTCAATGAATTATTGTCCGAAATGTAAAATTTTCAAATTTTTTTTACTATGAAAAAATTGAAGCTGTATAAAGCATAATCTCCAATTCCAATTTTATAACACTCAGAAAATATAAAGTGGTTCAAAAGTTGGTCCCAAAAAGTTCACGATCAAAATTTTTCGTCTTTAATTTACCACATGTTAATCGTAAGGAAAACTTCAAATTTCTTCATTTTTGAATTCTTTTAATTTTTTTAGACCCAGGGTTATTGAAAAATTCCCCCGACACGAATTCCGGAGTCCAATCGTCACATATTCGCAACAAAAATAAGAAAAGGAAAGCATTTAAGCCTATTTCCCAAATTGAAAATATACCGGGGGACGATGTTCAATGAATTATTGTCCAAAAAGTAAAATTTTCACATTTTTTTTACTATGAAAAAATTGAAAATAGTATATAGTAGAATCTCCAATTACAATTTTATAACACAAAAAAAATATTAATGTGTTCAAAAGTTGTCCCAAAAAGTGCACGATCAAAATTTTTCGTTTTTAATTTTCCACGTGTTAATCGTACGGAAAACTTCAAATGTCTTAATTTTCAAATTTTTTCAATTTCTTTAGACCCAGGGTTATTGAAAAATTCTCCTGAGTCGAATTCCGCAGTCAAATCGTCACATATTCGCAACCAAATTTAAAAAAGGAAAGAACTTGAGCCTATTTCCCCCATTGAAAATACACGGTGGGACCATGTTCAATGAATAATTGTTCAAAAAGTAAAATTTTCAAATTTTTTTTACTATGAAAAAATTGAAGCTAGTATATAGAAGAATCTCCAATTACAATTTTATAACACTCAGAAAATATTAAGTGGTTCAAAAATTGGTCCCAAAAAGTGCACGATCAAAATTTTTCGTCTTTAATTTTCCACATGTTAATCGTACGGAAAACTTCAAATTTCTTCATTTTAGAATTCTTCCAATTTTTTTAGACCCATGGTTATTAAAAAAATCACCCGAGTTGATTTCCGGAGGCAAATCGTCACATATTCGCAACCAAATTTAAGAAAAGGAAAGAACTTGAGCCTATTTCCCAAATTGAAAATACACGGGGGGACGATGTTCAATGAATTATTGTCCGAAATGTAAAATTTTCACATTTTTTTTACTATGAAAAAATTGAAAATAGTATATAGTAGAATCTCCAATTACAATTTTATAACACAAAAAAAATATTAATGTGTTCAAAAGTTGTCCCAAAAAGTGCACGATCAAAATTTTTCGTTTTTAATTTTCCACATGGTAATCGTACGGAAAACTTCAAATTTCTTCATTTTAGAATTCTTCCAATTTTTTTAGACCCAGGGTTATTGAAAAATTCCCCCGAGTCGAATTCCGGAGGCAAATCGTCACATATTCGCAACCAAAATAAGAATAGGAAAGCATTTGAGCTTATTTCAAAAATTGAAAATACACGGGGGGACGATGTTCAATGAATTATTGTCCGAAATGTAAAATTTTCAAATTTTTTTTACTATGAAAAAATTGAAAATAGTGTATAGCAGAATCTCCAATTCCAATTTTATAACACTCAGAAAATATTAAGTGGTTCGAAAGTTGGTCCCAAAAAGTGCACGACCAAAAATTTTCGTCTTTAATTTTCCACATGTTAATCCTACGGAAAACTTCAAATTTCTTCATTTTAGATTTCTTTCAATTTTTTTAGACCCATTGTTATTGAAAAAATCACCCGACTCGAATTCCGGAGTCCAATCGTCACATATTCACAACCAAAAATAAGAAAAGGAAAGCATTTGAGCATATATCCCCCATTGAAAATACACGGGGGGACAATGTTCAATGAATTATTGTTCAAAAAGTAAAATTTTCAAATTTTTTTATTGTGTAGAAATTGAAGCTAGTATATAGTAGAATCTCCAATTACAATTTTATAACACTAAAAAAATATTAATGTGTTCAAAAGTTGTCCCAAAAAGTGCACGATCAAAATTTTTCGTCTTTAATTTTCCACATGTTAATCGTACGGAAAACTTCAAATTTCTTCATTTTAGAATTCTTCCAATTTTTTTAGACCCAGGGTTATTAAAAAAATCACCCGAGTTGATTTCCGGAGGCAAATCGTCACATATTCACAACCAAAAATAAGAAAAGGAAAGCATTTGAGCATATATCCCCCATTGAAAATACACGGGGGGACCATGTTCAATGAATAATTGTTCAAAAAGTAAAATTTTCAAATTTTTTTTACTATGAAAAAATTGAAGCTAGTATATAGAAGAATCTCCAATTACAATTTTATAACACTCAGAAAATATTAAATGGTTCAAAAATTGGTCCCAAAAAGTGCACGATCAAAATTTTTCGTCTTTAATTTTCCACATGTTAATCGTACGGAATACTTCAAATTTCTTCATTTTAGAATTCTTCCAATTTTTTTAGACCGAGGGTTATTAAAAAAATCACCCGAGTTGATTTCCGGAGGCAAATCGTCACATATTCGCAACCAAATTTAAGAAAAGGAAAGAACTTGAGCCTATTTCCCAAATTGAAAATACACGGGGGGACGATGTTCAATGATTTATTGTTAAAAAAGGAAAATTTTCAAATTTTTTTTATTCTGGAGAAATTGAAGCTAGTATATAGAAGAATCTCCAATTACAATTTTATAACACAAAAAAAATATTAATGTGTTCAAAAGTTGTCCCAAAAAGTGCACGATCAAAATTTTTCGTTTTTAATTTTCCACATGGTAATCGTACGGAAAACTTCAAATTTCTTCATTTTAGAATTCTTCCAATTTTTTTAGACCCAGGGTTATTGAAAAATTCCCCCGAGTCGAATTCCGGAGGCAAATCGTCACATATTCGCAACCAAAATAAGAATAGGAAAGCATTTGAGCCTATTTCAAAAATTGAAAATACACGGGGGGACGATGTTCAATGAATTATTGTCCGAAATGTAAAATTTTCACATTTTTTTTACTATGAAAAAATTGAAAATAGTATATAGCAGAATCTCCAATTCCAATTTTATAACACTCAGAAAATATTAAGTGGTTCGAAAGTTGGTCCCAAAAAGTGCACGACCAAAATGTTTAGTCTTTAATTTTTCCACATGTTAATTATACGGAAAACTTCAAATTTCTTCATTTTAGAATTCTTTCAATTGTTTTAGACACAGGGTTATTGAAAAATTCCCCCGAGTCGAATTCCACAGTCAAATCGTCACATATTCGCAACCAAATTTAAGAAAAGGAAAGAACTTGAGCCTATTTCCCCGATTGAAAATACACGGTGGGACTATGTTCAATGAATTATTGTTCAAAAAGTAAAATTTTCAAAATTTTTTTAGTGTAGAGAAATTGAATCTAGTATATAGCAGAATCTCCAATTCCAATTTTATAACACTCAGAAAATATAAAGTGGTTCAAAAGTAGGTCCCAAAAAAGGCACGATCAAAATTTTTCGTCTTTATTTTTCCACATGTTAAACGTACAGAAAACTTCAAATGTCTTAATTTTCAAATTCTTTCAATTTTTTTAGATCCACAGATTATTGAAAAAATCACCCCAATTGATTTCCGCAGTCAAATCGTCACATATTCGCAACCAAAATAAGAAAAGGAAAGCATTTGAGCCTATTTCAAAAATTGAAAATACACGGGGGGACGATGTTCAATGAATTATTGTCCGAAATGTAAAATTTTCAAATTTTTTTTACTATGAAAAAATTGAAAATAGTATATAGCAGAATCTCCAATTCGAATTTTATAACACTCAGAAAATATTAAGTGGTTCAAAAGTAGGTCCCAAAAAGTTCACGATCAAAATTTTTCGTCTTCAATTTTCCATATGTTAATCGTACGGAAAACATCAAATTTCTTCATTTTAGAATTCTTCCAATTTTTTTAGACCCACAGATTATTGAAAAAATCACCCGAGTTGATTTCCGGAGGCAAATCGTCACATATTCGCAACAAAAACTAGAAAAGGAAAGCATTTGAGCCTATTTCCCAAATTGAAAATACACGGGGGGACGATGTTCAATGAATTATTGTCCAAAAAGTAAAATTTTCACATTTTTTTTACTATGAAAATATTGAAGCTAGTATATAGCAGAATTACCAATTCCAATTTTATAACACTCAAAAAATATTAAGTGGTTCAAAAATTGGTCCCAAAAAGTGCACGATCAAAATGTTTCGTATTTAATTTTTCCACATGTTAATCATACGGAAAACTTCAAATTTCTTCATTTTAGATTTCTTTCAATTTTTTTAGATCCATTGTTATTGAAAAAATCACCCGACTCGAATTCCGGAGTCCAATCGTCACATATTCACACCCAAAAATAAGGAAAGGAAAGCTTTTGAGCATATATCCCCCATTGAAAATACACGGGGGGACAATGTTCAATGAATTATTGTTAAAAAGTAAAATTTTCAAATTTTTTTATTGTGTAGAAATTGAAGCTAGTATATAGTAGAATCTCCAATTACAATTTTATAACACTAAAAAAATATTAATGTGTTCAAAAGTTGTCCCAAAAAGTGTACGATCAATATTTTTCGTTTTTAATTTTCCACAAGTTAATAGTACGGAAAACTTCAAATTTCTTCTTTTTAGAATTCTTCCAATTTTTTTAGACCCAGGGTAATTAAAAAAATCACCCGTGTTGATTTCTGGATATAATCGTCACATATTCGCAACAAAAATAAGAAAAGGAAAGCATTCTGGCCTATTTCCCAAATTGAAAATACACGGGGGGGGACGATGTTCAATGAATTATTGTCCGAAATGTAAAATTTTCAAATTTTTTTTACTATGAAAAAATTGAAGCTGTATAAAGCATAATCTCCAATTCCAATTTTATAACACTCAGAAAATATAAAGTGGTTCAAAAGTTGGTCCCAAAAAGTTCACGATCAAAATTTTTCGTCTTTAATTTACCACATGTTAATCGTAAGGAAAACTTCAAATTTCTTCATTTTTGAATTCTTTTAATTTTTTTAGACCCAGGGTTATTGAAAAATTCCCCCGACTCGAATTCCGGAGTCCAATCGTCACATATTCGCAACAAAAATAAGAAAAGGAAAGCATTTAAGCCTATTTCCCAAATTGAAAATATACCGGGGGACGATGTTCAATGAATTATTGTCCAAAAAGTAAAATTTTCACATTTTTTTTACTATGAAAAAATTGAAATTAGTATATAGTAGAATCTCCAATTACAATTTTATAACAAAAAAAAAATATTAATGTGTTCAAAAGTTGTCCCAAAAAGTGCACGATCAAAATTTTTCGTTTTTAATTTTCCACGTGTTAATCGTACGGAAAACTTCAAATGTCTTAATTTTCAAATTTTTTCAATTTCTTTAGACCCAGGGTTATTGAAAAATTCTCCTGAGTCGAATTCCGCAGTCAAATCGTCACATATTCGCAACCAAATTTAAAAAAGGAAAGAACTTGAGCCTATTTCCCCCATTGAAAATACACGGTGGGACCATGTTCAATGAATAATTGTTCAAAAAGTAAAATTTTCAAATTTTTTTTACTATGAAAAAATTGAAGCTAGTATATAGAAGAATCTCCAATTACAATTTTATAACACTCAGAAAATATTAAGTGGTTCAAAAATTGGTCCCAAAAAGTGCACGATCAAAATTTTTCGTCTTTAATTTTCCACATGTTAATCGTACGGAAAACTTCAAATTTCTTCATTTTAGAATTCTTCCAATTTTTTTAGACCCATGGTTATTAAAAAAATCACCCGAGTTGATTTCCGGAGGCAAATCGTCACATATTCGCAACCAAATTTAAGAAAAGGAAAGAACTTGAGCCTATTTCCCAAATTGAAAATACACGGGGGGACGATGTTCAATGAATTATTGTCCGAAATGTAAAATTTTCACATTTTTTTTACTATGAAAAAATTGAAAATAGTATATAGTAGAATCTCCAATTACAATTTTATAACACAAAAAAAATATTAATGTGTTCAAAAGTTGTCCCAAAAAGTGCACGATCAAAATTTTTCGTTTTTAATTTTCCACATGTTAATCCTACGGAAAACTTCAAATTTCTTCATTTTAGAATTCTTCCAATTTTTTTAGACCCAGGGTTATTGAAAAATTCCCCCGAGTCGAATTCCGGAGGCAAATCGTCACATATTCGCAACCAAAATAAGAATAGGAAAGCATTTGAGCTTATTTCAAAAATTGAAAATACACGGGGGGACGATGTTCAATGAATTATTGTCCGAAATGTAAAATTTTCAAATTTTTTTTACTATGAAAAAATTGAAAATAGTGTATAGCAGAATCTCCAATTCCAATTTTATAACACTCAGAAAATATTAAGTGGTTCGAAAGTTGGTCCCAAAAAGTGCACGACCAAAAATTTTCGTCTTTAATTTTCCACATGTTAATCCTACGGAAAACTTCAAATTTCTTCATTTTAGATTTCTTTCAATTTTTTTAGACCCATTGTTATTGAAAAAATCACCCGACTCGAATTCCGGAGTCCAATCGTCACATATTCACAACCAAAAATAAGAAAAGGAAAGCATTTGAGCATATATCCCCCATTGAAAATACACGGGGGGACAATGTTCAATGAATTATTGTTCAAAAAGTAAAATTTTCAAATTTTTTTATTGTGTAGAAATTGAAGCTAGTATATAGTAGAATCTCCAATTACAATTTTATAACACTAAAAAAATATTAATGTGTTCAAAAGTTGTCCCAAAAAGTGCACGATCAAAATTTTTCGTCTTTAATTTTCCACATGTTAATCGTACGGAAAACTTCAAATTTCTTCATTTTAGAATTCTTCCAATTTTTTTAGACCCAGGGTTATTAAAAAAATCACCCGAGTTGATTTCCGGAGGCAAATCGTCACATATTCACAACCAAAAATAAGAAAAGGAAAGCATTTGAGCATATATCCCCCATTGAAAATACACGGGGGGACCATGTTCAATGAATAATTGTTCAAAAAGTAAAATTTTCAAATTTTTTTTACTATGAAAAAATTGAAGCTAGTATATAGAAGAATCTCCAATTACAATTTTATAACACTCAGAAAATATTAAATGGTTCAAAAATTGGTCCCAAAAAGTGCACGATCAAAATTTTTCGTCTTTAATTTTCCACATGTTAATCGTACGGAATACTTCAAATTTCTTCATTTTAGAATTCTTCCAATTTTTTTAGACCGAGGGTTATTTAAAAAATCACCCGAGTTGATTTCCGGAGGCAAATCGTCACATATTCGCAACCAAATTTAAGAAAAGGAAAGAACTTGAGCCTATTTCCCAAATTGAAATTACACGGGGGGACGATGTTCAATGATTTATTGTTAAAAAAGGAAAATTTTCAAATTTTTTTTATTCTGGAGAAATTGAAGCTAGTATATAGAAGAATCTCCAATTACAATTTTATAACACAAAAAAAATATTAATGTGTTCAAAAGTTGTCCCAAAAAGTGCACGATCAAAATTTTTCGTTTTTAATTTTCCACATGGTAATCGTACGGAAAACTTCAAATTTCTTCATTTTAGAATTCTTCCAATTTTTTTAGACCCAGGGTTATTGAAAAATTCCCCCGAGTCGAATTCCGGAGGCAAATCGTCACATATTCGCAACCAAAATAAGAATAGGAAAGCATTTGAGCCTATTTCAAAAATTGAAAATACACGGGGGGACGATGTTCAATGAATTATTGTCCGAAATGTAAAATTTTCACATTTTTTTTACTATGAAAAAATTGAAAATAGTATATAGCAGAATCTCCAATTCCAATTTTATAACACTCAGAAAATATTAAGTGGTTCGAAAGTTGGTCCCAAAAAGTGCACGACCAAAATGTTTAGTCTTTAATTTTTCCACATGTTAATTATACGGAAAACTTCAAATTTCTTCATTTTAGAATTCTTTCAATTGTTTTAGACACAGGGTTATTGAAAAATTCCCCCGAGACGAATTCCACAGTCAAATCGTCACATATTCGCAACCAAATTTAAGAAAAGGAAAGAACTTGAGCCTATTTCCCCGATTGAAAATACACGGTGGGACTATGTTCAATGAATTATTGTTCAAAAAGTAAAATTTTCAAAATTTTTTTAGTGTAGAGAAATTGAATCTAGTATATAGCAGAATCTCCAATTCCAATTTTATAACACTCAGAAAATATAAAGTGGTTCAAAAGTAGGTCCCAAAAAAGGCACGATCAAAATTTTTCGTCTTTATTTTTCCACATGTTAAACGTACAGAAAACTTCAAATGTCTTAATTTTCAAATTCTTTCAATTTTTTTAGATCCACAGATTATTGAAAAAATCACCCCAATTGATTTCCGCAGTCAAATCGTCACATATTCGCAACCAAAATAAGAAAAGGAAAGCATTTGAGCCTATTTCAAAAATTGAAAATACACGGGGGGACGATGTTCAATGAATTATTGTCCGAAATGTAAAATTTTCAAATTTTTTTTACTATGAAAAAATTGAAAATAGTATATAGCAGAATCTCCAATTCGAATTTTATAACACTCAGAAAATATTAAGTGGTTCAAAAGTAGGTCCCAAAAAGTTCACGATCAAAATTTTTCGTCTTCAATTTTCCACATGTTAATCGTACGGAAAACATCAAATTTCTTCATTTTAGAATTCTTCCAATTTTTTTAGACCCACAGATTATTGAAAAAATCACCCGAGTTGATTTCCGGAGGCAAATCGTCACATATTCGCAACAAAAACTAGAAAAGGAAAGCATTTGAGCCTATTTCCCAAATTGAAAATACACGGGGGGACGATGTTCAATGAATTATTGTCCAAAAAGTAAAATTTTCACATTTTTTTTACTATGAAAATATTGAAGCTAGTATATAGCAGAATTACCAATTCCAATTTTATAACACTCAAAAAATATTAAGTGGTTCAAAAATTGGTCCCAAAAAGTGCACGATCAAAATGTTTCGTATTTAATTTTTCCACATGTTAATCATACGGAAAACTTCAAATTTCTTCATTTTAGATTTCTTTCAATTTTTTTAGATCCATTGTTATTGAAAAAATCACCCGACTCGAATTCCGGAGTCCAATCGTCACATATTCACACCCAAAAATAAGGAAAGGAAAGCTTTTGAGCATATATCCCCCATTGAAAATACACGGGGGGACAATGTTCAATGAATTATTGTTAAAAAGTAAAATTTTCAAATTTTTTTATTGTGTAGAAATTGAAGCTAGTATATAGTAGAATCTCCAATTACAATTTTATAACACTAAAAAAATATTAATGTGTTCAAAAGTTGTCCCAAAAAGTGTACGATCAATATTTTTCGTTTTTAATTTTCCACAAGTTAATAGTACGGAAAACTTCAAATTTCTTCTTTTTAGAATTCTTCCAATTTTTTTAGACCCAGGGTAATTAAAAAAATCACCCGTGTTGATTTCTGGATATAATCGTCACATATTCGCAACAAAAATAAGAAAAGGAAAGCATTCTGGCCTATTTCCCAAATTGAAAATACACGGGGGGGACGATGTTCAATGAATTATTGTCCGAAATGTAAAATTTTCAAATTTTTTTTACTATGAAAAAATTGAAGCTGTATAAAGCATAATCTCCAATTCCAATTTTATAACACTCAGAAAATATAAAGTGGTTCAAAAGTTGGTCCCAAAAAGTTCACGATCAAAATTTTTCGTCTTTAATTTACCACATGTTAATCGTAAGGAAAACTTCAAATTTCTTCATTTTTGAATTCTTTTAATTTTTTTAGACCCAGGGTTATTGAAAAATTCCCCCGACTCGAATTCCGGAGTCCAATCGTCACATATTCGCAACAAAAATAAGAAAAGGAAAGCATTTAAGCCTATTTCCCAAATTGAAAATATACCGGGGGACGATGTTCAATGAATTATTGTCCAAAAAGTAAAATTTTCACATTTTTTTTACTATGAAAAAATTGAAAATAGTATATAGTAGAATCTCCAATTACTATTTTATAACACAAAAAAAATATTAATGTGTTCAAAAGTTGTCCCAAAAAGTGCACGATCAAAATTTTTCGTTTTTAATTTTCCACGTGTTAATCGTACGGAAAACTTCAAATGTCTTAATTTTCAAATTTTTTCAATTTCTTTAGACCCAGGGTTATTGAAAAATTCTCCTGAGTCGAATTCCGCAGTCAAATCGTCACATATTCGCAACCAAATTTAAAAAAGGAAAGAACTTGAGCCTATTTCCCCCATTGAAAATACACGGTGGGACCATGTTCAATGAATAATTGTTCAAAAAGTAAAATTTTCAAATTTTTTTTACTATGAAAAAATTGAAGCTAGTATATAGAAGAATCTCCAATTACAATTTTATAACACTCAGAAAATATTAAGTGGTTCAAAAATTGGTCCCAAAAAGTGCACGATCAAAATTTTTCGTCTTTAATTTTCCACATGTTAATCGTACGGAAAACTTCAAATTTCTTCATTTTAGAATTCTTCCAATTTTTTTAGACCCATGGTTATTAAAAAAATCACCCGAGTTGATTTCCGGAGGCAAATCGTCACATATTCGCAACCAAATTTAAGAAAAGGAAAGAACTTGAGCCTATTTCCCAAATTGAAAATACACGGGGGGACGATGTTCAATGAATTATTGTCCGAAATGTAAAATTTTCACATTTTTTTTACTATGAAAAAATTGAAAATAGTATATAGTAGAATCTCCAATTACAATTTTATAACACAAAAAAAATATTAATGTGTTCAAAAGTTGTCCCAAAAAGTGCACGATCAAAATTTTTCGTTTTTAATTTTCCACATGGTAATCGTACGGAAAACTTCAAATTTCTTTATTTTAGAATTCTTCCAATTTTTTTAGACCCAGGGTTATTGAAAAATTCCCCCGAGTCGAATTCCGGAGGCAAATCGTCACATATTCGCAACCAAAATAAGAATAGGAAAGCATTTGAGCCTATTTCAAAAATTGAAAATACACGGGGGGACGATGTTCAATGAATTATTGTCCGAAATGTAAAATTTTCACATTTTTTTTACTATGAAAAAATTGAAAATAGTATATAGCAGAATCTCCAATTCCAATTTTATAACACTCAGAAAATATTAAGTGGTTCGAAAGTTGGTCCCAAAAAGTGCACGACCAAAATGTTTAGTCTTTAATTTTTCCACATGTTAATTATACGGAAAACTTCAAATTTCTTCATTTTAGAATTCTTTCAATTGTTTTAGACACAGGGTTATTGAAAAATTCCCCCGAGTCGAATTCCACAGTCAAATCGTCACATATTCGCAACCAAATTTAAGAAAAGGAAAGAACTTGAGCCTATTTCCCCGATTGAAAATACACGGTGGGACTATGTTCAATGAATTATTGTTCAAAAAGTAAAATTTTCAAAATTTTTTTAGTGTAGAGAAATTGAATCTAGTATATAGCAGAATCTCCAATTCCAATTTTATAACACTCAGAAAATATAAAGTGGTTCAAAAGTAGGTCCCAAAAAAGGCACGATCAAAATTTTTCGTCTTTATTTTTCCACATGTTAAACGTACAGAAAACTTCAAATGTCTTAATTTTCAAATTCTTTCAATTTTTTTAGATCCACAGATTATTGAAAAAATCACCCCAATTGATTTCCGCAGTCAAATCGTCACATATTCGCAACCAAAATAAGAAAAGGAAAGCATTTGAGCCTATTTCAAAAATTGAAAATACACGGGGGGACGATGTTCAATGAATTATTGTCCGAAATGTAAAATTTTCAAATTTTTTTTACTATGAAAAAATTGAAAATAGTATATAGCAGAATCTCCAATTCGAATTTTATAACACTCAGAAAATATTAAGTGGTTCAAAAGTAGGTCCCAAAAAGTTCACGATCAAAATTTTTCGTCTTCAATTTTCCACATGTTAATCGTACGGAAAACATCAAATTTCTTCATTTTAGAATTCTTCCAATTTTTTTAGACCCACAGATTATTGAAAAAATCACCCGAGTTGATTTCCGGAGGCAAATCGTCACATATTCGCAACAAAAACTAGAAAAGGAAAGCATTTGAGCCTATTTCCCAAATTGAAAATACACGGGGGGACGATGTTCAATGAATTATTGTCCAAAAAGTAAAATTTTCACATTTTTTTTACTATGAAAATATTGAAGCTAGTATATAGCAGAATTACCAATTCCAATTTTATAACACTCAAAAAATATTAAGTGGTTCAAAAATTGGTCCCAAAAAGTGCACGATCAAAATGTTTCGTATTTAATTTTTCCACATGTTAATCATACGGAAAACTTCAAATTTCTTCATTTTAGATTTCTTTCAATTTTTTTAGATCCATTGTTATTGAAAAAATCACCCGACTCGAATTCCGGAGTCCAATCGTCACATATTCACACCCAAAAATAAGGAAAGGAAAGCTTTTGAGCATATATCCCCCATTGAAAATACACGGGGGGACAATGTTCAATGAATTATTGTTAAAAAGTAAAATTTTCAAATTTTTTTATTGTGTAGAAATTGAAGCTAGTATATAGTAGAATCTCCAATTACAATTTTATAACACTAAAAAAATATTAATGTGTTCAAAAGTTGTCCCAAAAAGTGTACGATCAATATTTTTCGTTTTTAATTTTCCACAAGTTAATAGTACGGAAAACTTCAAATTTCTTCTTTTTAGAATTCTTCCAATTTTTTTAGACCCAGGGTAATTAAAAAAATCACCCGTGTTGATTTCTGGATATAATCGTCACATATTCGCAACAAAAATAAGAAAAGGAAAGCATTCTGGCCTATTTCCCAAATTGAAAATACACGGGGGGGACGATGTTCAATGAATTATTGTCCGAAATGTAAAATTTTCAAATTTTTTTTACTATGAAAAAATTGAAGCTGTATAAAGCATAATCTCCAATTCCAATTTTATAACACTCAGAAAATATAAAGTGGTTCAAAAGTTGGTCCCAAAAAGTTCACGATCAAAATTTTTCGTCTTTAATTTACCACATGTTAATCGTAAGGAAAACTTCAAATTTCTTCATTTTTGAATTCTTTTAATTTTTTTAGACCCAGGGTTATTGAAAAATTCCCCCGACTCGAATTCCGGAGTCCAATCGTCACATATTCGCAACAAAAATAAGAAAAAGATAGCATTTAAGCCTATTTCCCAAATTGAAAATATACCGGGGGACGATGTTCAATGAATTATTGTCCAAAAAGTAAAATTTTCACATTTTTTTTACTATGAAAAAATTGAAAATAGTATATAGTAGAATCTCCAATTACTATTTTATAACACAAAAAAAATATTAATGTGTTCAAAAGTTGTCCCAAAAAGTGCACGATCAAAATTTTTCGTTTTTAATTTTCCACGTGTTAATCGTACGGAAAACTTCAAATGTCTTAATTTTCAAATTTTTTCAATTTCTTTAGACCCAGGGTTATTGAAAAATTCTCCTGAGTCGAATTCCGCAGTCAAATCGTCACATATTCGCAACCAAATTTAAAAAAGGAAAGAACTTGAGCCTATTTCCCCCATTGAAAATACACGGTGGGACCATGTTCAATGAATAATTGTTCAAAAAGTAAAATTTTCAAATTTTTTTTACTATGAAAAAATTGAAGCTAGTATATAGAAGAATCTCCAATTACAATTTTATAACACTCAGAAAATATTAAGTGGTTCAAAAATTGGTCCCAAAAAGTGCACGATCAAAATTTTTCGTCTTTAATTTTCCACTTGTTAATCGTACGGAAAACTTCAAATTTCTTCATTTTAGAATTCTTCCAATTTTTTTAGACCCATGGTTATTAAAAAAATCACCCGAGTTGATTTCCGGAGGCAAATCGTCACATATTCGCAACCAAATTTAAGAAAAGGAAAGAACTTGAGCCTATTTCCCAAATTGAAAATACACGGGGGGACGATGTTCAATGAATTATTGTCCGAAATGTAAAATTTTCACATTTTTTTTACTATGAAAAAATTGAAAATAGTATATAGTAGAATCTCCAATTACAATTTTATAACACAAAAAAAATATTAATGTGTTCAAAAGTTGTCCCAAAAAGTGCACGATCAAAATTTTTCGTTTTTAATTTTCCACATGGTAATCGTACGGAAAACTTCAAATTTCTTCATTTTAGAATTCTTCCAATTTTTTTAGACCCAGGGTTATTGAAAAATTCCCCCGAGTCGAATTCCGGAGGCAAATCGTCACATATTCGCAACCAAAATAAGAATAGGAAAGCATTTGAGCTTATTTCAAAATTGAAAATACACGGGGGGACGAGGTTCAATGAATTATTGTCCGAAATGTAAAATTTTCAAATTTTTTTTACTATGAAAAAATTGAAAATAGTGTATAGCAGAATCTCCAATTCCAATTTTATAACACTCAGAAAATATTAAGTGGTTCGAAAGTTGGTCCCAAAAAGTGCACGACCAAAAATTTTCGTCTTTAATTTTCCACATGTTAATCCTACGGAAAACTTCAAATTTCTTCATTTTAGATTTCTTTCAATTTTTTTAGACCCATTGTTATTGAAAAAATCACCCGACTCGAATTCCGGAGTCCAATCGTCACATATTCACAACCAAAAATAAGAAAAGGAAAGCATTTGAGCATATATCCCCCATTGAAAATACACGGGGGGACAATGTTCAATGAATTATTGTTCAAAAAGTAAAATTTTCAAATTTTTTTATTGTGTAGAAATTGAAGCTAGTATATAGTAGAATCTCCAATTACAATTTTATAACACTAAAAAAATATTAATGTGTTCAAAAGTTGTCCCAAAAAGTGTACGATCAAAATTTTTCGTCTTTAATTTTCCACATGTTAATCGTACGGAAAACTTCAAATTTCTTCATTTTAGAATTCTTCCAAGTTTTTTAGACCCAGGGTTATTAAAAAAATCACCCGAGTTGATTTCCGGAGGCAAATCGTCACATATTCGCAACCAAATTTAAGAAAAGGAAAGAACTTGAGCCTATTTCCCAAATTGAAAATACACGGGGGGACGATGTTCAATGATTTATTGTTAAAAAAGGAAAATTTTCAAATTTTTTTTATTCTGGAGAAATTGAAGCTAGTATATAGAAGAATCACCAATTACAATTTTATAACACAAAAAAAATATTAATGTGTTCAAAAGTTGTCCCAAAAAGTGCACGATCAAAATTTTTCGTTTTTAATTTTCCACATGGTAATCGTACGGAAAACTTCAAATTTCTTCATTTTAGAATTCTTCCAATTTTTTTTAGACCCAGGGTTATTGAAAAATTCCCCCGAGTCGAATTCCGGAGGCAAATCGTCACATATTCGCAACCAAAATAAGAATAGGAAAGCATTTAAGCCTATTTCAAAAATTGAAAATACACGGGGGGACGATGTTCAATGAATTATTGTCCGAAATGTAAAATTTTCAAATTTTTTTTACTATGAAAAAATTGAAAATAGTATATAGCAGAATCTCCAATTCCAATTTTATAACACTCAGAAAATATTAAGTGGTTCGAAAGTTGGTCCCAAAAAGTGCACGACCAAAAATTTTCGTCTTTAATTTTCCACATGTTAATCCTACGGAAAACTTCAAAATTATTCATTTTCGAATTCTTTCAATTGTTTTAGACCCAGGGTTATTGAAAAATTCCCCCGAGTCGAATTCCGCAGTCAAATCGTCACATATTCGCAACCAAAATAAGAAAAGGAAAGCATTTGAGCCTATTTCAAAAATTGAAAATACACGGGTGGACAATGTTCAATGAATTATTGTTCAAAAAGGAAAATTTTCAAATTTTTTTTACTATGAAAATATTGAAGCTAGTATATAATAGATTCTCCAATTACAATTTTATAACACTCAGGAAATATTAAGTGGTTCAAAAATTGGTCCCAAAAAGTGCACAATCAAAATGTTTCGTCTTTAATTTTTCCACATGTTAATCATACGGAAAACTTCAAATTTCTTCATTTTAGAATTCTTTCAATTTTTTTATACCCATTATTATTGAAAAAATCACCCGACTCGAATTCCGGAGTCCAATCGTCACATATTCACAACCAAAAATAAGAAAAGGAAAGCATTTGAGCATATATCCCCCATTGAAAATAGACG
Organism: Linyphia triangularis; assembly: GCA_963978545.1. NCBI lineage: Eukaryota > Metazoa > Arthropoda > Arachnida > Araneae > Linyphiidae > Linyphia > Linyphia triangularis. The sequence goes on from OZ021727.1 coordinate 5,734,690, forward strand.
GGGGGACAATGTTCAATGAATTATTGTTCAAAAAGTAAAATTTTCAAAATTTTTTCATTGTGGAGAAATTGAAGCTAGTATATAGTAGAATCTCCGATTACAATTTTATAACACTCAGAAAAAATTAAGTGGTTCGAAAGTTGGTCCCAAAAAGTGCACGATAAAAATTTTTCGTCTCTAATTTTTCCACATGTTAATCGTACGGAAAACATCAAATTTATTCATTTTAGAATTCTTAAATTTTTTTTAGACCCATTGTTATTGAAAAAATCACCCGACTCGAATTCCGGAGTCCAATCGTCACATATTCGCAACAAAAATAAGAAAAGGAAAGCATTTAAGCCTATTTCCCAAATTGAAAATATACCGGGGGACGATGTTCAATGAATTATTGTCCAAAAAGTAAAATTTTCACATTTTTTTTACTATGAAAAAATTGAAAATAGTATATAGTAGAATCTCCAATTACAATTTTATAACACAAAAAAAATATTAATGTGTTCAAAAGTTGTCCCAAAAAGTGCACGATCAAAATTTTTCGTTTTTAATTTTCCACGTGTTAATCGTACGGAAAACTTCAAATGTCTTAATTTTCAAATTTTTTCAATTTCTTTAGACCCAGGGTTATTGAAAAATTCTCCCGAGTCGAATTCCGCAGTCAAATCGTCACATATTCGCAACCAAATTTAAAAAAGGAAAGAACTTGAGCCTATTTCCCCCATTGAAAATACACGGTGGGCCCATGTTCAATGAATAATTGTTCAAAAAGTAAAATTTTCAAATTTTTTTTACTATGAAAAAATTGAAGCTAGTATATAGAAGAATCTCCAATTACAATTTTATAACACTCAGAAAATATTAAGTGGTTCAAAAATTGGTCCCAAAAAGTGCACGATCAAAATTTTTCGTCTTTAATTTTCCACATGTTAATCGTACGGAAAACATCAAATTTATTCATTTTAGAATTCTTAAATTTTTTTTAGACCCATTGTTATTGAAAAAATCACCCGACTCGAATTCCGGAGTCCAATCGTCACATATTCACAACCAAAAATAAGAAAAGGAAAGCATTTGAGCCTATATCCCCCATTGAAAATACACGGGGGGACAATGTTCAATGAATTATTGTTCAAAAAGTAAAATTTTCAAAATTTTTTCATTGTGGAGAAATTGAAGCTAGTATATAGTAGAATCTAAAATTACAATTTTATAACACTCAGAAATTATTAATATGTTCAAATTTTGGTCCCAAAAAGTGCACGATCAAAATTTTTCGTCTTTAATTTTCCACATGTTAATCGTACGGAAAACTTCAAAGTTCTTCATTTTAGAATTCTTCCAATTTTTTTAGACCCAGGGTTATTAAAAAAATCACCCGAGTTGATTTCCGGAGGCAAATCGTCACATATTCGCAACCAAATTTAAGAAAAGGAAAAAACTTGAGCCTATTTCCCAAATTGAAAATACACGGGGGGACGATGTTCAATGATTTATTGTTAAAAAAGGAAAATTTTCAAATTTTTTTTATTCTGGAGAAATTGAAGCTAGTATATAGAAGAATCTCCAATTACAATTTTATAACACAAAAAAAATATTAATGTTTTCAAAAGTTGTCCCAAAAAGTGCACGATCAAAATTTTTCGTTTTTAATTTTCCACATGTTAATCCTACGGAAAACTTCAAATTTCTTCATTTTAGATTTCTTTCAATTTTTTTAGACCCATTGTTATTGAAAAAATCACCCGACTCGAATTCCGGAGTCCAATCGTCACATATTCACAACCAAAAATAAGAAAAGGAAAGCATTTGAGCATATATCCCCCATTGAAAATACACGGGGGGACAATGTTCAATGAATTATTGTTCAAAAAGTAAAATTTTCAAATTTTTTTATTGTCTAGAAATTGAAGCTAGTATATAGTAGAATCTCCAATTACAATTTTATAACACTAAAAAAATATTAATGTGTTCAAAAGTTGTCCCAAAAAGTGTACGATCAATATTTTTCGTTTTTAATTTTCCACATGTTAATAGTACGGAAAACTTCAAATTTCTTCTTTTTAGAATTCTTCCAATTTTTTTAGACCCAGGGTTATTAAAAAAATCACCCGTGTTGATTTCTGGAGGCAAATCGTCACATATTCGCAACAAAAATAAGAAAAGGAAAGCATTTGGGCCTATTTTCCAAATTGAAAATACACGGGGGGGGGGACGATGTTCAATGAATTATTGTCCGAAATGTAAAATTTTCAAATTTTTTTTACTATGAAAAAATTGAAGCTGTATAAAGCAGAATCTCCAATTCCAATTTTATAACACTCAGAAAATATTAAGTGGTTCAAAAGTTGGTCCCAAAAAGTTCACGATCAAAATTTTTCGTCTTTAATTTACCACATGTTAATCGTAAGGAAAACTTCAAATTTCTTCATTTTTGAATTCTTTTAATTTTTTTAGACCCAGGGTTATTGAAAAATTCCCCCGACTCGAATTCCGGAGTCCAATCGTCACATATTCGCAACAAAAATAAGAAAAGGAAAGCATTTAAGCCTATTTCCCAAATTGAAAATATACCGGGGGCGGTGTTCAATGAATTATTGTCCAAAAAGTAAAATTTTCACATTTTTTTTACTATGAAAAAATTGAAAATAGTATATAGTAGAATCTCCAATTACAATTTTATAACACAAAAAAAATATTAATGTGTTCAAAAGTTGTCCCAAAAAGTGCACAATCAAAATTTTTCGTTTTTAATTTTCCACGTGTTAATCGTACGGAAAACTTCAAATGTCTTAATTTTCAAATTTTTTCAATTTCTTTAGACCCAGGGTTATTGAAAAATTCTCCCGAGTCGAATTCCGCAGTCAAATCGTCACATATTCGCAACCAAATTTAAAAAAGGAAAGAACTTGAGCCTATTTCCCCCATTGAAAATACACGGTGGGCCCATGTTCAATGAATAATTGTTCAAAAAGTAAAATTTTCAAATTTTTTTTACTATGAAAAAATTGAAGCTAGTATATAGAAGAATCTCCAATTACAATTTTATAACACTCAGAAAATATTAAGTGGTTCAAAAATTGGTCCCAAAAAGTGCACGATCAAAATTTTTCGTCTTTAATTTTCCACATGTTAATCGTACGGAATACTTCAAATTTCTTCATTTTAGAATTCTTCCAATTTTTTTAGACCGAGGGTTATTAAAAAAATCACCCGAGTTGATTTCCGGAGGCAAATCGTCACATATTCGCAACCAAATTTAAGAAAAGGAAAGAACTTGAGACTATTTCCCAAATTGAAAATACACGGGGGGACGATGTTCAATGATTTATTGTTAAAAAAGGAAAATTTTCAAATTTTTTTTATTCTGGAGAAATTGAAGCTAGTATATAGAAGAATCTCCAATTACAATTTTATAACACAAAAAAAATATTAATGTGTTCAAAAGTTGTCCCAAAAAGTGCACGATCAAAATTTTTCGTTTTTAATTTTCCACATGGTAATCTTACGGAAAACTTCAAATTTCTTCATTTTAGAATTCTTCCAATTTTTTTAGACCCAGGGTTATTGAAAAATTCCCCCGAGTCGAATTCCGGAGGCAAATCGTCACATATTCGCAACCAAAATAAGAATAGGAAAGCATTTGAGCCTATTTCAAAAATTGAAAATACACAGGGGGACGATGTTCAATGAATTATTGTCCGAAATGTAAACTTTTCACATTTTTTTTACTATGAAAAAATTGAAAATAGTATATAGCAGAATCTCCAATTCCAATTTTATAACACTCAGAAAATATTAAGTGGTTCGAAAGTTGGTCCCAAAAAGTGCACGACCAAAAATTTTCGTCTTTAATTTTCCACATGTTAATCCTACGGAAAACTTCAAAATTATTCATTTTCGAATTCTTTCAATTGTTTTAGACCCAGGGTTATTGAAAAATTCCCCCGAGTCGAATTCCGCAGTCAAATCGTCACATATTCGCAACCAAATTTAAGAAAAGGAAAGAACTTGAGCGTATTTCCCCGATTGAAAATTCACGGTGGGACCATGTTCAATGAATTATTGTTCAAAAAGTAAAATTTTCAAAATTTTTTTAGTGTAGAAAATTGAATCTAGTATATAGCAGAATCTCCAATTACAATTTTTAAATAATCAGAAAATATAAAGTGGTTCGAAAGTTGGTCCCAAAAAGTGCACGATCAAAATTTTTCGTCTTCAATTTTCCACATGTTAATCGTACGGAAAACATCAAATTTCTTCATTTTTGAATTCTTCCAATTTTTTTAGACCCACAGATTATTGAAAAAATCACCCGAGTTGATTTCCGGAGGCAAATCGTCACATATTCGCAACAAAAACTAGAAAAGGAAAGCATTTGAGCCTATTTCCCAAATTGAAAATACACGGGTGGACAATGTTCAATGAATTATTGTTCAAAAAGGAAAATTTTCAAATTTTTTTTACTATGAAAATATTGAAGCTAGTATATAGAAGATTCTCCAATTACAATTTTATAACACTCAGGAAATATTAAGTGGTTCAAAAATTGGTCCCAAAAAGTGCACGATCAAAATGTTTCGTCTTTAATTTTTCCACATGTTAATCATACGGAAAACTTCAAATTTCTTCATTTTAGAATTCTTTCAATTTTTTTAGACCCATTGTTATTGAAAAAATCACCCGACTCGAATTCCGGAGTCCAATCGTCACATATTCACAACCAAAAATAAGAAAAGGATAGCATTTGAGCATATATCCCCCATTGAAAATACACGGGGGGACAATGTTCAATGAATTATTGTTCAAAAAGTAAAATTTTCAAAATTTTTTCATTGTGGAGAAATTGAAGCTAGTATATAGTAGAATCTCCGATTGTAATTTTATAACACTCAGAAAATATTAAGTGGTTCGAAAGTTGGTCCCAAAAAGTGCACGATAAAAAATTTTCGTCTCTAATTTTTCCACATGTTAATCGTACGGAAAACATCAAATTTATTCATTTTAGAATTCTTAAATTTTTTTTTAGACCCATTGTTATTGAAAAAATCACCCGACTCGAATTCCGGAGTCCAATCGTCACATATTCACAACCAAAAATAAGAAAAGGAAAGCATTTGAGCCTATATCCCCCATTGAAAATACATGTGGGGCCAATGTTCAATGAATTATTGTTCAAAAAGTAAAATTTTCAAAATTTTTTCATTATGGAGAAATTGAAGCTAGTATATAGTAGAATCTAAAATTACAATTTTATAACACTCAGAAATTATTAATAGGTTCAAAATTTGGTCCCAAAAAGTACACGATCAAATTTTTTCGTTTTTAATTTTCCTCATGTTAATCGTACGGAAAACTTCAAAATTCTTCATTTTCGAATTCTTTCAATTTTTTTAGACCCAGGGTTATTGATAAAATCACCCGAGTCAAATTCCGGAGTCAAATTGTCACATATTCGCAACCAAAAATAAGAAAAGGAAAGCATTTGAGTCTATTTCGCCCATTGAAAATACACTGGGGGACGATGTTCAATGCATTATTGTTCAAAAAGTAAAATTTTCAAAATTTTTTCATTGTGGAGAAATTGAATCTAGTATATAGTAAAATTTCCAATTACAATTTTATAATAATCAGAAAATATTAAGTGGTTCAAAAGTTGGTCCCAAAAAGTGCACGATCAAAATTTTTCGTCTTCAATTTTCCACATGTTAATCGTACGGAAAACTTCAAATTTCTTCATTTTAGAATTCTTCCAATTTTTTTAGACCCAGGGTTATTGAAAAATTCCCCCGAGTCGAATTCCGGAGGCAAATCGTCACATATTCGCAACCAAAATAAGAATAGGAAAGCATTTGGGCTTATTTCAAAAATTGAAAATACACGGGGGGACGATGTTCAATGAATTATTGTCCGAAATGTAAAATTTTCAAATTTTTTTTACTATGAAAAAATTGAAAATAGTATATAGCAGAATCTCCAATTCCAATTTTATAACACTCAGAAAATATTAAGTGGTTCGAAAGTTGGTCCCAAAAAGTGCACGACCAAAAATTTTCGTCTTTAATTTTCCACATGTTAATCCTACGGAAAACTTCAAATTTCTTCATTTTAGATTTCTTTCAATTTTTTTAGACCCATTGTTATTGAAAAAATCACCCGACTCGAATTCCGGAGTCCAATCGTCACATATTCACAACCAAAAATAAGAAAAGGAAAGCATTTGAGCATATATCCCCCATTGAAAATACATGGGGTGACAATGTTCAATGAATTATTGTTCAAAAAGTAAAATTTTCAAATTTTTTTATTGTGTAGAAATTGAAGCTAGTATATAGTAGAATCTCCAATTACAATTTTATAACACTAAAAAAATATTAATGTGTTCAAAAGTTGTCCCAAAAAGTGTACGATCAATATTTTTCGTTTTTAATTTTCCACATGTTAATAGTACGGAAAACTTCAAATTTCTTCTTTTTAGAATTCTTCCAATTTTTTTAGACCCAGGGTTATTTAAAAAATCACCCGTGTTGATTTCTGGAGGCAAATCGTCACATATTCGCAACAAAAATAAGAAAAGGAAAGCATTTGGGCCTATTTCCCAAATTGAAAATACACGGGGGGGACGATGTTCAATGAATTATTGTCCGAAATGTAAAATTTTCAAATTTTTTTTTACTATGAAAAAATTGAAAATAGTATATAGTAGAATCTCCAATTACAATTTTATAACACAAAAAAAATATTAATGTGTTCAAAAGTTGTCCCAAAAAGTGCACGATCAAAATTTTTCGTTTTTAATTTTCCACGTGTTAATCGTACGGAAAACTTCAAATGTCTTAATTTTCAAATTTTTTCAATTTCTTTAGACCCAGGGTTATTGAAAAATTCTCCTGAGTCGAATTCCGCAGTCAAATCGTCACATATTCGCAACCAAATTTAAAAAAGGAAAGAACTTGAGCCTATTTCCCCCATTGAAAATACACGGTGGGACCATGTTCAATGAATAATTGTTCAAAAAGTAAAATTTTCAAATTTTTTTTACTATGAAAAAATTGAAGCTAGTATATAGAAGAATCTCCAATTACAATTTTATAACACTCAGAAAATATTAAGTGGTTCAAAAATTGGTCCCAAAAAGTGCACGATCAAAATTTTTCGTCTTTAATTTTCCACATGTTAATCGTACGGAAAACTTCAAATTTCTTCATTTTAGAATTCTTCCAATTTTTTTAGACCCATGGTTATTAAAAAAATCACCCGAGTTGATTTCCGGAGGCAAATCGTCACATATTCGCAACCAAATTTAAGAAAAGGAAAGAACTTGAGCCTATTTCCCAAATTGAAAATACACGGGGGGACGATGTTCAATGAATTATTGTCCGAAATGTAAAATTTTCACATTTTTTTTACTATGAAAAAATTGAAAATAGTATATAGTAGAATCTCCAATTACAATTTTATAACACAAAAAAAATATTAATGTGTTCAAAAGTTGTCCCAAAAAGTGCACGATTAAAATTTTTCGTTTTTAATTTTCCACATGGTAATCGTACGGAAAACTTCAAATTTCTTCATTTTAGAATTCTTCCAATTTTTTTAGACCCAGGGTTATTGAAAAATTCCCCCGAGTCGAATTCCGGAGGCAAATCGTCACATATTCGCAACCAAAATAAGAATAGGAAAGCATTTGAGCTTATTTCAAAAATTGAAAATACACGGGGGGACGATGTTCAATGAATTATTGTCCGAAATGTAAAATTTTCAAATTTTTTTTACTATGAAAAATTTGAAAATAGTGTATAGCAGAATCTCCAATTCCAATTTTATAACACTCAGAAAATATTAAGTGGTTCGAAAGTTGGTCCCAAAAAGTGCACGACCAAAAATTTTCGTCTTTAATTTTCCACATGTTAATCCTACGGAAAACTTCAAATTTCTTCATTTTAGATTTCTTTCAATTTTTTTAGACCCATTGTTATTGAAAAAATCACCCGACTCGAATTCCGGAGTCCAATCGTCACATATTCACAACCAAAAATAAGAAAAGGAAAGCATTTGAGCATATATCCCCCATTGAAAATACACGGGGGGACAATGTTCAATGAATTATTGTTCAAAAAGTAAAATTTTCAAATTTTTTTATTGTGTAGAAATTGAAGCTAGTATATAGTAGAATCTAAAATTACAATTTTATAACACTAAAAAAATATTAATGTGTTCAAAAGTTGTCCCAAAAAGTGCACGATCAAAATTTTTCGTCTTTAATTTTCCACATGTTAATCGTACGGAAAACTTCAAATTTCTTCATTTTAGAATTCTTCCAATTTTTTTAGACCCAGGGTTATTAAAAAAATCACCCGAGTTGATTTCCGGAGGCAAATCGTCACATATTCGCAACCAAATTTAAGAAAAGGAAAGAACTTGAGCCTATTTCCCAAATTGAAAATACACGGGGGGACGATGTTCAATGAAATATTGTCCGAAATGTAAAATTTTCACATTTTTTTTACTATGAAAAAATTGAAAATAGTATATAGTAGAATCTCCAATTACAATTTTATAACACAAAAAAAATATTAATGTGTTCAAAAGTTGTCCCAAAAAGTGCACGATTAAAATTTTTCGTTTTTAATTTTCCACATGGTAATCGTACGGAAAACTTCAAATTTCTTCATTTTAGAATTCTTCCAATTTTTTTAGACCCAGGGTTATTGAAAAATTCCCCCGAGTCGAATTCCGGAGGCAAATCGTCACATATTCGCAACCAAAATAAGAATAGGAAAGCATTTGAGCTTATTTCAAAAATTGAAAATACACGGGGGGACGATGTTCAATGAATTATTGTCCGAAATGTAAAATTTTCAAATTTTTTTTACTATGAAAAAATTGAAAATAGTGTATAGCAGAATCTCCAATTCCAATTTTATAACACTCAGAAAATATTAAGTGGTTCGAAAGTTGGTCCCAAAAAGTGCACGACCAAAAATTTTCGTCTTTAATTTTCCACATGTTAATCCTACGGAAAACTTCAAATTTCTTCATTTTAGATTTCTTTCAATTTTTTTAGACCCATTGTTATTGAAAAAATCACCCGACTCGAATTCCGGAGTCCAATCGTCACATATTCACAACCAAAAATAAGAAAAGGAAAGCATTTGAGCATATATCCCCCATTGAAAATACACGGGGGGACAATGTTCAATGAATTATTGTTCAAAAAGTAAAATTTTCAAATTTTTTTATTGTGTAGAAATTGAAGCTAGTATATAGTAGAATCTCCAATTACAATTTTATAACACTAAAAAAATATTAATGTGTTCAAAAGTTGTCCCAAAAAGTGCACGATCAAAATTTTTCGTCTTTAATTTTCCACATGTTAATCGTACGGAAAACTTCAAATTTCTTCATTTTAGAATTCTTCCAATTTTTTTAGACCCAGGGTTATTAAAAAAATCACCCGAGTTGATTTCCGGAGGCAAATCGTCACATATTCGCAACCAAATTTAAGAAAAGGAAAGAACTTGAGCCTATTTCCCAAATTGAAAATACACGGGGGGACGATGTTCAATGAATTATTGTCCGAAATGTAAAATTTTCACATTTTTTTTCTATGAAAAAATTGAAAATAGTATATAGTAGAATCTCCAATTACAATTTTATAACACAAAAAAAATATTAATGTGTTCAAAAGTTGTCCCAAAAAGTGCACGATTAAAATTTTTCGTTTTTAATTTTCCACATGGTAATCGTACGGAAAACTTCAAATTTCTTCATTTTAGAATTCTTCCAATTTTTTTAGACCCAGGGTTATTGAAAAATTCCCCCGAGTCGAATTCCGGAGGCAAATCGTCACATATTCGCAACCAAAATAAGAATAGGAAAGCATTTGAGCTTATTTCAAAAATTGAAAATACACGGGGGGACGATGTTCAATGAATTATTGTCCGAAATGTAAAATTTTCAAATTTTTTTTACTATGAAAAAATTGAAAATAGTGTATAGCAGAATCTCCAATTCCAATTTTATAACACTCAGAAAATATTAAGTGGTTCGAAAGTTGGTCCCAAAAAGTGCACGACCAAAAATTTTCGTCTTTAATTTTCCACATGTTAATCCTACGGAAAACTTCAAATTTCTTCATTTTAGATTTCTTTCAATTTTTTTAGACCCATTGTTATTGAAAAAATCACCCGACTCGAATTCCGGAGTCCAATCGTCACATATTCACAACCAAAAATAAGAAAAGGAAAGCATTTGAGCATATATCCCCCATTGAAAATACACGGGGGGACAATGTTCAATGAATTATTGTTCAAAAAGTAAAATTTTCAAATTTTTTTATTGTGTAGAAATTGAAGCTAGTATATAGTAGAATCTCCAATTACAATTTTATAACACTAAAAAAATATTAATGTGTTCAAAAGTTGTCCCAAAAAGTGCACGATCAAAATTTTTCGTCTTTAATTTTCAACATGTTAATCGTACGGAAAACTTCAAATTTCTTCATTTTAGAATTCTTCCAATTTTTTTAGACCCAGGGTTATTAAAAAAATCACCCGAGTTGATTTCCGGAGGCAAATCGTCACATATTCGCAACCAAATTTAAGAAAAGGAAAGAACTTGAGCCTATTTCCCAAATTGAAAATACACGGGGGGACGATGTTCAATGAATTATTGTCCGAAATGTAAAATTTTCACATTTTTTTTACTATGAAAAAATTGAAAATAGTATATAGTAGAATCTCCAATTACAATTTTATAACACAAAAAAAATATTAATGTGTTCAAAAGTTGTCCCAAAAAGTGCACGATCAAAATTTTTCGTTTTTAATTTTCCACGTGTTAATCGTACGGAAAACTTCAAATGTCTTAATTTTCAAATTTTTTCAATTTCTTTAGACCCAGGGTTATTGAAAAATTCTCCCGAGTCGAATTCCGCAGTCAAATCGTCACATATTCGCAACCAAATTTAAAAAAGGAAAGAACTTGAGCCTATTTCCCCCATTGAAAATACACGGTGGGACCATGTTCAATGAATAATTGTTCAAAAAGTAAAATTTTCAAATTTTTTTTACTATGGAAAAATTGAAGCTAGTATATAGAAGAATCTCCAATTACAATTTTATAACACTCAGAAAATATTAAGTGGTTCAAAAATTGGTCCCAAAAAGTGCACGATCAAAATTTTTCGTCTTTAATTTTCCACATGTTAATCGTACGGAAAACTTCAAATTTCTTCATTTTAGAATTCTTCCAAGTTTTTTAGACCCAGGGTTATTAAAAAAATCACCCGAGTTGATTTCCGGAGGCAAATCGTCACATATTCGCAACCAAATTTAAGAAAAGGAAAGAACTTGAGCCTATTTCCCAAATTGAAAATACACGGGGGGACGATGTTCAATGATTTATTGTTAAAAAAGGAAAATTTTCAAATTTTTTTTATTCTGGAGAAATTGAAGCTAGTATATAGAAGAATCACCAATTACAATTTTATAACACTCAGAAAATATTAAGTGGTTCAAAAATTGGTCCCAAAAAGTGCACGATCAAAATTTTTCGTCTTTAATTTTCCACATGTTAATCGTACGGAAAACTTCAAATTTCTTCATTTTAGAATTCTTCCAAGTTTTTTAGACCCAGGGTTATTAAAAAAATCACCCGACTCGAATTCCGGAGTCCAATCGTCACATATTCACAACCAAAAATAAGAAAAGGAAAGCATTTGAACCTATACCCCCCATTGAAAATACACTGGGGGACGATGTTCAATGAATTATTGTTCAAAAAGTAAAATTTTCAAAATTTTTTCATTGTGGAGAAATTGAATCTAGTATATAGTAAAATTTCCAATTACAATTTTATAATAATCAGAAAATATTAAGTGGTTCAAAAGTTGGTCCCAAAAAGTGCACGATCAAAATTTTTCGTCTTCAATTTTCCACATGTTAATCGTAAGGAAAACATCAAATTTCTTCATTTTAGAATTCTTCCAATTTTTTTAGACCCAGGGTTATTGAAAAATTCCCCCGAGTCGAATTCCGGAGGCAAATCGTCACATATTCGCAACCAAAATAAGAATAGGAAAGCATTTGAGCCTATTTCAAAAATTGAAAATACACGGGGGGACGATGTTCAATGAATTATTGTCCGAAATGTAAAATTTTCAAATTTTTTTTACTATGAAAAAATTGAAAATAGTATATAGCAGAATCTCCAATTCCAATTTTATAACACTCAGAAAATATTAAGTGGTTCGAAAGTTGGTCCCAAAAAGTGCACGACCAAAAATTTTCGTCTTTAATTTTCCACATGTTAATCCTACGGAAAACTTCAAAATTATTCATTTTCGAATTCTTTCAATTGTTTTAGACCCAGGGTTATTGAAAAATTCCCCCGAGTCGAATTCCGCAGTCAAATCGTCACATATTCGCAACCAAAATAAGAAAAGGAGAGCATTTGAGCCTATTTCAAAAATTGAAAATACACGGGTGGACAATGTTCAATGAATTATTGTTCAAAAAGGAAAATTTTCAAATTTTTTTTACTATGAAAATATTGAAGCTAGTATATAGAAGATTCTCCAATTACAATTTTATAACACTCAGAAAATATTAAGTGGTTCAAAAATTGGTCCCAAAAAGTGCACAATCAAAATGTTTCGTCTTTAATTTTTCCACATGTTAATCATACGGAAAACTTCAAATTTCTTCATTTTAGAATTCTTTCAATTTTTTTAGACCCATTGTTATTGAAAAAATCACCCGACTCGAATTCCGGAGTCCAATCGTCACATATTCACAACCAAAAATAAGAAAAGGAAAGCATTTGAGCATATATCCCCCATTGAAAATAGACGGGGGGACAATGTTCAATGAATTATTGTTCAAAAAGTAAAATTTTCAAAATTTTTTCATTGTGGAGAAATTGAAGCTAGTATATAGTAGAATCTCCGATTACAATTTTATAACACTCAGAAAAAATTAAGTGGTTCGAAAGTTGGTCCCAAAAAGTGCACGATAAAAATTTTTCGTCTCTAATTTTTCCACATGTTAATCGTACGGAAAACATCAAATTTATTCATTTTAGAAGTCTTAAATTTTTTTTAGACCCATTGTTATTGAAAAAATCACCCGACTCGAATTCCGGAGTCCAATCGTCACATATTCACAACCAAAAATAAGAAAAGGAAAGCATTTGAGCCAATATCCCCCATTGAAAATACACGGGGGGACATGTTCAATGAATTATTGTTCAAAAAGTAAAATTTTCAAAATTTTTTCATTGTGGAGAAATTGAAGCTAGTATATAGTAGAATCTAAAATTACAATTTTATAACACTCAGAAATTATTAATATGTTCAAATTTTGGTCCCAAAAAGTGCACGATCAAAATTTTTCGTCTTCAATTTTCCACATGTTAATCGTACGGAAAACATCAAATTTTTTCATTTTAGAATTCTTAAATTTTTTTTAGACCCATTGTTATTGAAAAAATCACCCGACTCGAATTCCGGAGTCCAATCGTCACATATTCACAACCAAAAATAAGAAAAGGAAAGCATTTGAACCTATACCCCCCATTGAAAATACACTGGGGGACGATGTTCAATGAATTATTGTTCAAAAAGTAAAATTTTCAAAATTTTTTCATTGTGGAGAAATTGAATCTAGTATATAGTAAAATTTCCAATTACAATTTTATAATAATCAGAAAATATTAAGTGGTTCAAAAGTTGGTCCCAAAAAGTGCACGATCAAAATTTTTCGTCTTCAATTTTCCACATGTTAATCGTACGGAAAACATCAAATTTCTTCATTTTAGAATTCTTCCAATTTTTTTAGACCCAGGGTTATTGATAAAATAAGCCGACTCGAATTCCGGAGTCAAATCGTCACATATTCACAACCAAAATTAAGAAAAGGAAAGCATTTGAGCCTATTTCCCCCCTTGAAAATACACTGTTGTACGATGTTCAATGAATTATTGTCCAAAAAGTAAAATTTTCAAAATTTTTTTATTATGAAAAAATTGAAGCTAGTATATAGCAGAATCTCCAATTCCAATTTTATAACACTCAGAAAATATTAAGTGGTTCGAAAGTTGGTCCCAAAAAGTGCACGACCAAAATGTTTAGTCTTTAATTTTTCCACATGTTAATTATACGGTAAACTTCAAATTTCTTCATTTTAGAATTCATCCAAATTTTTTAGACACAGGGTTATTGAAAAAATCAACCGAGTTGAATTCCAGAGTCAAATCGTCAAATATTTGCCATAAAAATAAGAAAAAGAAAGCATTTGAGCCTATTACCCAAATTGAAAATACACGGGGGGACGATGTTCAATGAATTATTGTTAAAAAAGGAAAATTTTCAAAATTTTTTTATTCTGGAGAAATTGAAGCTAGTATATAGTAGAATCTCCAATTCCAATTTTATAACACTCAGAAAATATTAAGTGGTTCAAAAGTTGGTCCCAAAAAGTTCACGATCAAAATTTTTCGTCTTTAATTTTCCACATGTTAATCGTACGGAAAACTTCAAATTTCTTCATTTTAGAATACTTCCAATTTTTTTAGACCCAGGGTTATTGAAAAATTCTCCCGAGTCGAATTTCGCAGTCAAATCGTCACATATTCGCAACCAAAAATAAGAAAAGGAAAGCATTTGAGCCTATTTCCCCCATTGAAAATAGACTGGGGGACGATGTTCAATGAATTATTGTTCAAAAAGTAAAATTTTCAAAATTTTTTCATTGTGGAGAAATTGAAGCTAGTATATAGTAAAATCTCCAATTACAATTTTATAACACAAAAAAAATATTAATGTGTTCAAAAGTTGTCCCAAAAAGTGCACGATCAAAATATTTCGTTTTTAATTTTCCACATGTTAATCGTACGGAAACATCAAATTTCTTCATTTTAGAATTCTTCCAATTTTTTTAGACCCACAGATTATTGAAAAAATCACCCCAATTGATTTCCGGAGGCAAATCGTCACATATTCGCACCAAAAATTAGAAAAGGAAAGCATTTGAGCCTATTTCCCAAATTGAAAATACACGGGGGGGGCAATTTTCAATGAATTATTTTTCAAAAAGGAAAATTTTCAAATTTTTTTTACTATGAAAAAATTGAAGCTAGTATATAGAAGAATCTCCAATTACAATTTTATAACACTCAGAAAATATTTAGTGGTCCAAAAATTGTTCCAAAAAAGTGCATGATCAAAATTTTTCGTCTCTAATTTTTCCACATGTTAATCGTACGGAAAACTTCAAAATTCTTCATTTTAGAATTCTTCCAATTTTTTTAGACCCAGGGTTATTGAAAAAATCACCCGACTCGAATTCCGGAGTCCAATCGTAACATATTCGCAACCAAAATAAGAAAAGGAAAGCATTTGAGCCTATTTCCCCAATTCAAAATACACTGGGGGACGATGTTCAATGAATAATTGTTCAAAAAGTAAAATTTTCAAATTTTTTTTACTATGAAAAAATTGAAGCTAGTATATAGAAGAATCTCCAATTACAATTTTATAACACTCAGAAAATATTAAGTGGTTCAAAAATTGTTCCCAAAAAGTGCACGATCAAAATTTTTCGTCTTTAATTTTCCACATGTTAATCGTACGGAAAACTTCAAATTTCTTCATTTTAGAATTCTTCCAATTTTTTTAGACCCAGGGTTATTAAAAAAATCACCCGAGTTGATTTCCGGAGGCAAATCGTCACATATTCGCAACCAAATTTAAGAAAAGGAAAGAACTTGAGCCTATTTCCCAAATTGAAAATACACGGGGGGACGATGTTCAATGATTTATTGTTAAAAAAGGAAAATTTTCAAATTTTTTTTATTCTGGAGAAATTGAAGCTAGTATATAGAAGAATCACCAATTACAATTTTATAACACAAAAAAAATATTAATGTGTTCAAAAGTTGTCCCAAAAAGTGCACGATCAAAATTTTTCGTTTTTAATTTTCCACATGGTAATCGTACGGAAAACTTCAAATTTCTTCATTTTAGAATTCTTCCAAGTTTTTTAGACCCAGGGTTATTAAAAAATTCTCCCGAGTCGAATTCCGCAGTCAAATCGTCACATATTCGCAACCAAATTTAAAAAAGGAAAGAACTTGAGCCTATTTCCCCCATTGAAAATACACGGTGGGACCATGTTCAATGAATAATTGTTCAAAAAGTAAAATTTTCAAATTTTTTTTACTAAGGAAAAATTGAAGCTAGTATATAGAAGAATCTCCAATTACAATTTTATAACACTCAGAAAATATTAAGTGGTTCATAAATTGGTCCCAAAAAGTGCACAATCAAAATGTTTCGTCTTTAATTTTTCCACATGTTAATCATACGGAAAACTTCAAATTTCTTCATTTTAGAATTCTTTCAATTTTTTTAGACCCATTGTTATTGAAAAAATCACCCGACTCGAATTCCGGAGTCCAATCGTCACATATTCACAACCAAAAATAAGAAAAGGAAAGCATTTGAGCATATATATCCCCCATTGAAAATAGACGGGGGGACAATGTTCAATGAATTATTGTTCAAAAAGTAAAATTTTCAAAATTTTTTCATTGTGGAGAAATTGAAGCTAGTATATAGTAGAATCTCCGATTACAATTTTATAACACTCAGAAAAAATTAAGTGGTTCGAAAGTTGGTCCCAAAAAGTGCACGATAAAAATTTGTCGTCTCTAATTTTTCCACATGTTAATCGTACGGAAAACATCAAATTTATTCATTTTAGAAGTCTTAAATTTTTTTTAGACCCATTGTTATTGAAAAAATCACCCGACTCGAATTCCGGAGTCCAATCGTCACATATTCACAACCAAAAATAAGAAAAGGAAAGCATTTGAGCCAATATCCCCCATTGAAAATACACGGGGGGACATGTTCAATGAATTATTGTTCAAAAAGTAAAATTTTCAAAATTTTTTCATTGTGGAGAAATTGAAGCTAGTATATAGTAGAATCTAAAATTACAATTTTATAACACTCAGAAATTATTAATATGTTCAAATTTTGGTCCCAAAAAGTGCACGATCAAAATTTTTCGTCTTCAATTTTCCACATGTTAATCGTACGGAAAACATCAAATTTTTTCATTTTAGAATTCTTAAATTTTTTTTAGACCCATTGTTATTGAAAAAATCACCCGACTCGAATTCCGGAGTCCAATCGTCACATATTCACAACCAAAAATAAGAAAAGGAAAGCATTTGAACCTATACCCCCCATTGAAAATACACTGGGGGACGATGTTCAATGAATTATTGTTCAAAAAGTAAAATTTTCAAAATTTTTTCATTGTGGAGAAATTGAATCTAGTATATAGTAAAATTTCCAATTACAATTTTATAATAATCAGAAAATATTAAGTGGTTCAAAAGTTGGTCCCAAAAAGTGCACGATCAAAATTTTTCGTCTTCAATTTTCCACATGTTAATCGTACGGAAAACATCAAATTTCTTCATTTTAGAATTCTTCCAATTTTTTTAGACCCAGGGTTATTGATAAAATAAGCCGACTCGAATTCCGGAGTCAAATCGTCACATATTCACAACCAAAATTAAGAAAAGGAAAGCATTTGAGCCTATTTCCCCCCTTGAAAATACACTGTTGTACGATGTTCAATGAATTATTGTCCAAAAAGTAAAATTTTCAAAATTTTTTTATTATGAAAAAATTGAAGCTAGTATATAGCAGAATCTCCAATTCCAATTTTATAACACTCAGAAAATATTAAGTGGTTCGAAAGTTGGTCCCAAAAAGTGCACGACCAAAATGTTTAGTCTTTAATTTTTCCACATGTTAATTATACGGTAAACTTCAAATTTCTTCATTTTAGAATTCATCCAAATTTTTTAGACACAGGGTTATTGAAAAAATCAACCGAGTTGAATTCCAGAGTCAAATCGTCAAATATTTGCCATAAAAATAAGAAAAAGAAAGCATTTGAGCCTATTACCCAAATTGAAAATACACGGGGGGACGATGTTCAATGAATTATTGTTAAAAAAGGAAAATTTTCAAAATTTTTTTATTCTGGAGAAATTGAAGCTAGTATATAGTAGAATCTCCAATTCCAATTTTATAACACTCAGAAAATATTAAGTGGTTCAAAAGTTGGTCCCAAAAAGTTCACGATCAAAATTTTTCGTCTTTAATTTTCCACATGTTAATCGTACGGAAAACTTCAAATTTCTTCATTTTAGAATACTTCCAATTTTTTTAGACCCAGGGTTATTGAAAAATTCTCCCGAGTCGAATTTCGCAGTCAAATCGTCACATATTCGCAACCAAAAATAAGAAAAGGAAAGCATTTGAGCCTATTTCCCCCATTGAAAATAGACTGGGGGACGATGTTCAATGAATTATTGTTCAAAAAGTAAAATTTTCAAAATTTTTTCATTGTGGAGAAATTGAAGCTAGTATATAGTAAAATCTCCAATTACAATTTTATAACACAAAAAAAATATTAATGTGTTCAAAAGTTGTCCCAAAAAGTGCACGATCAAAATATTTCGTTTTTAATTTTCCACATGTTAATCGTACGGAAACATCAAATTTCTTCATTTTAGAATTCTTCCAATTTTTTTAGACCCACAGATTATTGAAAAAATCACCCCAATTGATTTCCGGAGGCAAATCGTCACATATTCGCACCAAAAATTAGAAAAGGAAAGCATTTGAGCCTATTTCCCAAATTGAAAATACACGGGGGGGCAATTTTCAATGAATTATTTTTCAAAAAGGAAAATTTTCAAATTTTTTTTTACTATGAAAAAATTGAAGCTAGTATATAGAAGAATCTCCAATTACAATTTTATAACACTCAGAAAATATTTAGTGGTCCAAAAATTGTTCCAAAAAAGTGCATGATCAAAATTTTTCGTCTCTAATTTTTCCACATGTTAATCGTACGGAAAACTTCAAAATTCTTCATTTTAGAATTCTTCCAATTTTTTTAGACCCATTGTTATTGAAAAAATCACCCGACTCGAATTCCGGAGTCCAATCGTAACATATTCGCAACCAAAATAAGAAAAGGAAAGCATTTGAGCCTATTTCCCCAATTCAAAATACACTGGGGGACGATGTTCAATGAATAATTGTTCAAAAAGTAAAATTTTCAAATTTTTTTTACTATGAAAAAATTGAAGCTAGTATATAGAAGAATCTCCAATTACAATTTTATAACACTCAGAAAATATTAAGTGGTTCAAAAATTGTTCCCAAAAAGTGCACGATCAAAATTTTTCGTCTTTAATTTTCCACATGTTAATCGTACGGAAAACTTCAAATTTCTTCATTTTAGAATTCTTCCAATTTTTTTAGACCCAGGGTTATTAAAAAAATCACCCGAGTTGATTTCCGGAGGCAAATCGTCACATATTCGCAACCAAATTTAAGAAAAGGAAAGAACTTGAGCCTATTTCCCAAATTGAAAATACACGGGGGGACGATGTTCAATGATTTATTGTTAAAAAAGGAAAATTTTCAAATTTTTTTTATTCTGGAGAAATTGAAGCTAGTATATAGAAGAATCTCCAATTACAATTTTATAGCACAAAAAAAATATTAATGTTTTCAAAAGTTGTCCCAAAAAGTGCACGATCAAAATTTTTCGTTTTTAATTTTCCACATGTTAATCCTACGGAAAACTTCAAATTTCTTCATTTTAGATTTCTTTCAATTTTTTTAGACCCATTGTTATTGAAAAAATCACCCGACTCGAATTCCGGAGTCCAATCGTCACATATTCACAACCAAAAATAAGAAAAGGAAAGCATTTGAGCATATATCCCCCATTGAAAATACACGGGGGGACAATGTTCAATGAATTATTGTTCAAAAAGTAAAATTTTCAAATTTTTTTATTGTCTAGAAATTGAAGCTAGTATATAGTAGAATCTCCAATTACAATTTTATAACACTAAAAAAATATTAATGTGTTCAAAAGTTGTCCCAAAAAGTGTGCGATCAATATTTTTCGTTTTTAATTTTCCACATGTTAATAGTACGGAAAACTTCAAATTTCTTCTTTTTAGAATTCTTCCAATTTTTTTAGACCCAGGGTTATTAAAAAAATCACCCGTGTTGATTTCTGGAGGCAAATCGTCACATATTCGCAACAAAAATAAGAAAAGGAAAGCATTTGGGCCTATTTTCCAAATTGAAAATACACGGGGGGGGACGATGTTCAATGAATTATTGTCCGAAATGTAAAATTTTCAAATTTTTTTTACTATGAAAAAATTGAAGCTGTATAAAGCAGAATCTCCAATTCCAATTTTATAACACTCAGAAAATATTAAGTGGTTCAAAAGTTGGTCCCAAAAAGTTCACGATCAAAATTTTTCGTCTTTAATTTACCACATGTTAATCGTAAGGAAAACTTCAAATTTCTTCATTTTTGAATTCTTTTAATTTTTTTAGACCCAGGGTTATTGAAAAATTCCCCCGACTCGAATTCCGGAGTCCAATCGTCACATATTCGCAACAAAAATAAGAAAAGGAAAGCATTTAAGCCTATTTCCCAAATTGAAAATATACCGGGGGACGATGTTCAATGAATTATTGTCCAAAAAGTAAAATTTTCACATTTTTTTTACTATGAAAAAATTGAAAATAGTATATAGTAGAATCTCCAATTACAATTTTATAACACAAAAAAAATATTAATGTGTTCAAAAGTTGTCCCAAAAAGTGCACGATCAAAATTTTTCGTTTTTAATTTTCCACGTGTTAATCGTACGGAAAACTTCAAATGTCTTAATTTTCAAATTTTTTCAATTTCTTTAGACCCAGGGTTATTGAAAAAATCACCCGAGTTGATTTCCGGAGGCAAATCGTCACATATTCGCAACAAAAACTAGAAAAGGAAAGCATTTGAGCCTATTTCCCAAATTGAAAATACACGGGTGGACAATGTTCAATGAATTATTGTTCAAAAAGGAAAATTTTCAAATTTTTTTTACTATGAAAATATTGAAGCTAGTATATAGAAGATTCTCCAATTACAATTTTATAACACTCAGGAAATATTAAGTGGTTCAAAAATTGGTCCCAAAAAGTGCACGATCAAAATGTTTCGTCTTTAATTTTTCCACATGTTAATCATACGGAAAACTTCAAATTTCTTCATTTTAGAATTCTTTCAATTTTTTTAGACCCATTGTTATTGAAAAAATCACCCGACTCGAATTCCGGAGTCCAATCGTCACATATTCACAACCAAAAATAAGAAAAGGATAGCATTTGAGCATATATCCCCCATTGAAAATACACGGGGGGACAATGTTCAATGAATTATTGTTCAAAAAGTAAAATTTTCAAAATTTTTTCATTGTGGAGAAATTGAAGCTAGTATATAGTAGAATCTCCGATTGTAATTTTATAACACTCAGAAAATATTAAGTGGTTCGAAAGTTGGTCCCAAAAAGTGCACGATAAAAAATTTTCGTCTCTAATTTTTCCACATGTTAATCGTACGGAAAACATCAAATTTATTCATTTTAGAATTCTTAAATTTTTTTTTAGACCCATTGTTATTGAAAAAATCACCCGACTCGAATTCCGGAGTCCAATCGTCACATATTCACAACCAAAAATAAGAAAAGGAAAGCATTTGAGCCTATATCCCCCATTGAAAATACATGTGGGGCCAATGTTCAATGAATTATTGTTCAAAAAGTAAAATTTTCAAAATTTTTTCATTATGGAGAAATTGAAGCTAGTATATAGTAGAATCTAAAATTACAATTTTATAACACTCAGAAATTATTAATAGGTTCAAAATTTGGTCCCAAAAAGTACACGATCAAATTTTTTCGTTTTTAATTTTCCTCATGTTAATCGTACGGAAAACTTCAAAATTCTTCATTTTCGAATTCTTTCAATTTTTTTAGACCCAGGGTTATTGATAAAATCACCCGAGTCAAATTCCGGAGTCAAATTGTCACATATTCGCAACCAAAAATAAGAAAAGGAAAGCATTTGAGTCTATTTCGCCCATTGAAAATACACTGGGGGACGATGTTCAATGCATTATTGTTCAAAAAGTAAAATTTTCAAAATTTTTTCATTGTGGAGAAATTGAATCTAGTATATAGTAAAATTTCCAATTACAATTTTATAATAATCAGAAAATATTAAGTGGTTCAAAAGTTGGTCCCAAAAAGTGCACGATCAAAATTTTTCGTCTTCAATTTTCCACATGTTAATCGTACGGAAAACTTCAAATTTCTTCATTTTAGAATTCTTCCAATTTTTTTAGACCCAGGGTTATTGAAAAATTCCCCCGAGTCGAATTCCGGAGGCAAATCGTCACATATTCGCAACCAAAATAAGAATAGGAAAGCATTTGGGCTTTTTCAAAAATTGAAAATACACGGGGGGACGATGTTCAATGAATTATTGTCCGAAATGTAAAATTTTCAAATTTTTTTTACTATGAAAAAATTGAAAATAGTATATAGCAGAATCTCCAATTCCAATTTTATAACACTCAGAAAATATTAAGTGGTTCGAAAGTTGGTCCCAAAAAGTGCACGACCAAAAATTTTCGTCTTTAATTTTCCACATGTTAATCCTACGGAAAACTTCAAATTTCTTCATTTTAGATTTCTTTCAATTTTTTTAGACCCATTGTTATTGAAAAAATCACCCGACTCGAATTCCGGAGTCCAATCGTCACATATTCACAACCAAAAATAAGAAAAGGAAAGCATTTGAGCATATATCCCCCATTGAAAATACATGGGGTGACAATGTTCAATGAATTATTGTTCAAAAAGTAAAATTTTCAAATTTTTTTATTGTGTAGAAATTGAAGCTAGTATATAGTAGAATCTCCAATTACAATTTTATAACACTAAAAAAATATTAATGTGTTCAAAAGTTGTCCCAAAAAGTGTACGATCAATATTTTTCGTTTTTAATTTTCCACATGTTAATAGTACGGAAAACTTCAAATTTCTTCTTTTTAGAATTCTTCCAATTTTTTTAGACCCAGGGTTATTTAAAAAATCACCCGTGTTGATTTCTGGAGGCAAATCGTCACATATTCGCAACAAAAATAAGAAAAGGAAAGCATTTGGGCCTATTTCCCAAATTGAAAATACACGGGGGGGACGATGTTCAATGAATTATTGTCCGAAATGTAAAATTTTCAAATTTTTTTTTACTATGAAAAAATTGAAAATAGTATATAGTAGAATCTCCAATTACAATTTTATAACACAAAAAAAATATTAATGTGTTCAAAAGTTGTCCCAAAAAGTGCACGATCAAAATTTTTCGTTTTTAATTTTCCACGTGTTAATCGTACGGAAAACTTCAAATGTCTTAATTTTCAAATTTTTTCAATTTCTTTAGACCCAGGGTTATTGAAAAATTCTCCTGAGTCGAATTCCGCAGTCAAATCGTCACATATTCGCAACCAAATTTAAAAAAGGAAAGAACTTGAGCCTATTTCCCCCATTGAAAATACACGGTGGGACCATGTTCAATGAATAATTGTTCAAAAAGTAAAATTTTCAAATTTTTTTTACTATGAAAAAATTGAAGCTAGTATATAGAAGAATCTCCAATTACAATTTTATAACACTCAGAAAATATTAAGTGGTTCAAAAATTGGTCCCAAAAAGTGCACGATCAAAATTTTTCGTCTTTAATTTTCCACATGTTAATCGTACGGAAAACTTCAAATTTCTTCATTTTAGAATTCTTCCAATTTTTTTAGACCCAGGGTTATTAAAAAAATCACCCGAGTTGATTTCCGGAGGCAAATCGTCACATATTCGCAACCAAATTTAAGAAAAGGAAAGAACTTGAGCCTATTTCCCAAATTGAAAATACACGGGGGGACGATGTTCAATGAATTATTGTCCGAAATGTAAAATTTTCACATTTTTTTTACTATGAAAAAATTGAAAATAGTATATAGTAGAATCTCCAATTACAATTTTATAACACAAAAAAAATATTAATGTGTTCAAAAGTTGTCCCAAAAAGTGCACGATTAAAATTTTTCGTTTTTAATTTTCCACATGGTAATCGTACGGAAAACTTCAAATTTCTTCATTTTAGAATTCTTCCAATTTTTTTAGACCCAGGGTTATTGAAAAATTCCCCCGAGTCGAATTCCGGAGGCAAATCGTCACATATTCGCAACCAAAATAAGAATAGGAAAGCATTTGAGCTTATTTCAAAAATTGAAAATACACGGGGGGACGATGTTCAATGAATTATTGTCCGAAATGTAAAATTTTCAAATTTTTTTTACTATGAAAAATTTGAAAATAGTGTATAGCAGAATCTCCAATTCCAATTTTATAACACTCAGAAAATATTAAGTGGTTCGAAAGTTGGTCCCAAAAAGTGCACGACCAAAAATTTTCGTCTTTAATTTTCCACATGTTAATCCTACGGAAAACTTCAAATTTCTTCATTTTAGATTTCTTTCAATTTTTTTAGACCCATTGTTATTGAAAAAATCACCCGACTCGAATTCCGGAGTCCAATCGTCACATATTCACAACCAAAAATAAGAAAAGGAAAGCATTTGAGCATATATCCCCCATTGAAAATACACGGGGGGACAATGTTCAATGAATTATTGTTCAAAAAGTAAAATTTTCAAATTTTTTTATTGTGTAGAAATTGAAGCTAGTATATAGTAGAATCTAAAATTACAATTTTATAACACTAAAAAAATATTAATGTGTTCAAAAGTTGTCCCAAAAAGTGCACGATCAAAATTTTTCGTCTTTAATTTTCCACATGTTAATCGTACGGAAAACTTCAAATTTCTTCATTTTAGAATTCTTCCAATTTTTTTAGACCCAGGGTTATTAAAAAAATCACCCGAGTTGATTTCCGGAGGCAAATCGTCACATATTCGCAACCAAATTTAAGAAAAGGAAAGAACTTGAGCCTATTTCCCAAATTGAAAATACACGGGGGGACGATGTTCAATGAAATATTGTCCGAAATGTAAAATTTTCACATTTTTTTTACTATGAAAAAATTGAAAATAGTATATAGTAGAATCTCCAATTACAATTTTATAACACAAAAAAAATATTAATGTGTTCAAAAGTTGTCCCAAAAAGTGCACGATTAAAATTTTTCGTTTTTAATTTTCCACATGGTAATCGTACGGAAAACTTCAAATTTCTTCATTTTAGAATTCTTCCAATTTTTTTAGACCCAGGGTTATTGAAAAATTCCCCCGAGTCGAATTCCGGAGGCAAATCGTCACATATTCGCAACCAAAATAAGAATAGGAAAGCATTTGAGCTTATTTCAAAAATTGAAAATACACGGGGGGACGATGTTCAATGAATTATTGTCCGAAATGTAAAATTTTCAAATTTTTTTTACTATGAAAAAATTGAAAATAGTGTATAGCAGAATCTCCAATTCCAATTTTATAACACTCAGAAAATATTAAGTGGTTCGAAAGTTGGTCCCAAAAAGTGCACGCCCAAAAATTTTCGTCTTTAATTTTCCACATGTTAATCCTACGGAAAACTTCAAATTTCTTCATTTTAGATTTCTTTCAATTTTTTTAGACCCATTGTTATTGAAAAAATCACCCGACTCGAATTCCGGAGTCCAATCGTCACATATTCACAACCAAAAATAAGAAAAGGAAAGCATTTGAGCATATATCCCCCATTGAAAATACACGGGGGGACAATGTTCAATGAATTATTGTTCAAAAAGTAAAATTTTCAAATTTTTTTATTGTGTAGAAATTGAAGCTAGTATATAGTAGAATCTCCAATTACAATTTTATAACACTAAAAAAATATTAATGTGTTCAAAAGTTGTCCCAAAAAGTGCACGATCAAAATTTTTCGTCTTTAATTTTCCACATGTTAATCGTACGGAAAACTTCAAATTTCTTCATTTTAGAATTCTTCCAATTTTTTTAGACCCAGGGTTATTAAAAAAATCACCCGAGTTGATTTCCGGAGGCAAATCGTCACATATTCGCAACCAAATTTAAGAAAAGGAAAGAACTTGAGCCTATTTCCCAAATTGAAAATACACGGGGGGACGATGTTCAATGAAATATTGTCCGAAATGTAAAATTTTCACATTTTTTTTACTATGAAAAAATTGAAAATAGTATATAGTAGAATCTCCAATTACAATTTTATAACACAAAAAAAATATTAATGTGTTCAAAAGTTGTCCCAAAAAGTGCACGATTAAAATTTTTCGTTTTTAATTTTCCACATGGTAATCGTACGGAAAACTTCAAATTTCTTCATTTTAGAATTCTTCCAATTTTTTTAGACCCAGGGTTATTGAAAAATTCCCCCGAGTCGAATTCCGGAGGCAAATCGTCACATATTCGCAACCAAAATAAGAATAGGAAAGCATTTGAGCCTATTTCAAAAATTGAAAATACACGGGGGGACGATGTTCAATGAATTATTGTCCGAAATGTAAAATTTTCAAATTTTTTTTACTATGAAAAAATTGAAAATAGTATATAGCAGAATCTCCAATTCCAATTTTATAACACTCAGAAAATATTAAGTGGTTCGAAAGTTGGTCCCAAAAAGTGCACGACCAAAAATTTTCGTCTTTAATTTTCCACATGTTAATCCTACGGAAAACTTCAAAATTATTCATTTTCGAATTCTTTCAATTGTTTTAGACCCAGGGTTATTGAAAAATTCCCCCGAGTCGAATTCCGCAGTCAAATCGTCACATATTCGCAACCAAAATAAGAAAAGGAGAGCATTTGAGCCTATTTCAAAAATTGAAAATACACGGGTGGACAATGTTCAATGAATTATTGTTCAAAAAGGAAAATTTTCAAATTTTTTTTACTATGAAAATATTGAAGCTAGTATATAGAAGATTCTCCAATTACAATTTTATAACACTCAGAAAATATTAAGTGGTTCAAAAATTGGTCCCAAAAAGTGCACAATCAAAATGTTTCGTCTTTAATTTTTCCACATGTTAATCATACGGAAAACTTCAAATTTCTTCATTTTAGAATTCTTTCAATTTTTTTAGACCCATTGTTATTGAAAAAATCACCCGACTCGAATTCCGGAGTCCAATCGTCACATATTCACAACCAAAAATAAGAAAAGGAAAGCATTTGAGCATATATCCCCCATTGAAAATAGACGGGGGGACAATGTTCAATGAATTATTGTTCAAAAAGTAAAATTTTCAAAATTTTTTCATTGTGGAGAAATTGAAGCTAGTATATAGTAGAATCTCCGATTACAATTTTATAACACTCAGAAAAAATTAAGTGGTTCGAAAGTTGGTCCCAAAAAGTGCACGATAAAAATTTTTCGTCTCTAATTTTTCCACATGTTAATCGTACGGAAAACATCAAATTTATTCATTTTAGAAGTCTTAAATTTTTTTTAGACCCATTGTTATTGAAAAAATCACCCGACTCGAATTCCGGAGTCCAATCGTCACATATTCACAACCAAAAATAAGAAAAGGAAAGCATTTGAGCCAATATCCCCCATTGAAAATACACGGGGGGACAATGTTCAATGAATTATTGTTCAAAAAGTAAAATTTTCAAAATTTTTTCATTGTGGAGAAATTGAAGCTAGTATATAGTAGAATCTAAAATTACAATTTTATAACACTCAGAAATTATTAATATGTTCAAATTTTGGTCCCAAAAAGTGCACGATCAAAATTTTTCGTCTTCAATTTTCCACATGTTAATCGTACGGAAAACATCAAATTTATTCATTTTAGAATTCTTAAATTTTTTTTAGACCCATTGTTATTGAAAAAATCACCCGACTCGAATTCCGGAGTCCAATCGTCACATATTCACAACCAAAAATAAGAAAAGGAAAGCATTTGAACCTATACCCCCCATTGAAAATACACTGGGGGACGATGTTCAATGAATTATTGTTCAAAAAGTAAAATTTTCAAAATTTTTTCATTGTGGAGAAATTGAATCTAGTATATAGTAAAATTTCCAATTACAATTTTATAATAATCAGAAAATATTAAGTGGTTCAAAAGTTGGTCCCAAAAAGTGCACGATCAAAATTTTTCGTCTTCAATTTTCCACATGTTAATCGTAAGGAAAACATCAAATTTCTTCATTTTAGAATTCTTCCAATTTTTTTAGACCCAGGGTTATTGAAAAATTCCCCCGAGTCGAATTCCGGAGGCAAATCGTCACATATTCGCAACCAAAATAAGAATAGGAAAGCATTTGAGCCTATTTCAAAAATTGAAAATACACGGGGGGACGATGTTCAATGAATTATTGTCCGAAATGTAAAATTTTCAAATTTTTTTTACTATGAAAAAATTGAAAATAGTATATAGCAGAATCTCCAATTCCAATTTTATAACACTCAGAAAATATTAAGTGGTTCGAAAGTTGGTCCCAAAAAGTGCACGACCAAAAATTTTCGTCTTTAATTTTCCACATGTTAATCCTACGGAAAACTTCAAAATTATTCATTTTCGAATTCTTTCAATTGTTTTAGACCCAGGGTTATTGAAAAATTCCCCCGAGTCGAATTCCGCAGTCAAATCGTCACATATTCGCAACCAAAATAAGAAAAGGAGAGCATTTGAGCCTATTTCAAAAATTGAAAATACACGGGTGGACAATGTTCAATGAATTATTGTTCAAAAAGGAAAATTTTCAAATTTTTTTTACTATGAAAATATTGAAGCTAGTATATAGAAGATTCTCCAATTACAATTTTATAACACTCAGAAAATATTAAGTGGTTCAAAAATTGGTCCCAAAAAGTGCACAATCAAAATGTTTCGTCTTTAATTTTTCCACATGTTAATCATACGGAAAACTTCAAATTTCTTCATTTTAGAATTCTTTCAATTTTTTTAGACCCATTGTTATTGAAAAAATCACCCGACTCGAATTCCGGAGTCCAATCGTCACATATTCACAACCAAAAATAAGAAAAGGAAAGCATTTGAGCATATATCCCCCATTGAAAATAGACGGGGGGACAATGTTCAATGAATTATTGTTCAAAAAGTAAAATTTTCAAAATTTTTTCATTGTGGAGAAATTGAAGCTAGTATATAGTAGAATCTCCGATTACAATTTTATAACACTCAGAAAAAATTAAGTGGTTCGAAAGTTGGTCCCAAAAAGTGCACGATAAAAATTTTTCGTCTCTAATTTTTCCACATGTTAATCGTACGGAAAACATCAAATTTATTCATTTTAGAAGTCTTAAATTTTTTTTAGACCCATTGTTATTGAAAAAATCACCCGACTCGAATTCCGGAGTCCAATCGTCACATATTCACAACCAAAAATAAGAAAAGGAAAGCATTTGAGCCAATATCCCCCATTGAAAATACACGGGGGGACAATGTTCAATGAATTATTGTTCAAAAAGTAAAATTTTCAAAATTTTTTCATTGTGGAGAAATTGAAGCTAGTATATAGTAGAATCTAAAATTACAATTTTATAACACTCAGAAATTATTAATATGTTCAAATTTTGGTCCCAAAAAGTGCACGATCAAAATTTTTCGTCTTCAATTTTCCACATGTTAATCGTACGGAAAACATCAAATTTATTCATTTTAGAATTCTTAAATTTTTTTTAGACCCATTGTTATTGAAAAAATCACCCGACTCGAATTCCGGAGTCCAATCGTCACATATTCACAACCAAAAATAAGAAAAGGAAAGCATTTGAACCTATACCCCCCATTGAAAATACACTGGGGGACGATGTTCAATGAATTATTGTTCAAAAAGTAAAATTTTCAAAATTTTTTCATTGTGGAGAAATTGAATCTAGTATATAGTAAAATTTCCAATTACAATTTTATAATAATCAGAAAATATTAAGTGGTTCAAAAGTTGGTCCCAAAAAGTGCACGATCAAAATTTTTCGTCTTCAATTTTCCACATGTTAATCGTACGGAAAACATCAAATTTCTTCATTTTAGAATTCTTCCAATTTTTTTAGACCCAGGGTTATTGATAAAATAAGCCGACTCGAATTCCGGAGTCAAATCGTCACATATTCACAACCAAAATTAAGAAAAGGAAAGCATTTGAGCCTATTTCCCCCCTTGAAAATACACTGTTGTACGATGTTCAATGAATTATTGTCCAAAAAGTAAAATTTTCAAAATTTTTTTATTATGAAAAAATTGAAGCTAGTATATAGCAGAATCTCCAATTCCAATTTTATAACACTCAGAAAATATTAAGTGGTTCGAAAGTTGGTCCCAAAAAGTTCACGATCAAAATTTTTCGTCTTTAATTTTCCACATGTTAATTATACGGTAAACTTCAAATTTCTTCATTTTAGAATTCATCCAAATTTTTTAGACACAGGGTTATTGAAAAAATCAACCGAGTTGAATTCCAGAGTCAAATCGTCAAATATTTGCCATAAAAATAAGAAAAAGAAAGCATTTGAGCCTATTACCCAAATTGAAAATACACGGGGGGACGATGTTCAATGAATTATTGTTAAAAAAGGAAAATTTTCAAAATTTTTTTATTCTGGAGAAATTGAAGCTAGTATATAGTAGAATCTCCAATTCCAATTTTATAACACTCAGAAAATATTAAGTGGTTCAAAAGTTGGTCCCAAAAAGTTCACGATCAAAATTTTTCGTCTTTAATTTTCCACATGTTAATCGTACGGAAAACTTCAAATTTCTTCATTTTAGAATACTTCCAATTTTTTTAGACCCAGGGTTATTGAAAAATTCTCCCGAGTCGAATTTCGCAGTCAAATCGTCACATATTCGCAACCAAAAATAAGAAAAGGAAAGCATTTGAGCCTATTTCCCCCATTGAAAATAGACTGGGGGACGATGTTCAATGAATTATTGTTCAAAAAGTAAAATTTTCAAAATTTTTTCATTGTGGAGAAATTGAAGCTAGTATATAGTAAAATCTCCAATTACAATTTTATAACACAAAAAAAATATTAATGTGTTCAAAAGTTGTCCCAAAAAGTGCACGATCAAAATATTTCGTTTTTAATTTTCCACATGTTAATCGTACGGAAACATCAAATTTCTTCATTTTAGAATTCTTCCAATTTTTTTAGACCCACAGATTATTGAAAAAATCACCCCAATTGATTTCCGGAGGCAAATCGTCACATATTCGCACCAAAAATTAGAAAAGGAAAGCATTTGAGCCTATTTCCCAAATTGAAAATACACGGGGGGACGATGTTCAATGATTTATTGTTAAAAAAGGAAAATTTTCAAATTTTTTTTATTCTGGAGAAATTGAAGCTAGTATATAGAAGAATCTCCAATTACAATTTTATAACACAAAAAAAATATTAATGTTTTCAAAAGTTGTCCCAAAAAGTGCACGATCAAAATTTTTCGTTTTTAATTTTCCACATGTTAATCCTACGGAAAACTTCAAATTTCTTCATTTTAGATTTCTTTCAATTTTTTTAGACCCATTGTTATTGAAAAAATCACCCGACTCGAATTCCGGAGTCCAATCGTCACATATTCACAACCAAAAATAAGAAAAGGAAAGCATTTGAGCATATATCCCCCATTGAAAATACACGGGGGGACAATGTTCAATGAATTATTGTTCAAAAAGTAAAATTTTCAAATTTTTTTATTGTCTAGAAATTGAAGCTAGTATATAGTAGAATCTCCAATTACAATTTTATAACACTAAAAAAATATTAATGTGTTCAAAAGTTGTCCCAAAAAGTGTACGATCAATATTTTTCGTTTTTAATTTTCCACATGTTAATAGTACGGAAAACTTCAAATTTCTTCTTTTTAGAATTCTTCCAATTTTTTTAGACCCAGGGTTATTAAAAAAATCACCCGTGTTGATTTCTGGAGGCAAATCGTCACATATTCGCAACAAAAATAAGAAAAGGAAAGCATTTGGGCCTATTTTCCAAATTGAAAATACACGGGGGGGGACGATGTTCAATGAATTATTGTCCGAAATGTAAAATTTTCAAATTTTTTTTACTATGAAAAAATTGAAGCTGTATAAAGCAGAATCTCCAATTCCAATTTTATAACACTCAGAAAATATTAAGTGGTTCAAAAGTTGGTCCCAAAAAGTTCACGATCAAAATTTTTCGTCTTTAATTTACCACATGTTAATCGTAAGGAAAACTTCAAATTTCTTCATTTTTGAATTCTTTTAATTTTTTTAGACCCAGGGTTATTGAAAAATTCCCCCGACTCGAATTCCGGAGTCCAATCGTCACATATTCGCAACAAAAATAAGAAAAGGAAAGCATTTAAGCCTATTTCCCAAATTGAAAATATACCGGTGGACGATGTTCAATGAATTATTGTCCAAAAAGTAAAATTTTCACATTTTTTTTACTATGAAAAAATTGAAAATAGTATATAGTAGAATCTCCAATTACAATTTTATAACACAAAAAAAATATTAATGTGTTCAAAAGTTGTCCCAAAAAGTGCACGATCAAAATTTTTCGTTTTTAATTTTCCACGTGTTAATCGTACGGAAAACTTCAAATGTCTTAATTTTCAAATTTTTTCAATTTCTTTAGACCCAGGGTTATTGAAAAATTCTCCTGAGTCGAATTCCGCTGTCAAATCGTCACATATTCGCAACCAAATTTAAAAAAGGAAAGAACTTGAGCCTATTTCCCCCATTGAAAATACACGGTGGGACCATGTTCAATGAATAATTGTTCAAAAAGTAAAATTTTCAAATTTTTTTTACTATGAAAAAATTGAAGCTAGTATATAGAAGAATCTCCAATTACAATTTTATAACACTCAGAAAATATTAAGTGGTTCAAAAATTGGTCCCAAAAAGTGCACGATCAAAATTTTTCGTCTTTAATTTTCCACATGTTAATCGTACGGAAAACTTCAAATTTCTTCATTTTAGAATTCTTCCAATTTTTTTAGACCCAGGGTTATTAAAAAAATCATCCGAGTTGATTTCCGGAGGCAAATCGTCACATATTCGCAACCAAATTTAAGAAAAGGAAAGAACTTGAGCCTATTTCCCAAATTGAAAATACACGGGGGGACGATGTTCAATGAATTATTGTCCGAAATGTAAAATTTTCACATTTTTTTTACTATGAAAAAATTGAAAATAGTATATAGTAGAATCTCCAATTACAATTTTATAACACAAAAAAAATATTAATGTGTTCAAAAGTTGTCCCAAAAAGTGCACGATTAAAATTTTTCGTTTTTAATTTTCCACATGGTAATCGTACGGAAAACTTCAAATTTCTTCATTTTAGAATTCTTCCAATTTTTTTAGACCCAGGGTTATTGAAAAATTCCCCCGAGTCGAATTCCGGAGGCAAATCGTCACATATTCGCAACCAAAATAAGAATAGGAAAGCATTTGAGCTTATTTCAAAAATTGAAAATACACGGGGGGACGATGTTCAATGAATTATTGTCCGAAATGTAAAATTTTCAAATTTTTTTTACTATGAAAAAATTGAAAATAGTGTATAGCAGAATCTCCAATTCCAATTTTATAACACTCAGAAAATATTAAGTGGTTCGAAAGTTGGTCCCAAAAAGTGCACGACCAAAAATTTTCGTCTTTAATTTTCCACATGTTAATCCTACGGAAAACTTCAAATTTCTTCATTTTAGATTTCTTTCAATTTTTTTAGACCCATTGTTATTGAAAAAATCACCCGACTCGAATTCCGGAGTCCAATCGTCACATATTCACAACCAAAAATAAGAAAAGGAAAGCATTTGAGCATATATCCCCCATTGAAAATACACGGGGGGACAATGTTCAATGAATTATTGTTCAAAAAGTAAAATTTTCAAATTTTTTTATTGTGTAGAAATTGAAGCTAGTATATAGTAGAATCTCCAATTACAATTTTATAACACTAAAAAAATATTAATGTGTTCAAAAGTTGTCCCAAAAAGTGCACGATCAAAATTTTTCGTCTTTAATTTTCAACATGTTAATCGTACGGAAAACTTCAAATTTCTTCATTTTAGAATTCTTCCAATTTTTTTAGACCCAGGGTTATTAAAAAAATCACCCGAGTTGATTTCCGGAGGCAAATCGTCACATATTCGCAACCAAATTTAAGAAAAGGAAAGAACTTGAGCCTATTTCCCAAATTGAAAATACACGGGGGGACGATGTTCAATGAATTATTGTCCGAAATGTAAAATTTTCACATTTTTTTTACTATGAAAAAATTGAAAATAGTATATAGTAGAATCTCCAATTACAATTTTATAACACAAAAAAAATATTAATGTGTTCAAAAGTTGTCCCAAAAAGTGCACGATCAAAATTTTTCGTTTTTAATTTTCCACGTGTTAATCGTACGGAAAACTTCAAATGTCTTAATTTTCAAATTTTTTCAATTTCTTTAGACCCAGGGTTATTGAAAAATTCTCCCGAGTCGAATTCCGCAGTCAAATCGTCACATATTCGCAACCAAATTTAAAAAAGGAAAGAACTTGAGCCTATTTCCCCCATTGAAAATACACGGTGGGACCATGTTCAATGAATAATTGTTCAAAAAGTAAAATTTTCAAATTTTTTTTACTAAGGAAAAATTGAAGCTAGTATATAGAAGAATCTCCAATTACAATTTTATAACACTCAGAAAATATTAAGTGGTTCAAAAATTGGTCCCAAAAAGTGCACGATCAAAATTTTTCGTCTTTAATTTTCCACATGTTAATCGTACGGAAAACTTCAAATTTCTTCATTTTAGAATTCTTCCAAGTTTTTTAGACCCAGGGTTATTAAAAAATTCTCCCGAGTCGAATTCCGCAGTCAAATCGTCACATATTCGCAACCAAATTTAAAAAAGGAAAGAACTTGAGCCTATTTCCCCCATTGAAAATACACGGTGGGACCATGTTCAATGAATAATTGTTCAAAAAGTAAAATTTTCAAATTTTTTTTACTAAGGAAAAATTGAAGCTAGTATATAGAAGAATCTCCAATTACAATTTTATAACACTCAGAAAATATTAAGTGGTTCATAAATTGGTCCCAAAAAGTGCACGATCAAAATTTTTCGTCTTTAATTTTCCACATGTTAATCGTACGGAAAACTTCAAATTTCTTCATTTTAGAATTCTTCCAAGTTTTTTAGACCCAGGGTTATTAAAAAAATCACCCGAGTTGATTTCCGGAGGCAAATCGTCACATATTCGCAACCAAATTTAAGAAAAGGAAAGAACTTGAGCCTATTTCCCAAATTGAAAATACACGGGGGGACGATGTTCAATGATTTATTGTTAAAAAAGGAAAATTTTCAAATTTTTTTTATTCTGGAGAAATTGAAGCTAGTATATAGAAGAATCACCAATTACAATTTTATAACACAAAAAAAATATTAATGTGTTCAAAAGTTGTCCCAAAAAGTGCACGATCAAAATTTTTCGTTTTTAATTTTCCACATGGTAATCGTACGGAAAACTTCAAATTTCTTCATTTTAGAAATCTTCCAATTTTTTTAGACCCAGGGTTATTGAAAAATTCCCCCGAGTCGAATTGCGGAGGCAAATCGTCACATATTCGCAACCAAAATAAGAATAGGAAAGCATTTGAGCCTATTTCAAAAATTGAAAATACACGGGGGGACGATGTTCAATGAATTATTGTCCGAAATGTAAAATTTTCAAATTTTTTTTACTATGAAAAAATTGAAAATAGTATATAGCAGAATCTCCAATTCCAATTTTATAACACTCAGAAAATATTAAGTGGTTCGAAAGTTGGTCCCAAAAAGTGCACGACCAAAAATTTTCGTCTTTAATTTTCCACATGTTAATCCTACGGAAAACTTCCAAATTATTCATTTTCGAATTCTTTCAATTGTTTTAGACCCAGGGTTATTGAAAAATTCCCCCGAGTCGAATTCCGCAGTCAAATCGTCACATATTCGCAACCAAAATAAGAAAAGGAAAGCATTTGAGCCTATTTCAAAAATTGAAAATACACGGGTGGACAATGTTCAATGAATTATTGTTCAAAAAGGAAAATTTTCAAATTTTTTTTACTATGAAAATATTGAAGCTAGTATATAGAAGATTCTCCAATTACAATTTTATAACACTCAGAAAATATTAAGTGGTTCAAAAATTGGTCCCAAAAAGTGCACAATCAAAATGTTTCGTCTTTAATTTTTCCACATGTTAATCATACGGAAAACTTCAAATTTCTTCATTTTAGAATTCTTTCAATTTTTTTAGACCCATTGTTATTGAAAAAATCACCCGACTCGAATTCCGGAGTCCAATCGTCACATATTCACAACCAAAAATAAGAAAAGGAAAGCATTTGAGCATATATATCCCCCATTGAAAATAGACGGGGGGACAATGTTCAATGAATTATTGTTCAAAAAGTAAAATTTTCAAAATTTTTTCATTGTGGAGAAATTGAAGCTAGTATATAGTAGAATCTCCGATTACAATTTTATAACACTCAGAAAAAATTAAGTGGTTCGAAAGTTGGTCCCAAAAAGTGCACGATAAA
The DNA here is from genome assembly GCA_963978545.1 of Linyphia triangularis. Classification (NCBI taxonomy): domain Eukaryota; kingdom Metazoa; phylum Arthropoda; class Arachnida; order Araneae; family Linyphiidae; genus Linyphia; species Linyphia triangularis. The sequence goes on from OZ021727.1 coordinate 5,771,226, forward strand.
AATTTTTCGTCTCTAATTTTTCCACATGTTAATCGTACGGAAAACATCAAATTTATTCATTTTAGAAGTCTTAAATTTTTTTTAGACCCATTGTTATTGAAAAAATCACCCGACTCGAATTCCGGAGTCCAATCGTCACATATTCACAACCAAAAATAAGAAAAGGAAAGCATTTGAGCCAATATCCCCCATTGAAAATACACGGGGGGACATGTTCAATGAATTATTGTTCAAAAAGTAAAATTTTCAAAATTTTTTCATTGTGGAGAAATTGAAGCTAGTATATAGTAGAATCTAAAATTACAATTTTATAACACTCAGAAATTATTAATATGTTCAAATTTTGGTCCCAAAAAGTGCACGATCAAAATTTTTCGTCTTCAATTTTCCACATGTTAATCGTACGGAAAACATCAAATTTTTTCATTTTAGAATTCTTAAATTTTTTTTAGACCCATTGTTATTGAAAAAATCACCCGACTCGAATTCCGGAGTCCAATCGTCACATATTCACAACCAAAAATAAGAAAAGGAAAGCATTTGAACCTATACCCCCCATTGAAAATACACTGGGGGACGATGTTCAATGAATTATTGTTCAAAAAGTAAAATTTTCAAAATTTTTTCATTGTGGAGAAATTGAATCTAGTATATAGTAAAATTTCCAATTACAATTTTATAATAATCAGAAAATATTAAGTGGTTCAAAAGTTGGTCCCAAAAAGTGCACGATCAAAATTTTTCGTCTTCAATTTTCCACATGTTAATCGTACGGAAAACATCAAATTTCTTCATTTTAGAATTCTTCCAATTTTTTTAGACCCAGGGTTATTGATAAAATAAGCCGACTCGAATTCCGGAGTCAAATCGTCACATATTCACAACCAAAATTAAGAAAAGGAAAGCATTTGAGCCTATTTCCCCCCTTGAAAATACACTGTTGTACGATGTTCAATGAATTATTGTCCAAAAAGTAAAATTTTCAAAATTTTTTTATTATGAAAAAATTGAAGCTAGTATATAGCAGAATCTCCAATTCCAATTTTATAACACTCAGAAAATATTAAGTGGTTCGAAAGTTGGTCCCAAAAAGTGCACGACCAAAATGTTTAGTCTTTAATTTTTCCACATGTTAATTATACGGTAAACTTCAAATTTCTTCATTTTAGAATTCATCCAAATTTTTTAGACACAGGGTTATTGAAAAAATCAACCGAGTTGAATTCCAGAGTCAAATCGTCAAATATTTGCCATAAAAATAAGAAAAAGAAAGCATTTGAGCCTATTACCCAAATTGAAAATACACGGGGGGACGATGTTCAATGAATTATTGTTAAAAAAGGAAAATTTTCAAAATTTTTTTATTCTGGAGAAATTGAAGCTAGTATATAGTAGAATCTCCAATTCCAATTTTATAACACTCAGAAAATATTAAGTGGTTCAAAAGTTGGTCCCAAAAAGTTCACGATCAAAATTTTTCGTCTTTAATTTTCCACATGTTAATCGTACGGAAAACTTCAAATTTCTTCATTTTAGAATACTTCCAATTTTTTTAGTCCCAGGGTTATTGAAAAATTCTCCCGAGTCGAATTTCGCAGTCAAATCGTCACATATTCGCAACCAAAAATAAGAAAAGGAAAGCATTTGAGCCTATTTCCCCCATTGAAAATAGACTGGGGGACGATGTTCAATGAATTATTGTTCAAAAAGTAAAATTTTCAAAATTTTTTCATTGTGGAGAAATTGAAGCTAGTATATAGTAAAATCTCCAATTACAATTTTATAACACAAAAAAAATATTAATGTGTTCAAAAGTTGTCCCAAAAAGTGCACGATCAAAATATTTCGTTTTTAATTTTCCACATGTTAATCGTACGGAAACATCAAATTTCTTCATTTTAGAATTCTTCCAATTTTTTTAGACCCACAGATTATTGAAAAAATCACCCCAATTGATTTCCGGAGGCAAATCGTCACATATTCGCACCAAAAATTAGAAAAGGAAAGCATTTGAGCCTATTTCCCAAATTGAAAATACACGGGGGGGCAATTTTCAATGAATTATTTTTCAAAAAGGAAAATTTTCAAATTTTTTTTACTATGAAAAAATTGAAGCTAGTATATAGAAGAATCTCCAATTACAATTTTATAACACTCAGAAAATATTTAGTGGTCCAAAAATTGTTCCAAAAAAGTGCATGATCAAAATTTTTCGTCTCTAATTTTTCCACATGTTAATCGTACGGAAAACTTCAAAATTCTTCATTTTAGAATTCTTCCAATTTTTTTAGACCCATTGTTATTGAAAAAATCACCCGACTCGAATTCCGGAGTCCAATCGTAACATATTCGCAACCAAAATAAGAAAAGGAAAGCATTTGAGCCTATTTCCCCAATTCAAAATACACTGGGGGACGATGTTCAATGAATAATTGTTCAAAAAGTAAAATTTTCAAATTTTTTTTACTATGAAAAAATTGAAGCTAGTATATAGAAGAATCTCCAATTACAATTTTATAACACTCAGAAAATATTAAGTGGTTCAAAAATTGTTCCCAAAAAGTGCACGATCAAAATTTTTCGTCTTTAATTTTCCACATGTTAATCGTACGGAAAACTTCAAATTTCTTCATTTTAGAATTCTTCCAATTTTTTTAGACCCAGGGTTATTAAAAAAATCACCCGAGTTGATTTCCGGAGGCAAATCGTCACATATTCGCAACCAAATTTAAGAAAAGGAAAGAACTTGAGCCTATTTCCCAAATTGAAAATACACGGGGGGACGATGTTCAATGATTTATTGTTAAAAAAGGAAAATTTTCAAATTTTTTTTATTCTGGAGAAATTGAAGCTAGTATATAGAAGAATCACCAATTACAATTTTATAACACAAAAAAAATATTAATGTGTTCAAAAGTTGTCCCAAAAAGTGCACGATCAAAATTTTTCGTTTTTAATTTTCCACATGGTAATCGTACGGAAAACTTCAAATTTCTTCATTTTAGAATTCTTCCAAGTTTTTTAGACCCAGGGTTATTAAAAAATTCTCCCGAGTCGAATTCCGCAGTCAAATCGTCACATATTCGCAACCAAATTTAAAAAAGGAAAGAACTTGAGCCTATTTCCCCCATTGAAAATACACGGTGGGACCATGTTCAATGAATAATTGTTCAAAAAGTAAAATTTTCAAATTTTTTTTACTAAGGAAAAATTGAAGCTAGTATATAGAAGAATCTCCAATTACAATTTTATAACACTCAGAAAATATTAAGTGGTTCATAAATTGGTCCCAAAAAGTGCACAATCAAAATGTTTCGTCTTTAATTTTTCCACATGTTAATCATACGGAAAACTTCAAATTTCTTCATTTTAGAATTCTTTCAATTTTTTTAGACCCATTGTTATTGAAAAAATCACCCGACTCGAATTCCGGAGTCCAATCGTCACATATTCACAACCAAAAATAAGAAAAGGAAAGCATTTGAGCATATATATCCCCCATTGAAAATAGACGGGGGGACAATGTTCAATGAATTATTGTTCAAAAAGTAAAATTTTCAAAATTTTTTCATTGTGGAGAAATTGAAGCTAGTATATAGTAGAATCTCCGATTACAATTTTATAACACTCAGAAAAAATTAAGTGGTTCGAAAGTTGGTCCCAAAAAGTGCACGATAAAAATTTTTCGTCTCTAATTTTTCCACATGTTAATCGTACGGAAAACATCAAATTTATTCATTTTAGAAGTCTTAAATTTTTTTTAGACCCATTGTTATTGAAAAAATCACCCGACTCGAATTCCGGAGTCCAATCGTCACATATTCACAACCAAAAATAAGAAAAGGAAAGCATTTGAGCATATATATCCCCCATTGAAAATACACGGGGGGACATGTTCAATGAATTATTGTTCAAAAAGTAAAATTTTCAAAATTTTTTCATTGTGGAGAAATTGAAGCTAGTATATAGTAGAATCTAAAATTACAATTTTATAACACTCAGAAATTATTAATATGTTCAAATTTTGGTCCCAAAAAGTGCACGATCAAAATTTTTCGTCTTCAATTTTCCACATGTTAATCGTACGGAAAACATCAAATTTTTTCATTTTAGAATTCTTAAATTTTTTTTAGACCCATTGTTATTGAAAAAATCACCCGACTCGAATTCCGGAGTCCAATCGTCACATATTCACAACCAAAAATAAGAAAAGGAAAGCATTTGAACCTATACCCCCCATTGAAAATACACTGGGGGACGATGTTCAATGAATTATTGTTCAAAAAGTAAAATTTTCAAAATTTTTTCATTGTGGAGAAATTGAATCTAGTATATAGTAAAATTTCCAATTACAATTTTATAATAATCAGAAAATATTAAGTGGTTCAAAAGTTGGTCCCAAAAAGTGCACGATCAAAATTTTTCGTCTTCAATTTTCCACATGTTAATCGTACGGAAAACATCAAATTTCTTCATTTTAGAATTCTTCCAATTTTTTTAGACCCAGGGTTATTGATAAAATAAGCCGACTCGAATTCCGGAGTCAAATCGTCACATATTCACAACCAAAATTAAGAAAAGGAAAGCATTTGAGCCTATTTCCCCCCTTGAAAATACACTGTTGTACGATGTTCAATGAATTATTGTCCAAAAAGTAAAATTTTCAAAATTTTTTTATTATGAAAAAATTGAAGCTAGTATATAGCAGAATCTCCAATTCCAATTTTATAACACTCAGAAAATATTAAGTGGTTCGAAAGTTGGTCCCAAAAAGTGCACGACCAAAATGTTTAGTCTTTAATTTTTCCACATGTTAATTATACGGTAAACTTCAAATTTCTTCATTTTAGAATTCATCCAAATTTTTTAGACACAGGGTTATTGAAAAAATCAACCGAGTTGAATTCCAGAGTCAAATCGTCAAATATTTGCCATAAAAATAAGAAAAAGAAAGCATTTGAGCCTATTACCCAAATTGAAAATACACGGGGGGACGATGTTCAATGAATTATTGTTAAAAAAGGAAAATTTTCAAAATTTTTTTATTCTGGAGAAATTGAAGCTAGTATATAGTAGAATCTCCAATTCCAATTTTATAACACTCAGAAAATATTAAGTGGTTCAAAAGTTGGTCCCAAAAAGTTCACGATCAAAATTTTTCGTCTTTAATTTTCCACATGTTAATCGTACGGAAAACTTCAAATTTCTTCATTTTAGAATACTTCCAATTTTTTTAGACCCAGGGTTATTGAAAAATTCTCCCGAGTCGAATTTCGCAGTCAAATCGTCACATATTCGCAACCAAAAATAAGAAAAGGAAAGCATTTGAGCCTATTTCCCCCATTGAAAATAGACTGGGGGACGATGTTCAATGAATTATTGTTCAAAAAGTAAAATTTTCAAAATTTTTTCATTGTGGAGAAATTGAAGCTAGTATATAGTAAAATCTCCAATTACAATTTTATAACACAAAAAAAATATTAATGTGTTCAAAAGTTGTCCCAAAAAGTGCACGATCAAAATATTTCGTTTTTAATTTTCCACATGTTAATCGTACGGAAACATCAAATTTCTTCATTTTAGAATTCTTCCAATTTTTTTAGACCCACAGATTATTGAAAAAATCACCCCAATTGATTTCCGGAGGCAAATCGTCACATATTCGCACCAAAAATTAGAAAAGGAAAGCATTTGAGCCTATTTCCCAAATTGAAAATACACGGGGGGGCAATTTTCAATGAATTATTTTTCAAAAAGGAAAATTTTCAAATTTTTTTTACTATGAAAAAATTGAAGCTAGTATATAGAAGAATCTCCAATTACAATTTTATAACACTCAGAAAATATTTAGTGGTCCAAAAATTGTTCCAAAAAAGTGCATGATCAAAATTTTTCGTCTCTAATTTTTCCACATGTTAATCGTACGGAAAACTTCAAAATTCTTCATTTTAGAATTCTTCCAATTTTTTTAGACCCATTGTTATTGAAAAAATCACCCGACTCGAATTCCGGAGTCCAATCGTAACATATTCGCAACCAAAATAAGAAAAGGAAAGCATTTGAGCCTATTTCCCCAATTCAAAATACACTGGGGGACGATGTTCAATGAATAATTGTTCAAAAAGTAAAATTTTCAAATTTTTTTTACTATGAAAAAATTGAAGCTAGTATATAGAAGAATCTCCAATTACAATTTTATAACACTCAGAAAATATTAAGTGGTTCAAAAATTGTTCCCAAAAAGTGCACGATCAAAATTTTTCGTCTTTAATTTTCCACATGTTAATCGTACGGAAAACTTCAAATTTCTTCATTTTAGAATTCTTCCAATTTTTTTAGACCCAGGGTTATTAAAAAAATCACCCGAGTTGATTTCCGGAGGCAAATCGTCACATATTCGCAACCAAATTTAAGAAAAGGAAAGAACTTGAGCCTATTTCCCAAATTGAAAATACACGGGGGGACGATGTTCAATGATTTATTGTTAAAAAAGGAAAATTTTCAAATTTTTTTTATTCTGGAGAAATTGAAGCTAGTATATAGAAGAATCTCCAATTACAATTTTATAGCACAAAAAAAATATTAATGTTTTCAAAAGTTGTCCCAAAAAGTGCACGATCAAAATTTTTCGTTTTTAATTTTCCACATGTTAATCCTACGGAAAACTTCAAATTTCTTCATTTTAGATTTCTTTCAATTTTTTTAGACCCATTGTTATTGAAAAAATCACCCGACTCGAATTCCGGAGTCCAATCGTCACATATTCACAACCAAAAATAAGAAAAGGAAAGCATTTGAGCATATATCCCCCATTGAAAATACACGGGGGGACAATGTTCAATGAATTATTGTTCAAAAAGTAAAATTTTCAAATTTTTTTATTGTCTAGAAATTGAAGCTAGTATATAGTAGAATCTCCAATTACAATTTTATAACACTAAAAAAATATTAATGTGTTCAAAAGTTGTCCCAAAAAGTGTGCGATCAATATTTTTCGTTTTTAATTTTCCACATGTTAATAGTACGGAAAACTTCAAATTTCTTCTTTTTAGAATTCTTCCAATTTTTTTAGACCCAGGGTTATTAAAAAAATCACCCGTGTTGATTTCTGGAGGCAAATCGTCACATATTCGCAACAAAAATAAGAAAAGGAAAGCATTTGGGCCTATTTTCCAAATTGAAAATACACGGGGGGGGACGATGTTCAATGAATTATTGTCCGAAATGTAAAATTTTCAAATTTTTTTTACTATGAAAAAATTGAAGCTGTATAAAGCAGAATCTCCAATTCCAATTTTATAACACTCAGAAAATATTAAGTGGTTCAAAAGTTGGTCCCAAAAAGTTCACGATCAAAATTTTTCGTCTTTAATTTACCACATGTTAATCGTAAGGAAAACTTCAAATTTCTTCATTTTTGAATTCTTTTAATTTTTTTAGACCCAGGGTTATTGAAAAATTCCCCCGACTCGAATTCCGGAGTCCAATCGTCACATATTCGCAACAAAAATAAGAAAAGGAAAGCATTTAAGCCTATTTCCCAAATTGAAAATATACCGGGGGACGATGTTCAATGAATTATTGTCCAAAAAGTAAAATTTTCACATTTTTTTTACTATGAAAAAATTGAAAATAGTATATAGTAGAATCTCCAATTACAATTTTATAACACAAAAAAAATATTAATGTGTTCAAAAGTTGTCCCAAAAAGTGCACGATCAAAATTTTTCGTTTTTAATTTTCCACGTGTTAATCGTACGGAAAACTTCAAATGTCTTAATTTTCAAATTTTTTCAATTTCTTTAGACCCAGGGTTATTGAAAAATTCTCCTGAGTCGAATTCCGCAGTCAAATCGTCACATATTCGCAACCAAATTTAAAAAAGGAAAGAACTTGAGCCTATTTCCCCCATTGAAAATACACGGTGGGACCATGTTCAATGAATAATTTTCAAAAAGTAAAATTTTCAAATTTTTTTTACTATGAAAAAATTGAAGCTAGTATATAGAAGAATCTCCAATTATAATTTTATAACACTCAGAAAATATTAAGTGGTTCAAAAATTGGTCCCAAAAAGTGCACGATCAAAATTTTTCGTCTTTAATTTTCCACATGTTAATCGTACGGAAAACTTCAAATTTCTTCATTTTAGAATTCTTCCAATTTTTTTAGACCCAGGGTTATTAAAAAAATCACCCGAGTTGATTTCCGGAGGCAAATCGTCACATATTCGCAACCAAATTTAAGAAAAGGAAAGAACTTGAGCCTATTTCCCAAATTGAAAATACACGGGGGGACGATGTTCAATGAATTATTGTCCGAAATGTAAAATTTTCACATTTTTTTTACTATGAAAAAATTGAAAATAGTATATAGTAGAATCTCCAATTACAATTTTATAACACAAAAAAAATATTAATGTGTTCAAAAGTTGTCCCAAAAAGTGCACGATTAAAATTTTTCGTTTTTAATTTTCCACATGGTAATCGTACGGAAAACTTCAAATTTCTTCATTTTAGAATTCTTCCAATTTTTTTAGACCCAGGGTTATTGAAAAATTCCCCCGAGTCGAATTCCGGAGGCAAATCGTCACATATTCGCAACCAAAATAAGAATAGGAAAGCATTTGAGCTTATTTCAAAAATTGAAAATACACGGGGGGACGATGTTCAATGAATTATTGTCCGAAATGTAAAATTTTCAAATTTTTTTTACTATGAAAAAATTGAAAATAGTGTATAGCAGAATCTCCAATTCCAATTTTATAACACTCAGAAAATATTAAGTGGTTCGAAAGTTGGTCCCAAAAAGTGCACGACCAAAAATTTTCGTCTTTAATTTTCCACATGTTAATCCTACGGAAAACTTCAAATTTCTTCATTTTAGATTTCTTTCAATTTTTTTAGACCCATTGTTATTGAAAAAATCACCCGACTCGAATTCCGGAGTCCAATCGTCACATATTCACAACCAAAAATAAGAAAAGGAAAGCATTTGAGCATATATCCCCCATTGAAAATACACGGGGGGACAATGTTCAATGACTTATTGTTCAAAAAGTAAAATTTTCAAATTTTTTTATTGTGTAGAAATTGAAGCTAGTATATAGTAGAATCTCCAATTACAATTTTATAACACTAAAAAAATATTAATGTGTTCAAAAGTTGTCCCAAAAAGTGCACGATCAAAATTTTTCGTCTTTAATTTTCAACATGTTAATCGTACGGAAAACTTCAAATTTCTTCATTTTAGAATTCTTCCAATTTTTTTAGACCCAGGGTTATTAAAAAAATCACCCGAGTTGATTTCCGGAGGCAAATCGTCACATATTCGCAACCAAATTTAAGAAAAGGAAAGAACTTGAGCCTATTTCCCAAATTGAAAATACACGGGGGGACGATGTTCAATGAATTATTGTCCGAAATGTAAAATTTTCACATTTTTTTTACTATGAAAAAATTGAAAATAGTATATAGTAGAATCTCCAATTACAATTTTATAACACAAAAAAAATATTAATGTGTTCAAAAGTTGTCCCAAAAAGTGCACGATCAAAATTTTTCGTCTTTAATTTTCCACGTGTTAATCGTACGGAAAACTTCAAATGTCTTAATTTTCAAATTTTTTCAATTTCTTTAGACCCAGGGTTATTGAAAAATTCTCCCGAGTCGAATTCCGCAGTCAAATCGTCACATATTCGCAACCAAATTTAAAAAAGGAAAGAACTTGAGCCTATTTCCCCCATTGAAAATACACGGTGGGACCATGTTCAATGAATAATTGTTCAAAAAGTAAAATTTTCAAATTTTTTTTACTAAGGAAAAATTGAAGCTAGTATATAGAAGAATCTCCAATTACAATTTTATAACACTCAGAAAATATTAAGTGGTTCAAAAATTGGTCCCAAAAAGTGCACGATCAAAATTTTTCGTCTTTAATTTTCCACATGTTAATCGTACGGAAAACTTCAAATTTCTTCATTTTAGAATTCTTCCACGGTTTTTAGACCCAGGGTTATTAAAAAAATCACCCGAGTTGATTTCCGGAGGCAAATCGTCACATATTCGCAACCAAATTTAAGAAAAGGAAAGAACTTGAGCCTATTTCCCAAATTGAAAATACACGGGGGGACGATGTTCAATGATTTATTGTTAAAAAAGGAAATTTTTCAAATTTTTTTTATTCTGGAGAAATTGAAGCTAGTATATAGAAGAATCACCAATTACAATTTTATAACACAAAAAAAATATTAATGTGTTCAAAAGTTGTCCCAAAAAGTGCACGATCAAAATTTTTCGTTTTTAATTTTCCACATGGTAATCGTACGGAAAACTTCAAATTTCTTCATTTTAGAAATCTTCCAATTTTTTTAGACCCAGGGTTATTGAAAAATTCCCCCGAGTCGAATTCCGGAGGCAAATCGTCACATATTCGCAACCAAAATAAGAATAGGAAAGCATTTGAGCCTATTTCAAAAATTGAAAATACACGGGGGGACGATGTTCAATGAATTATTGTCCGAAATGTAAAATTTTCAAATTTTTTTTACTATGAAAAAATTGAAAATAGTATATAGCAGAATCTCCAATTCCAATTTTATAACACTCAGAAAATATTAAGTGGTTCGAAAGTTGGTCCCAAAAAGTGCACGACCAAAAATTTTCGTCTTTAATTTTCCACATGTTAATCCTACGGAAAACTTCCAAATTATTCATTTTCGAATTCTTTCAATTGTTTTAGACCCAGGGTTATTGAAAAATTCCCCCGAGTCGAATTCCGCAGTCAAATCGTCACATATTCGCAACCAAAATAAGAAAAGGAAAGCATTTGAGCCTATTTCAAAAATTGAAAATACACGGGTGGACAATGTTCAATGAATTATTGTTCAAAAAGGAAAATTTTCAAAATTTTTTCATTGTGGAGAAATTGAAGCTAGTATATAGTAGAATCTCCGATTACAATTTTATAACACTCAGAAAAAATTAAGTGGTTCGAAAGTTGGTCCCAAAAAGTGCACGATAAAAATTTTTCGTCTCTAATTTTTCCACATGTTAATCGTACGGAAAACATCAAATTTATTCATTTTAGAAGTCTTAAATTTTTTTTAGACCCATTGTTATTGAAAAAATCACCCGACTCGAATTCCGGAGTCCAATCGTCACATATTCACAACCAAAAATAAGAAAAGGAAAGCATTTGAGCCAATATCCCCCATTGAAAATACACGGGGGGACAATGTTCAATGAATTATTGTTCAAAAAGTAAAATTTTCAAAATTTTTTCATTGTGGAGAAATTGAAGCTAGTATATAGTAGAATCTAAAATTACAATTTTATAACACTCAGAAATTATTAATATGTTCAAATTTTGGTCCCAAAAAGTGCACGATCAAAATTTTTCGTCTTCAATTTTCCACATGTTAATCGTACGGAAAACATCAAATTTATTCATTTTAGAATTCTTAAATTTTTTTTAGACCCATTGTTATTGAAAAAATCACCCGACTCGAATTCCGGAGTCCAATCGTCACATATTCACAACCAAAAATAAGAAAAGGAAAGCATTTGAACCTATACCCCCCATTGAAAATACACTGGGGGACGATGTTCAATGAATTATTGTTCAAAAAGTAAAATTTTCAAAATTTTTTCATTGTGGAGAAATTGAATCTAGTATATAGTAAAATTTCCAATTACAATTTTATAATAATCAGAAAATATTAAGTGGTTCAAAAGTTGGTCCCAAAAAGTGCACGATCAAAATTTTTCGTCTTCAATTTTCCACATGTTAATCGTACGGAAAACATCAAATTTCTTCATTTTAGAATTCTTCCAATTTTTTTAGACCCAGGGTTATTGATAAAATAAGCCGACTCGAATTCCGGAGTCAAATCGTCACATATTCACAACCAAAATTAAGAAAAGGAAAGCATTTGAGCCTATTTCCCCCCTTGAAAATACACTGTTGTACGATGTTCAATGAATTATTGTCCAAAAAGTAAAATTTTCAAAATTTTTTTATTATGAAAAAATTGAAGCTAGTATATAGCAGAATCTCCAATTCCAATTTTATAACACTCAGAAAATATTAAGTGGTTCGAAAGTTGGTCCCAAAAAGTGCACGACCAAAATGTTTAGTCTTTAATTTTTCCACATGTTAATTATACGGTAAACTTCAAATTTCTTCATTTTAGAATTCATCCAAATTTTTTAGACACAGGGTTATTGAAAAATTCAACCGAGTTGAATTCCAGAGTCAAATCGTCAAATATTTGCCATAAAAATAAGAAAAAGAAAGCATTTGAGCCTATTCCCCAAATTGAAAATACACGGGGGGACGATGTTCAATGAATTATTGTTAAAAAAGGAAAATTTTCAAAATTTTTTTATTCTGGAGAAATTGAAGCTAGTATATAGTAGAATCTCCAATTCCAATTTTATAACACTCAGAAAATATTAAGTGGTTCAAAAGTTGGTCCCAAAAAGTTCACGATCAAAATTTTTCGTCTTTAATTTTCCACATGTTAATCGTACGGAAAACTTCAAATTTCTTCATTTTAGAATACTTCCAATTTTTTTAGACCCAGGGTTATTGAAAAATTCTCCCGAGTCGAATTTCGCAGTCAAATCGTCACATATTCGCAACCAAAAATAAGAAAAGGAAAGCATTTGAGCCTATTTCCCCCATTGAAATTAGACTGGGGGACGATGTTCAATGAATTATTGTTCAAAAAGTAAAATTTTCAAAATTTTTTCATTGTGGAGAAATTGAAGCTAGTATATAGTAAAATCTCCAATTACAATTTTATAACACAAAAAAAATATTAATGTGTTCAAAAGTTGTCCCAAAAAGTGCACGATCAAAATATTTCGTTTTTAATTTTCCACATGTTAATCGTACGGAAACATCAAATTTCTTCATTTTAGAATTCTTCCAATTTTTTTAGACCCACAGATTATTGAAAAAATCACCCCAATTGATTTCCGGAGGCAAATCGTCACATATTCGCACCAAAAATTAGAAAAGGAAAGCATTTGAGCCTATTTCCCAAATTGAAAATACACGGGGGGGCAATTTTCAATGAATTATTGTTCAAAAAGTAAAATTTTCAAAATTTTTTCATTGTGGAGAAATTGAAGCTAGTATATAGTAAAATCTCCAATTACAATTTTATAACACAAAAAAAATATTAATGTGTTCAAAAGTTGTCCCAAAAAGTGCACGATCAAAATATTTCGTTTTTAATTTTCCACATGTTAATCGTACGGAAACATCAAATTTCTTCATTTTAGAATTCTTCCAATTTTTTTAGACCCACAGATTATTGAAAAAATCACCCCAATTGATTTCCGGAGGCAAATCGTCACATATTCGCACCAAAAATTAGAAAAGGAAAGCATTTGAGCCTATTTGCCAAATTGAAAATACACGGGGGGGCAATTTTCAATGAATTATTTTTCAAAAAGGAAAATTTTCAAATTTTTTTTACTATGAAAAAATTGAAGCTAGTATATAGAAGAATCTCCAATTACAATTTTATAACATTCAGAAAATATTTAGTGGTCCAAAAATTGTTCCAAAAAAGTGCATGATCAAAATTTTTCGTCTCTAATTTTTCCACATGTTAATCGTACGGAAAACTTCAAAATTCTTCATTTTAGAATTCTTCCAATTTTTTTAGACCCATTGTTATTGAAAAAATCACCCGACTCGAATTCCGGAGTCCAATCGTCATATATTCACAACCAAAAATAAGAAAAGGATAGCATTTGAGCATATATCCCCCATTGAAAATACACGGGGGGACAATGTTCAATGAATTATTGTTCAAAAAGTAAAATTTTCAAAATTTTTTCATTGTGGAGAAATTGAAGCTAGTATATAGTAGAATCTCCGATTGCAATTTTATAACACTCAGAAAATATTAAGTGGTTCGAAAGTTGGTCCCAAAAAGTGCACGATAAAAATTTTTCGTCTCTAATTTTTCCACATGTTAATCGTACGGAAAACATCAAATTTATTCATTTTAGAATTCTTAAATTTTTTTTAGACCCATTGTTATTGAAAAAATCACCCGACTCGAATTCCGGAGTCCAATCGTCACATATTCACAACCAAAAATAAGAAAAGGAAAGCATTTGAGCCTATATCCCCCATTGAAAATACACGGGGGGACAATGTTCAATGAATTATTGTTCAAAAAGTAAAATTTTCAAAATTTTTTCATTGTGGAGAAATTGAAGCTAGTATATAGTAGAATCTAAAATTACAATTTTATAACACTCAGAAATTATTAATAGGTTCAAAACTTGGTCCCAAAAAGTGCACGATCAAAATTTTTCATCTTCAGTTTTCCACATGTTAATCGTACGGAAAACATCAAATTTATTCATTTTAGAATTCTTAAATTTTTTTTAGACCCATTGTTATTGAAAAAATCACACGACTCGAATTCCGGAGTCCAATCGTCAACTATTCACAACCAAAAATAAGAAAAGGAAAGCATTTGAGCCTATATCCCCCATTGAAAATACATGTGGGGCCAATGTTCAATGAATTAATGTTCAAAAAGTAAAATTTTCAAAATTTTTTCATTATGGAGAAATTGAAGCTAGTATATAGTAGAATCTAAAATTACAATTTTATAACACTCAGAAATTATTAATAGGTTCAAAATTTGGTCCCAAAAAGTACACGATCAAATTTTTTCGTTTTTAATTTTCCTCATGTTAATCGTACGGAAAACTTCAAAATTCTTCATTTTCGAATTCTTTCAATTTTTTTAGACCCAGGGTTATTGATAAAATCACCCGAGTCAAATTCCGGAGTCAAATTGTCACATATTCGCAACCAAAAATAAGAAAAGGAAAGCATTTGAGTCTATTTCGCCCATTGAAAATACACTGGGGGACGATGTTCAATGCATTATTGTTTAAAAAGTAAAATTTTCAAAATTTTTTCATTGTGGAGAAATTGAATCTAGTATATAGTAAAATTTCCAATTACAATTTTATAATAATCAGAAAATATTAAGTGGTTCAAAAGTTGGTCCCAAAAAGTGCACGATCAAAATTTTTCGTCTTCAATTTTCCACATGTTAATCGTACGGAAAACTTCAAATTTCTTCATTTTAGAATTCTTCCAATTTTTTTAGACCCAGGGTTATTGAAAAATTCCCCCGAGTCGAATTCCGGAGGCAAATCGTCACATATTCGCAACCAAAATAAGAATAGGAAAGCATTTGAGCTTATTTCAAAAATTGAAAATACACGGGGGGACGATGTTCAATGAATTATTGTCCGAAATGTAAAATTTTCAAATTTTTTTTACTATGAAAAAATTGAAAATAGTATATAGCAGAATCTCCAATTCCAATTTTATAACACTCAGAAAATATTAAGTGGTTCGAAAGTTGGTCCCAAAAAGTGCACGACCAAAAATTTTCGTCTTTAATTTTCCACATGTTAATCCTACGGAAAACTTCAAATTTCTTCATTTTAGATTTCTTTCAATTTTTTTAGACCCATTGTTATTGAAAAAATCACCCGACTCGAATTCCGGAGTCCAATCGTCACATGTTCACAACCAAAAATAAGAAAAGGAAAGCATTTGAGCATATATCCCCCATTGAAAATACATGGGGGGACAATGTTCAATGAATTATTGTTCAAAAAGTAAAATTTTCAAATTTTTTTATTGTGTAGAAATTGTAGCTAGTATATAGTAGAATCTCCAATTACAATTTTATAACACTAAAAAAATATTAATGTGTTCAAAAGTTGTCCCAAAAAGTGTACGATCAATATTTTTCGTTTTTAATTTTCCACATGTTAATAGTACGGAAAACTTCAAATTTCTTCTTTTTAGAATTCTTCCAATTTTTTTTAGACCCAGGGTTATTTAAAAAATCACCCGTGTTGATTTCTGGAGGCAAATCGTCACATATTCGCAACAAAAATAAGAAAAGGAAAGAACTTGAGCCTATTTCCCCGATTGAAAATACACGGTGGGACCATGTTCAATGAATTATTGTTCAAAAAGTAAAATTTTCAAAATTTTTTTAGTGTAGAGAAATTGAATCTAGTATATAGCAGAATCTCCAATTCCAATTTTATAACACTCAGAAAATATAAAGTGGTTCAAAAGTAGGTCCCAAAAAAGGCACGATCAAAATTTTTCGTCTTTAATTTTCCACATGTTAAACGTACAGAAAACTTCAAATGTCTTAATTTTCAAATTCTTTCAATTTTTTTAGACCCAGGGTTATTGAAAAATTCTCCCGAGTCGATTTCCGCAGTCAAATCGTCACATATTCGCAACCAAATTTAAGAAAAGGAAAGAACTTGAGCCTATTTCCCCCATTGAAAATACACGGTGGGACAATGTTCAATGAATTATTGTTCAAAAAGTAAAATTTTCAAAATTTTTTCATTGTGGAGAAATTGAATCTAGTATATAGTAAAATTTCCAATTACAATTTTATAATAATCAGAAAATATTAAGTGGTTCAAAAGTTGGTCCCAAAAAGTGCACGATCAAAATTTTTCGTCTTCAATTTTCCACATGTTAATCGTACGGAAAACATCAAATTTCTTCATTTTAGAATTCTTCCAATTTTTTTAGACCCAGGGTTATTGATAAAATAAGCCGACTCGAATTCCGGAGTCAAATCGTCACATATTCACAACCAAAATTAAGAAAAGGAAAGCATTTGAGCCTATTTCCCCCCTTGAAAATACACTGTTGTACGATGTTCAATGAATTATTGTCCAAAAAGTAAAATTTTCAAAATTTTTTTAATATGAAAAAATTGAAGCTAGTATATAGCAGAATCTCCAATTCCAATTTTATAACACTCAGAAAATATTAAGTGGTTCGGAAGTTGGTCCCAAAAAGTGCACGACCAAAATGTTTCGTCTTTAATTTTTCCACATGTTAATCGTACGGAAAACTTCAAAATTCTTCATTTTAGAATTCATCCAAATTTTTTAGACACAGGGTTATTGAAAAAATCAACCGAGTTGAATTCCGGAGTCAAATCGTCACATATTCGCAACAAAAATTAGAAAAGGAAAGCATTTGAGCCTACTTCCCAAATTGAAAATACACGAAGGGACGATGTTCAATGAATTATTGTTAAAAAAGGAAAATTTTCAAAATTTTTTTATTCTGGAGAAATTGAAACTAGTATATAGTAGAATCTCCAATTACAATTTTATAACACAAAAAAAATATTAATGTGTTCAAAAGTTGTCCCAAAAAGTGCACGATCAAAATATTTCGTTTTTAATTTTCCACATGTTAATCGTACGGAAAAC
This sequence comes from Linyphia triangularis, assembly GCA_963978545.1. Taxonomy (NCBI): domain Eukaryota; kingdom Metazoa; phylum Arthropoda; class Arachnida; order Araneae; family Linyphiidae; genus Linyphia; species Linyphia triangularis. The sequence continues at coordinate 5,788,544 of OZ021727.1, forward strand.
TTCAAATTTCTTCATTTTAGAATTCTTCCAATTTTTTTAGACCCAGGGTTATTAAAAAAATCACCCGGGTTGATTTCCAGAGGCAAATCGTCACATATTCGCAACAAAAATAAGAAAAGGAAAGCATTTGAGCCTATTTCCCAAATTGAAAATACACGGGGGGACGTTGTTTAATGAATTATTGTCCGAAATGTAAAATTTTCAAATTTTTTTTACTATGAAAAAATTGAAAATAGTATATAGCAGAATCTCCAATTCCAATTTTATAACACTCAGAAAATATTAAGTGGTTCGAAAGTTGGTCCCAAAAAGTGCACGACCAAAATTTTTCGTTTTTAATTTTCCACATGTTAATCGTACGGAAAACATCAAATTTCTTCATTTTAGAATTCTTCCAATTTTTTTAGACCCACAGATTATTGAAAAAATCACCCCAATTGATTTCCGGAGGCAAATCGTCACATATTCGCAACAAAAATTAGAAAAGGAAAGCATTTGAGCCTATTTCCCAAATTGAAAATACACGGGGGGGCAATGTTCAATGAATTATTGTTCAAAAAGGAAAATTTTCAAATTTTTTTTACTATGAAAAAATTGAAGCTAGTATATAGAAGAATCTCCAATTACAATTTTACAACACTCAGAAAATATTTAGTGGTCCAAAAATTGTTCCAAAAAAGTGCATGATCAAAATTTTTCGTCTTTAATTTTCCACATGTTAAACGTACAGAAAACTTCAAATTTCATCATTTTCGTATTCTTTCAATTTTTTTATCCCCAGGGTTATTGATAAAATCACCCGAGTCAAATTCCGGAGTCAAATTGTCACATATTCGCAACCAAAAATAAGAAAAGTAAAGCATTTGAGCCTATTTCCCCAATTGAAAATACACTGGGGGACGATGTTCAATGAATTATTGTTCAAAAAGTAAAATTTTCAAAATTTTTTCATTGTGGAGAAATTGAAGCTAGTATATAGTAGAATCTCCAATTACAATTTTATAACACTAAAAAAATAGTAATGTGTTCAAAAGTTGTCCCAAAAAGTGTACGATCAAAATTTTTCGTTTTTAATTTTCCACATGTTAATCGTACGGAAAACTTCAAAATTCTTCATTTTCAAATTCTTTTAATTTTTTTAGACCCAGGGTTATTGATAAATTCCCCCGAGTCGAATTCCGCAGTCAAATTGTCACATATTCGCAACCAAAAATAAGAAAAGGAAAGCATTTGGGCCTATTTCCCAAATTGAAAATACACTGGGGGACGATGTTCAATGAATTATTGTTCAAAAAGTAAAATTTTCAAAATTTTTTCATTGTGGAGAAATTGAAGCTAATATATAGTAAAATCTCCAATTACAATTTTATAATAATCAGAAAATATTAAGTGGTTCAAAAATTGGTCCCAAAAAGTGCACGATAAAAATTTTTCGTCTCTAATTTTTCCACATGTTAATCGTACGGAAAACTTCAAAATTCTTCATTTTAGACTTCTTCCAATTTTTTTAGACACAGGGTTATTGATAAAATCAACCGAGTTGATTTCCGGAGTCAAATCGTCACATATTCGCAACAAAAATTAGAAAAGGAAAGCATTTGAGCCTATTTCCCAAATTGAAAATACACGGGGGGACGATGTTCAATGAATTATTGTTAAAAAAGGAAAATTTTCAAAATTTTTTTTTTCTGGAGAAATTGAAGCTAGTATATAGTAGAATCTCCAATTACAATTTTATAACACAAAAAAAATATTAATGTGTTCAAAAGTTGTCCCAAAAAGTGCACGATCAAAATTTTTCGTTTTTAATTTTCCACATGTTAATCGTACGGAAAACTTCAAATTTCTTCATTTAAGACTTCTTCCAATTTTTTTAGACCCAGGGTTATTAAAAAAATCACCCAAGTTGATTTCCGGAGGCAAATCGTCACATAATCGCAACAAAAATAAGAAAAGGAAAGCATTTGAGCCTATTTCCCAAATTGAAAATACACGGGGGGACGATGTTCAATGAATTATTGTCCGAAATGTAGTATTTTCAAATTGTTTTTACTATGAAAAAATTGAAAATAGTATATAGCAGAATCTCCAATTCCAATTTTATAACACTCAGAAAATATTAAGTGGTTCGAAAGTTGGTCCCAAAAAGTGCACGACCAAAATTTTTCGTCTTTAATTTTCCACATGTTAATCGTAAGGAAAACTTCAAATTTCTTCATTTTAGAATTCTTCCAATTTTTTTAGACCCATTGTTATTGAAAAAATCACCCGAGTTGAATTCCGGAGTCAAATCGTCACATATTCGCAACCAAAATAAGAAAAGGAAAGCATTTGTGCCTATTTCAAAAATTGAAAATACACGGGGGGACGATGTTCAATGAATTATTGTCGAAAAAGTAAAATTTTCAAATTTTTTTTACTATAAAAAAATTGAAGCTAGTATATAGAAGAATCTCCAATTCCAAATTTTATAACACTCAGAAAATATTAAGTGGTTCAAAAGTTGGTCCCAAAAATTTCACGATCAAAATTTTACGTCTTTAATTTTCCACATGTTAATCTTACGGAAAACTTCAAATTTCTTCATTTTAGAATTCTTCCAATTTTTTTAGACCCAGGGTTATTGAAAAATTCTCCCGAGTCGAATTCCGCAGTCAAATCGTCACATATTCGCTACCAAAAATAAGAAAAGGAAAGCATTTGAGCCTATTTCCCCCATTGAAAATACACTGGGGGACGATGTTCAATGAATTATTGTTCAAAAAGTAAAATTTTCAAAATTTTTTCAATGTGGCGAAATTGAAGCTAGTATATAGTAAAATCTCCAATTACAAGTTTATAATAATCAGAAAATATTAAGTGGTTCAAAAATTGGTTCCAAAAAGTGCACGATCAAAATTTTTCGTCTTTAATTTTTCCACATGTTAATCATACGGAAAACTTCAAATTTCTTCATTTTAGAATTCTTCCAAATTTTTTAGACACAGGGTTATTGAAAAAATCACCCGAGTTGAATTCCAGAGTCAAATCGTCACATATTTGCCACAAAAATAAGAAAAGGAAAGAATTTGAGCCTATTTCCCAAATTGAAAATACACGGGGGGATGATGTTCAATGAATTATTGTTAAAAAAGGAAAATTTTCAAAATTTTTTTATTCTGGAGAAATTGAAGCTAGTATATAGTAGAATCTCCAAATACAATTTTATAACACTAAAAAAATATTAATGTGTTCAAAAGTTGTCCCAAAAAGTGTACGATCAAAATTTTTCGTTTTTAATTTTCCACATGTTAATCGTACGGAAAACTTAAAAATTCTTCATTTTCAAATTCTTTCAATTTTTTTAGACCCAGGGTTATTGAAAAATTCCCCCGAGTCGAATTCCGCAGTCAAATCGTCACATATTCGCAACCAAAATAAGAAAAGGAAAGCATTTGGGCCTATTTCCCAAATTGAAAATACACGGGGGGACAATGTTCAATGAATTATTGTTCAAAAAGTAAAATTTAAAAAATTTTTTCATTGTGAAGAAATTGAAGCTAGCATGTAGTAGAATCTCCAAATACAATTTTATAACAGTCAATAAATATTAATTGGTTCAAAAGTTGGTCCCAAAAAGTTCACGATCAAAATTTTTCGTCTTTAATTTTCCACATGTTAAACGTACGGAAAACTTCAAATTTCTTCATTTTAGAATTCTTCCAATTTTTTTAGACCCAGGGTTATTGAAAAATTCTCCCGAGTCGAATTCCGCAGTCAAATCGTCACATATTCGCAACCAAATTTAAGAAAAGGAGAGAACTTGAGCATATTTCCCCCATTGAAAATACACGGTGGGACCATGTTCAATGAATTATTGTTCAAAAAGTAAAATTTTCAAAATTTTTTCAGTGTAGAGAAATTGAAGCTAGTATATAGCAGAGTCTTCAATTCCAATTTTATATCACTCAGAAAATATTAAGTGGTTCGAAAGTTGGTCCCAAAAAGTGCACGACAAAAATTTTTCGTCTTTAATTTTCCACATGTTTATCGTACGGAAAACTTCAAAATTCTTCATTTTCGAATTCTTTCCATTATTTTAGACCCAGGTTTATTGAAAAATTCCCCCGAGTCGAATTCCGCAGTCAAATCGTCACATATTCGCAACCAAAATAAGAAAAGGAAAGCATTTGAGCCTATTTCAAAGTTGAAAATACACGGGGGGACGATGTTCAATGAATTATTATCCAAAAAGTAAAATTTTCACATTTTTTTTCTATAAAAAATTGAAGCTAGTATATAGCAGAATTACCAATTCAAATTTTATAACACTCAGAAAATATTAAGTGGTTCAAAAGTTGGTCCCAAAAAGTTCACGATCAAAATTTTTCGTCTTTAATTTTCCACATGTTAATCGTACGGAAAACTTCAAATTTCTTCATTTTAGAATTCTTCCAATTTTTTTAGACCCAGGGTTATTGAAAAATTCTCCCGAGTCGAATTCCGCAGTCAAATCGTCACATATTCGCAACCAAATTTAAGAAAAGGAAAGAACTTGAGCCTATTTCCCCCATTGAAAATACACGGTGGGACCATGTTCAATGAATTATTGTTCAAAAAGTAAAATTTTCAAATTTTTTTCATTGTGGAGAAATTGAAGCTAGTATATAGTAAAATCTCCAATTACAATTTTATAATAATCAGAAAATATTAAGTGGTTCAAAAATTGGTTCCAAAAAGTGCACGATCAAAATTTTTCGTCTTCAATTTTCCACATGTTAATATTACGGAAAATTCCGTGTGCATTTCTTAACACGTACAAAATACCGGTAAACATACTAAAAATATGCCTGGTGTCTCTAGTGATCTAGCATCGGTTTTAAGAGTAATCGTAAAAATATATTATACAAAGTTCTTAATTTTTGTTTTAAAATCAAACCAAATCTGAACTAAGAGATAAATTAGCTGATAATGGAACGATGGCGTTATCTACCAAATTGTGCCCTTACTGAAAAAGTACCCGGTAAGTGACACGAATATAAAGTAATAGTACCAATGTTGGTCTACGCGATGCCACCCAACTTACCTAATGATATACGTAGGTGTTTCACGTTAGACGGCCTTCTTACATTTGATCCTGTAATGGTAACATCCGGGGAAAAAGTCACAAAAGATTGATATAAGTTCGCCGAAATTCGACTGAAAACTTCCCATAATGGAAGAAACGTAGAGTGGTAAATTAATTGTGCGGGTTAAACCAACTTTCAGTTGTTGGATGTATCGAGAACTATAGTGCAGAAGATAGAACAAGCTGTGTGTGTGTGTGTGTGTGTGTGTGTGTGTGTGTGTGTGTGTGTGTGTGTGTGTGTGTGTGTGTGTGTGTGTGTGTGTGTGTGTGTGTGTGTGTGTGTGTGTGTGTGTGTGTGTGTGTGTGTGTGTGTGTGTGTGTGTGTGTGTGTGTGTGTGTGTGTGTGTGTGTGTGTGTGTGTGTGTGTGTGTGTGTGTGTGTGTGTGTGTGTGGCTCTGTGGATCTATAGAAACCTACTTAAAATTGGAGAAGAGTTCTGAAATTTTCAGCATTAGTAGTTTTGGCCCTCTAATTGTATACAAGTCAAACAGAATGTTAAAATTTTAATTAGTTCTTTTTTAATTAATTTCTTATTATTATTATTATTATTATTATTATTTTTAAAGCGACTTTAAACTGAAATACAGCTGCGAAATTTTCCACATAAGTAGTTTTAGCCTTCTAATTGTAGTTTAATTGCCCCTAATTTTGCTTTCCACAAACATGTGTAAAAATAATCTTAAAGGGGTGTTGTATTATTGTATTAACGGGGAATTTTTTTATTTTTTTTTAGACAAGGGAGAGGATTTCACTGTTAAGGCTTTACGTAGCAATTAGATTTTAGTGAGTGAAGCGAGCTTATGCTTACGCAGCAATGAACATTTCAGCGAGCGAATCGAGTCTATGCTTTGCATAGAAAGGAACCTTTCAACGAGTGAGGTTAGCCTGTGTTTATGTGTCAATGAACTTTTCAGCGAACGAAGCGAGCTCGATTTTGTGTAGCGATGAACCTTCCTCCGAGCGAAGCGTCAAAAACTGGTACCTATACACGAATGACAGATTTCCGCAACGCGAGGCCTCACAGCTGGCTAAAATATTTTACATGTTAAAATTTCGTAGTGAAGCAGGGGTATTCAGCTAGTTTGTTAATAAAATACAAAGGAATATATTGAGCAGAGATGTTTCAATACAATACTCATTAAATACAATCAAACTGTAAATATCCACTGAGCACAATACATCTTAAACACCAGCACAAAAAGTAAACATAAACAGAAGGAATTTAAAATGTAGAAAAACAAAACGTTGCATAAAAAAATTCTGTTAAAAATGCATATATGACAAAATCATTTCATATATTACATTTGAAAACCCAGCATCCATAGAGTTTGCTTATATAATCGATTGGAAATTTTATAAATTGCTTATAAATGTATGGAAATATTACAATAATATTCGAACCGCTTGTCGGACAAACGAATATAAACATAAAATAAATTAGAAAAATAGGGGGTCAGCATTAAAATAACTTTTGTTTTTATTCAGATGAAACAAAAAATTTCGTTCCCATTTCACATTTTTTTTAATGTCATTAAATGTTATTAACAACAACTTTTAATCGAATTTAAAAGTTACCCTCTACAATTTTGGTGTACTAAGGCTTCTATGTATTTACTTTCGTACCTTTAGGTGCAAAACTGCGGATTTGTATAAGGTTCAGACCTACAAACACTCAGTTTTATATATTGTCACAAAAATTGTCTGTAGATAATTGTAAACAGCGACGTATTTATTTTAAAGTTATATTTTATTTTATTCTGTATAAAATTGAAAACACTGACGTACTTATTTTAAGGTTTTATTTTAATTTAATTTAATTTGTTAACAGCGATAATTCTGGTTGGAAAAATGTGGCAACACCTAAATCATTCGGGAAGTTTCGAGGCTTTTCGATCAGACGATTGGTCGGCTGGATTTTGCTAGAAATTTCTGGCGTAAAAGTTTTAAAGAAACGAAGAAAGAAATCGAGTGGAATTGCTTTGAGAATCGTTTGCTGTTCGGAAAGCTTCCGATTTTTACTTTCTGAGCCCTGAAATAACGCTGTGTTCAAAGTTGAATGTACCGTAGCTTGTACTGAAAGTTGATAGCGATTGTTTTTTTGTTCGAAGATCATCATTTCCTCTGAGAAAAACTCTTGACAATATACAGATACTGAAAGTTTTGAAATGTTGATACACAGTTTTAAAGTTGAAATATTTTATTTAGAAGAAAGAAATAATGACAATAAAGGATATGATTAAAAAAAAAAATTAAAAAACTCGAGTTTTTCTGGTAGGATTTGCCAATCTTCTTGTTTCCGATATTGGGCAATACTGCTGTGCTACATGGGAATGTAAGTCATTAGATAATGTGGATTTACTTCCTACTCAACGGTCAATACTGTTATAACTTTACTGGTGCCTGAACTAATTTTTGAGAAGTAAGACAAAGATACCCTTGTCATAGTGTGTGCGGATGGAATATCTTTTTTACAACACACCATCCTTCTAACCTTGCAAATAATAAAACCCTTACGAATATAATATAGTTCAACACAGAATTTTTAGTATAGTGCCACCATGTTGAGTCTCATCCCTAATCCTTTACCTTAATTTAAGGTATGTGATTTTTTCTTGTTAGGGTGAGTTAGTATATTAAAATTGATTGAAAAAAATTGATTTTGAGTTTATTACTGTTTATTAAAATTTGAATTTTTTCCTTTAAAATAATTAAATGACTTTATTTATAATAATACTTCATTTAAAAGTATTTTTAATAGTTTTTTTAAAACAAAAGGGGTAAGAAAAAGGGGTAAAGTTTTCTTTAAAATGCGTTTTCTCAAAACTTCGTTTTTCATTACTCTTGTATCGATAATTATTATAACGCCATTCTGTGAAGAAAACATGGCAATCTAGATTAATGTAAACTTAAATATATCATGTTGAAATTCGTTAATTTATTTATAGTAAAAATATTTTTATTTCACATACCCCATACCCCCTTGGCATAAAATCGTTTGAAGCCAGGGAAATAAATAGATACGGGGAAAAATCCCTCCTCCGCAAAGTTTAGAAATTTTTTATTGCCAATTATCAATATTTTTTTAAAAGCTATTTTTTAATATATTTATAAATAGCACTGGTAATATTTAGTAAATGTCCTCATTAAGAAAGTATAAACCAGGGGTGGAACGTCAACCCCTTACAACTTTAGAAAGAGAGCGGCATTCCCTCTCATACAAATATATTTACTTAGAAAACAATTTTTTTCTCGAGCCTAACAGTCCAGTCCAAGGTATTAGCAAGATGCTTGACACCATTTTTTTACCAATATCAACAAACCAATAAATGTATCAGCTCCTTTTCCCTCCATCTCCTACATGAAATGGAAATGCAATGAGATCTTTCTAAGGTTTCCCCCTCAATATTGAAATTACACACCCGTGCACCGAGCTATACGTCACCTAATCTTTCAACCAATGACATTTCAGTATTTATGGATAACGTTTATCGTTTAAATTTAAATCATGCATCATGAAACTCTAATAGAAACATAAACAACTTCATGCCAACTACCTACTTTTTAAAATACTAACTGGTTTGATGTGTCTGGTTCTTTTTATGCCTGTCCTTTTCTTGTGTGGTATTTCTCAATATCCACGATTAAAAAAAATAGTATTTTTGATATTTTTATAACACCAACAATATAATGCTCTCGGTGTTATAATTTGCTTGTGAATTTCGTGAAGTTCGGAAAAAGTGAAAACGTCCAAATAGGAACTAGGGATGTGGAACATCGCACAACTTCCAATTACATTATAATACTGATGTGGATTGGGGTAATTTACCGTTTTTATACTTTCAGCATTTGTTTAGAAGAAATGAGTTTGGAGATATTTTTTGCGATAATCCTTGTATAGGTCTTACAAAAACATCAGTTTTTTTTTTTTTTTTTTAATGTTATACTTTCATTACCTTATGTATACATATGGGTAATTGAAAGTAAAAATAGTCAGTTTGGCGATAATTCTTGTGCGAGACTTTGGGGGAAAAAAAAAAAAAAAAAAAAAAAAAAAAATGAAGATTTTGAAAATATATTTTTCGATAATTCTTAGCTTATCTGTTTCTTACTTTTCTGCTTGTAAAGGTTCTGCTTGTGAAATGTTCGTTGATAAGCGATGCTCAAGGAAAGACAACACTCTGTTGAAGACATTCGCTTTTCAACTTTTACGCCTTTTTACGGGAATTTCAGAGGTAGGGATGTTTAGAACAGATAAATAGGCATTACACCAGCGATTTGGGTCAAAATCATTAGAACCGTTTTGTAGCAATTACTGAAAAACATAATTTTTTCAATGGCAGCTACCTTCTAACGCACCTACCTTATGATTTTTTTCAATGATGCATTTTTGCCGAAATCCTGAATAATGTTTCCCATGGTAACCATTTGCCCGCTCATAAAATTTGAACATTATTGGTCAATTCGTTCGGGAGCTAACTACGCACACTACGAATTTTTTTTTTATCTAGGCCACTTTTTTAAAGGCAGGATATTCCAAAACGTGGTAAAATGTTTAAAAAAAATTTTATAAACCGAAAACAGTAATTTTCATTCCCTATGTTAGCATAGGAATATTTGAAAGTAACAGATGAGCATAGAGAATTTGTATTTTGGACGCTCGTTACTAATCTAAAAATCAGTACTAATTGAAAACTGGCTGCTGAAGACTCAAGATGTCGTGTAAATGTAAAGAATGTTGAAATTTCGCATGAGCACCCAGGGTGTGTAGAAGTCGGTGAGAAATACATTTATGTAGGTTTGCACAGCTTTAGAAACATCAAAATTGAGACGTTTTATATATATAAAACATTACATTATAAAAACTGTTGATATTAGTTATACGAGTTGGACAAAATCTTTTCACTACACAGTGAATTCTTTCGCATTAATAAAAATTAAAGATTTTGTTCCTTGTTTACAAAAGCGGAAAATATCACATTTGTTGACACTCTACATTTCGATTTCCTTAATATGGAATTGGTGATAAGTTCGAAAAGGGGATATTTTTTTATCTCATGTGAAATATTACAAACTTAATGTTTATGAATATCAGAATGAAACTGTAATTGGTGGTCCAGTAAAAAAGAATTTGAAAAGGCGCCGTTTCAGTAATTTGGAAAAAGTCACTCTCTCCCTTGGTGAGTAGCAGAAAGTTATGCAACTTAACATTTTGTGCATAACTTCACATGAAGAAATATAAGAATCGATTTACTAGTAATTGCGTCGAAAATTAGAGTAGCTAAATTTATTGTTCTGGAAATATATAAATATATTTTTTCTCACAAATGTAAATTTTTCTCCTCGTTATTTTCTAACTGCAGAAGATCTGCATTTTTAGTGACAATGTTACGATGTTTAGTTTCGGTGGCTAGTAGAATTAACATAAAATTTAAAAAAAGCTAAAAATTTAAAAGCAAACATTTTCTTTATTTTTTCCTTTTGTCTTTCTGTAAAGTTCATTAAAAAGTTAGAATTAAAGAGTTACAATATGAAATTTATTCTTCTTGAAACAAAATTCATCATAAAAAGAGTTTAATTATATGTATCTGCATATATATTGTTAAGAAAT